>JARQOD010000008.1:56777135-56799073 GCA_033576555.1 Oophaga sylvatica | reverse complement strand
GGAAGCAGAGATTTTTTTCCAGGCACCACATAACATAACATAACGACAGAATATAACATTTCTCAGCAACAAGACCATTAATGAGAGTCATACAGGAAGGACTAGTGTAACATTTCTATTAACTGTATGCCCATATTAATAGGTCATATATATCCTGGGGATGACAAATTCCCTTAAAATCAACTTTTTGTTTATCAACTTTTTGGTTATTATTTTATTATGGTAGCATTGTGCAAGGTAGATTACAATCTTGAACAACAGGGACTTTGTGGATCTACTGATGAAACGTACCATGACTAGACACAGACAGAAAACGGCCCTTGTGCAAGAACAGTGTATGGGCCCTTTGCAGTTTAGTTGCTTGTCATAATGCCCAATTCCACCTGCTTTTGAGGTGGACATAGGCCCTCTTACCTCCTGTACCAGCAGTCCAACAATAAGTTGGTTCTTGTGTTTCCCATGCCGCAATGTGGTGTGCGGTCCTTTTCTGATGGTTCTGTTAAAACCATCCCATGTGCAAATCATATATTATGTGGACATTATTAAAGGGAACTCTGACTTTCAAACATTAAAATTTAAGAACTTATGCACAAAGTACAGGCAAGTGAATGTAGATATGCAAGGCGATGTTAATGTATGATCAGTACAAACAAACTTAGGCCGGCGTCACACTAAAGAGGAATACGGACGAGTGAGAGGCGTGAAAATCACGCATTACACTCGGACCAATATTTCTCTATGGGGCAGCTCTGATCATGCGTATATTTCTTGGCCATATTTTACAGTGCAAGACACTCGCAGCATGCTGCGATTGTCATCGTATTACGCCCGTTGTACGCCCAAGAAATTCTATGGGTGTGAGAAAAATACGGATTACACACGGACCACATGTGTGACTTGCGAAAAATACGCAAGACTTCTGCAGCTCACAGGAAATGGTGCAATCCATGAATCAGGAAGCTTACACATGCAAATTAGCTCAAAAAGAGCGCCAGACATCCCGGAAGAACGCCTCCACAGAGTCGGCCATCATGTCTACACACAGCAAGGTGGAGATGCTGATAGTTTTGGTCCAGGAGAGGCCCGAAATTTGGGACCAACAGGATGCACACTACGCAGACCGCGCAAGAAAAGAGGCGGCATGGAGGCGCATCTGTGGGCAGAAGTTTCCCCACTTTGGTGACAGCCCACACGAGGAGCAGCAGCGAATGAGTAAGTTACCAGATTTTTTTCCAAACATCTTAAAGGCAAGAATGTAATAATTGAGCTGAGTTTCCCTAAAATATACTTTTTTAGTCTAATTTTTTTTTTAAGCGCCAAAATGTTAGGATACTGACATCCGACTAGACCCCCATGACTATGTGAAATGTATGTTGACCAATGTGGTATTGTGCAGCTAGGTAAATGATGAAATTATATGTCACATTGGAGTGGATGATGTAATGAGACGCTGGAGAAGCATCTGCGACCAGTACCGGCGGGAACGTCAGCAGAGGTCCAGGAGAGGTTCTGCAGCACCAACCAAGCGGAAATATGTGTACTTTGACCGCCTTGGGTTTTTGGCTCCTATTCTGGATCTGAGACCGTAAGTACATACATCACACCACATAACACATATGCTGTTTAGGCTGACATCTCCAACATGTTCTAATCCCATTCAATTTCCTAACAAAACTCAGTCCACCCTCACTGACAGGGAGACAGGCTCCAACTCAAAGGCCATTATAGACCCGGTTGGGGGAGGTGAAGAGGTGGCTGGCCCATCTTTTGAGCCTCCCAGCTGCATCCCCCAAGCTTCCCAAGCACCAGGACCTGAGCAACCAGCTGCACCTCTACCTGTACCTGACCCACCAGCTGCAGCAGCCCCCAGTGTTGAGGAAGCAGCAAACAGCAGCAGCCCCACTGTACCTTCTGGGGGTCTCCCCCCAGCCTGCTGCTATATCCAGCCGTGGAAGAAGACGTCGAGACAACACAGCTTCTGATACCCGGAGGCATGTGGACACTGGGGTCCTCAATTATCTTTCAAGGGCAGCTGTGGATGAGGGTGAGGCGGCTTATTCACGCAGCCTTGCCCGCTACCTTCGTCCCCTACCCCGTGAGGTCAGGCTCCGTGTGCGAGGATCAATTCAGATCCTAATTGACACATGCACACCCCCCAATACCCCATATGAGGTGTTTGAATTCCTTGAGAGGTGGCAGCTCTCACCACATAACCTTCTGTGCCTTACCCACCACCAAAATGTGCATGCTCAATTAGGATCTGAGGATCCTCCTGCACGTGCGCCTACACCTCAACCCATTCCCCCACAAAACCAACCTTGGCAACAACAGGGTCAAATGGCAGGCTATAACCCAACTTCCCAATATGGCCACTTGTACAGATCCAGTGTTAGAGGCTGGTCCCAACCTGGATTTGGTCAACATGGTCATATTGGGGGGTATGATTCTCGTGGTACCAGCTTCCCCAGGAGTATAATCTTCATTATCTTTATGGCAATGTGCCCACACACCAACCTGATCGTGGGCAAATGTTAGCTCAGGGCCCAGAAAATCCACCCCACCAGGGTGATGCTCAAGGTGGTCAACAAAGCCAACACAGAGATGCTGGTCACACGCCAACCCCACCAACCACATACCACCAACTCTGATTTGTTATTTTTATTATATATTATTATTTCTAAACCAGTTTGTTATTTTTTTATATTTATTTTAACAACATGTTGTGTAGGGCATATTTGCACTAATCTGAATGCCTCACAAAACCATATGGTACAGATATGGTCTTCAGTGGGCTAAGTGAAAGTTTGTTATTTTCATTATCTAGTATTATTTTTAGAAATGCTTGTTATTTTTTATCTTTACTTTTTCTCCATGTTGGCTTATGCATACTTGCAATAGTCTAGTCTTACAACTCAACCATATGGGTCAGATATGGTATTCAATAGGCATAGTGAAAGTTTGTTATTTTCATTATGTATTATTATTTATTCAAAAGTTTATTTTTTTATGACTTATTTTGGTACTTGTTGTGTAATAATGCAGACTTACAGTATTGTGCTTTGAAGACATATACCATATGACTAAAATATGGTAGTCACTACCTCAAGTGAGAGTTTGCACATATAAAAATATATTTTTTTATAAAGTTTGGACTCTTCTTTCATAAGTTCTTTCTACTAAACCACCAACACATCTGTTATGAACATGAACACCAGACACAAAGACTATGGCAGAGAAAAAACAAATTTATCTATACACACAGAGCAACATTACAGCATTGATAATGCCTCATTTTGCCAGGCTGTAGTACCTTGAGGTGACACAAAATACTGGGTAAAGATATCACGGGTTTTCAGTCCTGAGAGTGGACGACGTGAAGGGATGACATGTGGCCTAGGCATATCCCCATTGGTCACCACACTTTCACCAACATCAGATGGTCCACAATCATGCATTCTAGTGAAATTATGTAGGACAACACATGCTTTGATGACCTCATTGAGGTTGGCTTCACTCAGCTGAATAGCAGACTGGAGGACCCGCCATTTTGCACATAGAATGCCAAAGGCACACTCCACCAGGCGCCGGGCCCATGATAGGCGCAATTTGAAGATCCTACAGCGGTGGTCAACGTTTCTTCGTGGATATGGCCTCATGACATTCCTTGATAGTAGGAAGGCCTCATCCCCAACTACAACATACGGCACAGGTTCCAGATTGGAGCCAGGAAGTTGACGTGCTGGTGGTAGGTGCAACTGGTTATTGCGCATCCGCCGACCCATAATGGAAGAATTGAAGACTCGAGAGTCTCCAGTTCTTCCATAGGCCCCAATGTCTACAATTATAAACCTGTAGTTACTGTCAACCAAAGCCAACAGAACTACAGAAAAATATTGTTTATAATTATAGAATTGGGACCCTGAGTTCGGCGGCTTACGCACACGGATGTGCTTCCCATCAAGGGCTCCTATACAATTTGGGAACTGGCATTGCTCCTCAAAACCCCTGGCAATCCTCATCCAGTCTTCCATCTTGGGCTCAGCCATGACCACTTGATGAAGTCTGTCCCAGAGTTGTGAGCATGTATCACAAACAATGCCAGATATGGTGGATCTCCCAATCAAAAACTCCATATGGAGTGCGGCATATGAAATGCCAGTTGTCAGGAACCTACAATTAAACAAATGTAGAGAGAAAAATCATTACTCCAGTCCAAAGGTTTCACAAATGCACTATACATAACCATAAAATGATTTAATTTACAAACATTCCTAACTTAAATTATACACAAGTCAAAGGTCTATGTGATTTTGACATACACATCATTGTTCTGGTAGTTCAAGCTGATATATGGGATATATTATGAGGATATGTAAGCAACAGCCATAAGGGTCAAGGCAAACTTGTGGGAAAACATATCATCAACAGACAGTATGTAGGTGACGAATACATACCGTAACGTCAGGAGAAGTCGCTCCTCTGCAGAGATAGCTTTGCGCATCCTGGTGACCTGGTAGGTGATCCCTGGGTGCACGTTCTCCAACAAAACATCAAATGTGGCAATGCTCATTCGACAATAGAGAAAAAACTTGTCTGGATGAGTCCGCAGAGATGCATAAAGGCGGTGAAAATGGCCTTTAGTGAGGCGTTGCCTCAAATGCGGATGCACCCAAATTCGTCTGGTCCTCCGCGGAGTAATGATCACCGGGTATGGCTGCCCAAAGCTGGGGGACAAAACCCAGTTTTACAGAACTCGATCAGTTGGGGTGAACTGAAGAGTGACAGACATTTTGGCAACCAAGCAGCAGTACTCCAACACAAGCACAGCACCAAATAGGCCAGATTTGGGACTGCCACCTGATGCAGAGGCAATAAATAGGCTTGCTGATGATGGTTTGAATGATTTTCAGGCCTAAAAAACCGTTAAATGTCCATTTTGCAAGGCTGCAAGAAAAAAAATGCTATACGGATGCCATACGGATTGCATACGAATGCTTACATGCGCAAAATACGCAGCCACACCTTGACAACGGATGAAATACAGATTACTGTGCCGGGAACATTTCTGCGTATTACGGCCGTACAATACGGTCCGTATTTTTATACGTTGAGTGTGACTCCAGCCTTAGTAATATAATGGCAGTAAGAGGGACAATGAAACGAAGGAAGGTGACACTGATCATCGCCCAATGTTCTAGTAAGCTTGGTTGAATGAGAAACAGGTGTCACCTGTGAGCATAATTATCAGAAATGAGGATCGGTGGCAGTTTCTATTATATGTCATTTCCCTCTGCACATTGCTGTTGTGTATCATGAATGAATTATATCAATTGATATATTCAGGCTGAAGTCCGAATTCCTGGGTAGATGTGGATACCTCTCTTTAAAGCCTGTATTTATGGGTAGGTAGGATCCTGCTGTAAAACCACCACATGTTGAAGGGCGGAGAGCTCAGTCAGAGAGCTAATATACAAATAACAAAAGACTGAGCAGTATTGTTAATCATATTTCATATATTCCATGTTGACATGCTTTAGCACTACAGAGTGCAACTTCTTTTGTATATTGTATATTGAGGTGGCTACTCCTAGTATGCACCTGTTCACACTAGCTTGGAAGTGCCAGTCAGTCTTTTGTTATAAGGTATCATTTTATTCATCTTTCTAAGACCTGCTACTGACAGATTCCCATTAAGTTCCCACAATGAGTTTTTGTGCAGTTTTTGACGCAGCAGTTTGCCAAAAGCACAGCATCTTACAGTCCCAGCAAAGTGATTGGGATTTATAGAGATCTCTTGTCCACTGTGCTTTTCGCTTTTTTCTTTTTTTAAATCCTCGTAGACTGACCTGTGTTAGAAATCGACAGCATGTCAATTTCTGTTAAGGGTACGATGAGTTTTATGTGCGGATATTCCCCATAGAATAGCATTGGAAACAGAATATTTGTGGGTAAAAAGTGCACATGCTTTTCTTTTGTGTTTCCTCTGCGTAAAGTGCTAAAAATGCATTTACTGTAATCTGCACGTGTCTGTATCAATAATTGTTTGGTCAAAGCCAAATACTGGGGAGTCTTAAACTAATCAGCTTTATTTAAGACTAGTGTTGAGCGATATTGCTCGATATCTAAAAATATCGTATCGAAATTGTATCGCCGATAGCACTAAATATCGTCGATATCCGATTTCGATACCGGAAGTCCCATGTAAGTGTATGGGAACAAAATATCGCAACAAAAAAAACCCTTTCTTTCGTTGTAAACACAAAATATACACACATAGAATACATATATATATATATACATGTCATTGTGACATATATATATACATATATTTATAGTTTATACACTTCTACATAGTAAAATCGACTCTGATTCAATTGCCGGGTAAAGACGTGACATACCCCATAGAAGTCGACGGGCTCGGTGCCGAGTACCCCGAAAACCTCTGGCTCTGTGCGACTCAACTTGGGCGTCACGAACAGGATTCTGTAGCTCGCTATAAGCGAGTCCTGTGTGCCTGAATTGCACTGGTTTTGTGCTTGAGAATTGCTAAAATCATCAGAGAATGTATTTGCCATTTTTCCACCATATCTGCGTCACGACGAGGCACTGGTGAAGAAGAAGGGCGTGCTCTTCGTGGGTGTCACTCAGTGGCGTGAAAACGATGGCCGACCACTGTAAATGGTACTGCAATGTAAGATCGTGCCCCACAGCTCTTCAGTTCCGCCTCCTCATCCTCCTCAGTGTGCGGAAACTAACACGAAGGTCCCGCCTCCCTACAAAAGAGGGGCCCTCTCCAGATGCTAATGACACATGTGACTTGGCAGAGATGGCTAATGGACACGACGAGCAGAAGTGGGAAGGGATGGAGCAGTCAGAGCTCTCCCCCCACGGAAGCGACCCGATCGCCACGGAACCACCGTTGGGCACCCGGCCTGGAAACCCTCCTACGCTGCAAGAAGCGGAGGATACCCTAAGAGGCCTGGCCCGGCACCGGGAGGAGGTCGCCAGGATGGAAGCCAGCTGGCGTGCCCTAAAAATAAACTTGGAGCGGCGCCAATCCCTCTTACCTGAAGTGTCTGTACCGGAAGGTGAGGCACCCGTTCTAGTAGAGGAGTCCTTGCAATGTGATCCGGTTGATGTTGTCGCAGTGGAGGCACCCGTTCCTGCAAAAACCGCAGCACCGTCAGCAGCACCCCAGATCCCGCTGTCTGCCCCCGTCGCTGAGACAGAAGAAGCGACACCCGTCCTCATGGAGGAGGCCGCACAGGCACCAGAGCACTACCTGCCTGTACCGGAGCCCCGACTGTCATCTGATTTAGAGCCGTCTGCTTCCTCCGCAGGGGAGCGCCGCCAGGACTGGGGGGCGACAGGAGAGCTGCCGCAAACCGGACACTGTAAGCTGCAGTGGAGTGGTGGAGACATGGAGCAGCTGGTGGAGGAGAATTTCAACCGGCGTCAGGAGGAAGAGTGGAGACGTTGGGAGCGGGAAGCAGAGCGACAAAGGGAGCAGCGAGAATCCCAAAAACTTTGCCAACGTCAGGTGGAGAAGGACCGGGCAGATAAGGACCGGATGAGAAAGGATAAAGGAACCCTGAGTGAGCCGCGGCGTAAGGGTGCAGTACGGAGCTTTAAATTGAAAGGTGGTTGGGGCTTCATCAAGGAGCCTGGACTTTATTTAGAAGTCTTTGTGACCCGGCGGGACGTGGAGGCTCACCTCCCAGAAGGACACCCGGGGAGGGACCTGTTGCCAGGAGACTTGGTGACTTACACCCGACACTGGGGTTACAATGGGTGGTACGCCCTAAATGTTACCAGGTGCGACCCCTACTCCCCAGTGTGTCAGGAACCTGTGAGACCCTCGGAGCCTTCAGACTCCCACATCCAGGCCTCTGCAAAAGTGCCCACCCCACGCCGTAAATCTCCCCAGCCTCCCTCAGTGGTCTCCTCAGCAGCCCCAGCTATGGACATGATAAGTATAGCTGGCCCGTACCCGGCGCCTGTTAGGCACCCTGGGGTTCGTACAGTCCGGGACATAGGGTTCCAGACCCGGAGGGAGATGAAAGAGGTGGCCACACAGACCCAGATAGCGGGTCACGACGTCACTGTACAGGCCACACGACATCATCAGGTCCTGGTGGTCCTTGGTGCCTCGGATGTTTGGCAATCTCAAGAAGAGTACCAGGTGGTACCTGGAAGAGGCCAGCCAAAGAAGTCTAAATAACCCGGACAGGGTCCCTGTATGTAAATAGTTAAATTGTTTATGTACCCGGACGGGTGAATGTTCCTAAAAAAGTTTTTTAATTTAATAAAAAAAAAAAAAACACAGTTTTCATTACTTTTATTACAGTCTCATCCTGCGACGCCATCGATCTCCTGTAAAAAAATGAAAAAAAAAAAAAAAAAAAGTATACCACCTGACCGACGCAGTCCATAGTAACGAGTGTCCCACGACGATCCAGCTCTGCTACATCAGAATGACAGGCAGGCAGAGCCTGTCATCCCGGCGCAGCACAGCTGATTACCTGCTTCCCCGGCGGTGACGTCATCGGACTGACTGCTTTACGGCCGGGATTACCCTGCAGTCACTGCAGTTATCGCGGAAAAAACTGCATGTGACCGCCAGGGAGAAGATAATGGCGGCCATCAAGCAGTCCAGGACGTGACCGCCGGAGATCTTCTGCCAGGTAAGTGCCGCTGACTCCTGACAGACCCGACCGACGGACACTCACAGTGA
Organism: Oophaga sylvatica; assembly: GCA_033576555.1. Classification (NCBI taxonomy): domain Eukaryota; kingdom Metazoa; phylum Chordata; class Amphibia; order Anura; family Dendrobatidae; genus Oophaga; species Oophaga sylvatica. The sequence continues at coordinate 56,790,339 of JARQOD010000008.1, read as the reverse complement.
CAGTGACAAATCCTATTCCGGTATTCGATAAGACGAAAATATCAAAACGAATTTCGAAAGGCCGATAGAGCTAATATCGGCCGATAGCCAATATTTGCATTATCGTATCGCTCAACACTATTTAAGACCTGTTAAATCAAAAATATGGTAGAATGTTTTCCATCTGAAAAAACTGATGAAACTCTAATGGTTAAAAAAAAAAGACTGACCAAACTCTGATGAAACTCTGATCCAAACACTGATGAAAATAGGTACTTTTTTTAATATAAAAAAATGGCTGACGTCTGAATAAGCCCCAAGTTTCCTGAGATCATTGTTAATCTCCTGGGAACATTATTAAACTCCAGCATGGCTCCTGTGTCAGTTTAGGTTTTCTATTGAATCCGTACTCTGGCCAGAGAGTGCGCTCAGACAGGAGCCCCGCACCTCTCAGGGGTCTGTTTCGTAATCGGCGGGGTCTCAGGACATACACCTTCACTGATGTGCAAGCAATTCAAGTGCCTGGTAAAAATGAAAAATCAAGAAAAAAGTTTAGGATAATTGAGCTAGAAGACAATAAGCGCAATAGGGTCTTATCTGGATAAAAATGTAGAACCACTTGTTTCTGCTACAGATTAGCAGTGGATTTGCATATAAGGTTAATCTGTTTATTGCTACCTATCACCATTTGGGGCAGAAATCCACCTAAAACCATTGTGAAAAGTAACATGTCTCTTATAAAGACAGTTTGAAAAAAAACAGCCTTTTAAATGGCAAAACCGATTTCTCAATAAAAACACTACAGTAAGGCTATGTTTATGTGGTGCATTTTTTCAGCATTTTCTTTTCTTTTTTTTATGCAAATTTTTAGCTGTACTTTTCAGTGCCAGCAAAGTCTATGAGATTTCAGAAATCTCATGCACACAGCTTGTTTTTTTTTTCCTCAGTATTTTGTGCAAAAACCTTGTTTTTTGCCAAATGCAGCATGTCACTTCTTTCAGCATTTTTTTTCAGTGTTTTTCACCCATTGAAAGCTATGGGTGGTGCAAATAAACGCTGAAAAAAACTGTACAAAAATGCAGGTATCTGGTTTTGCTTGATTTTTTATGTCAAAACTTGATGACGTAGAATCCGATTTTTTTTTATGCACTAAACTTTATCACCATGCACAAGAGACAAATGTACCCTGACGAAAACGCAGAAAAACGCAACAAAAACTAAGCAAAATCTGCTTTTTTAAGACTCGTTACTTACTGCCAAGAGTGCAGGCTTTGCCTTAGGCCGGGGTCACACATGCGAGGAAATCGAACGACACTCGCATGTGAAATCCCTGCTCTGGCGCCGGCACTCGGGAGTGGAGTGCGCGGCTGTTTGTATTTATATGCAGCCGCTCGCTCCGCTCCCGAGTGCCGGCGCCAGAGCTGGGATTTCACATGCGAGCGTCGTTCGATTTCCTCGCATGTGTGATCCCGGCCTTAGGAGAAAAAACGCAGCAAAAATGCAACATATAAATATAGCCTAAGGCTTTTTTTTTGTAAGCTTTTTCTTCTTGAATTTTTCTAGTGGCTTTTTTGGGGCATAAAATGTGTTTTTTCATACCAAATTGCATGCAACAAAAAAAATCTGTATAAACTCACTCTTGGGTATGGAACGGCACATTTCTTGAAAGGGAAACGAACATTTGCTGAAGCATGACAAGTGTTTGTATATGCTCCAGTTAGTGGTTTGCACTGGTTATCTGCAGTAGCAGAATTGGATTTATACCTGGCCAAGAGAAATATCCTCAGGAAGCTTCGATGCTTTTCTTGTGTGTTAAAAAGACCTCAAGGCAAAGTGCACATATGAAATATGTGGTTTAAAATCGCAATTTTTAAGAGGAATAATATCATCACCATATGTGAGCACATGGACAGTATAAAGGACAAATCGGGAATTATACAAAACACAAAAGAGAAAAAACTAAATGTGTCCAATAGTATAGTATTAAAAATATATATATACTGTTGTCCATATTACTTCCTTTATTTTGGACACCTATTTATTATTGTCTATTTTCTTTTGTGCCTCTCTTGGATTATTTTTGTATTTTGCACTTTGGTTACCATCTAGCACCTTACTCTACACACACCACTTTTCCTTATTGCACTTTATTTATTATTATTATTATTATTTATTTATATAGCGCCATTAATTCCATGGTGCTGTACATGAGAAGGGGTTACATACAAAGTTATAGATATCGTTTACAGTAAACAAATTTACAATGACACACTGGTACAGAGGGGAGAGGACCCTGTCCTTGCGGACTTACATTCTACGTAAGTCCGCAAGGACAGGGTAGCAGCGACATCTCTATGGAGGTTATAAGCCTATTTGTGATATATTGATTATAGTTTTTTTTCTTCCGCTGTGTTGCAATAATTTGATAATTTGCTATTATTGGTGTCCCCTGTGTTGTGCCCTATTGTTTCCCACCCCCTTCTTTTATAATTTTCTGTATTTTCAATAAAGAATATATATAATTTTAATACTATACTATTGGACACATTTCGTTTTTTTCTTCTTTGTGTTTTGTATAATTCCCAATTTGCCCTGTTCTTGTGCGTTGCCTCGCTTACTATTGCTCCCTCCAACAATCCGTAATTTTCTTCCTATGGAATAGTCCTAAGCGTGCATCTGAAATAGGCAGATTAAAATTAGACTCCCTATCGGACTAATCTATGTACATCGCCATGGAATATGTTGGTGCTATATAAGTAGCAGGAAAAAGATAAAATTAATCCCTACTGACCCAATTAGTGATTGGGGTCTGATTCACAGAGAATGATGCTCACTCATGAGCTTGGTACAATTGGCATTGCCAGTTTTCTTACATTGTAGCAAAAGCTTGGGAATATTTGAAGAACTTTAAGAAGTTTTCTTAGACTTTTAATTTATCTAAAATCTGCCCCATTTAACTGCATTGTCATTTTTGCTGCAAATTCCGCCAATTTTGTATGAAATCATATTAGGTGACGTGAAGGCAGAACTGTGGCTTATTTCTTATTTATTTTCAGCCAAAATTCTGTCTACTTACCTTCCATTTAACCTTCCTTCAGAAACAAAAAAAAAATCTATTAATAACTGTTGACAAAGCAGAATAAAATTTCCTTGGATAAGAAACAACCTCTGTGCTTTAGATATTACGCCAGTGACTTGCATTGCAGTATTGTTCAAGCTGAGGATTTTGCTGACTTGTGCACATTTGGTGCAGATATGCAGATAGGAACCGTGGATTTATTTTGTATATTCTGAGAAACAAATTAATTGTTTAAAAAGATAAAGAAATCTATTTTCTTTGCGATAGTTCTGACGGACTGTTTGTGTCAAGTCTGTGTATAAGGCCGGAGTCACACTTGCGAGAAACTCGCATGAGTCTCGCACCTCAATATCCGGCACTCGGACCGGAGCGTTCAGCTCTGTAGAAATACATGCAGCCACACACTCCGCTCCCGAGTGCCGGCAGCAGTGCTGGGCATTGAGGTGCAAGACACGTGCGAGTTTCTCGCAAGTGTGACCCCGGCCTTATAAAAATAAAATGATTACTGTGGTCAATAAAAAAGGTTAGGGTATGTTCACACGCTGCGTTTTTGCATTGTTTTTTTTCAGTGCATTTACCAGGAAAAAAAATTGGTTTCTGAAATCTCACCCACACGCTTCTTTTCTTTTCCTGGTTTATTTTAAGCATCAATGCATTTTTCCAAATCTGCAGCAATTCTTTTAGTGTGTTTTTTTGCAGCGTTTTCACTAAAATTCAAATGAATGTATAAAAAGACCCAGGCAGAAAATAAGCATAAAAAACACACATATTGCACTCAGAGTTTTTATTGCTAAGAGATGCATTTTAAGTGCAGAAAAATGATGCAAAGCTCAATGTGTGAACATGTCCTAGAGAAGATATTCACAAATAATCGGCTTGTGTTTCATTTTATAATGTTGCATTCTAGAATCAGAAAAAGGGTTTATAAAAGATGAAGGGACCTTGGATCAATCAATTAATTGTATTGACTAAAGGGTATGCCACACTAAACAGCGTCGCTAACGAGATCGCTAAAATACGTCACTATTTAGCGATCTCGTTCGTGACGCTAACGTGTGTGGCATGTAGCAACGACGTGGCCCCTGCTGTGATCTCGCTGATCGTTCACTAGAGTTCTGGACCGTATTTAGATCGTTGGCGTCCCGCTGGTGAGCCTATATCGCTGTGTCTGGCACCTTTTGTGAGCGATGTGCGCTGTTTTTTTACATCGCAATGACCGTTAAAGTCGTTAATGAGATCGCTAACCGCTTATGCGTCGTTAACGAGATCACTAAGTGTGGCAGCTACTAGCGACATTAAAACGAACACAAAAACGATCTCATTAGCTTGCGTCGTTATTGAGATCGCTAACGAGATCACTAAGTGTGGCAGTACCTTTATTTTCTTGCACTTCTGGCACAGTGATTGATAGGCATCACCATACCACTAGGCTTTTTCAGCCTTATAATTGGATTAGTCCACAGTATAGACTTAAGGTACTGCCACACTTAGTGATCTCGTTAGCGATCTCAATAACGACGCAAGCTAATGAGATCGTTTTTGTGATCGTTTTAATGTCTCTAGTAGCTGCCACACTTAGTGATCTCGTTAACGACTCAAAAGCGGTTAGCGATCTCCTTAACGACTTTAACGGTCATTGCGATGTAAAAAACAGCGCACATCGCTCACAAAAGGTGCCAGACACAGCGATATAGGCTCACCAGCGGGACGCCAACGATCTAAATACGGTCCAGAACTCTAGTGAACGATCAGCGAGATCACAGCAGGGGCCACGTCGTTGCTACATGCCACACACAACAGCGTCACTAATGAGATCGCTAAATAGTGACGTATTTTAGCGATCTCGTTAGCGACGCTGTTTAGTGTGGCATACCCTTTATTTGACAACTTCCAGCCATGAGACGTGAGTACTGACAGGCTGCAAAGGACATCATGTACTTTTCTCTAATACTAGATTATGCATGCAGTAGTAAGTAGATTGCAGTGGTTTTCGCAGACACTTTTTAAGGCACCGGACATTTCCAGTGGAGCAAGACCGATGCCGTTAACGACTCTCGTAAGTAACTGGGGACTCGTATGGAAGGATATATAAGTAGCTATTCCACTGATTGTCTGTGAAGAAGAAAAGTTGTACTGAAGCTTGTATACCAGGTAGAAAGAGATGGTCTGTGCTACTCCTCTCAATGACATTCACAGTGGCTTCAGAGAGGACTCAATGACACATTTCCCATTGCTGTGGGTGAAGACTTCTTGAGAAGATTATGACTTTGCAACTAAGCCAGAATGGCATATTTATAATGTATGATATCATCTATAATATAATTAGGGAAAACCATGTCATATTCTTGAAACATATCCTTCAATATTACACATGATCAATATTAAAGCGCTATATTCAAAGGGAACGAATAGGGATCACAATATGGATTTGTACCAAGACAAATTGCCTTGGACATATCGTTCCCACCTGTGTAATCAGTAATTGCTGCTGCAGGGATCGGCAGGTAGGTGGATACCAAGGATCAACTATATGCTCAATATATACTTGACACCCACCAGAAAAGTGACTTCTCATCACACTGGTTGATTTATAGCCGACTATGGCATTTATTTCCCTTTAACTACTTGCTGTTAAAGTAGCTGACTGCCTTAAATTTAGGCACTATGCCCCAATGCTGACACTTTGGGTGAACCGCCATTAGTGAGAACCTTGTGCCTATATTTTGTCTTCATTATTTAATACACTATATTCACTAGAAGTCATGTAACAAGGGAATCTGTCATCAGGTTTTTACTTTCCTATCTGATTACAGCACGATGTTGGGGCAGAGTCCCTGATTTCAGTAATGTGTCACTTACTGGACTTGTTGCTGCAGTTTTCATAAAATAACAGTTTTATCGGCTACAGATCAAGCAGTTCTCTGAATGCTGAGCTCTGTATAACCCTGCCCACACAACTGATTGGCAGCTTTCTGTGTACACTGTGCATAGGCAGAAAGCAGACAATCAGTGGTAGGGTTGGCGTGCATGGCAGCAGGTATACTAGTCCTGTAATGATAATCTCCTGTCGATAAGACAGTGATTTTATCAAAACTGCAGCAAGCAGCTCAGTGAGTGACACATTGCTGGAATCGGAGTCTCTGTCTCTTCATTCTGCTGCTCTCAGATCAGATGCCAAAAGCTTGGTGACCGATTTTCTTTAAATATACCAAGTCTCATATTTGATAAAGTTATTCATATGAATTTCATATGATTTAATGCTTATAAGTTATCAATTGAGAAGTAAGAGTATAATGTTCAAGGGTTCTCCCACAGATTCATGAATGTGAATTACTTGCCTACATATAGTAAAATACAGTCAGCAGTATTCCGCCTATAGAATACTGTATTTGGTAAAATCCTTCCAATCATCATATGGCTTAAGTTATGGTTATAATCAAATGAGACCATCTAGTGCCTGAACTCCTGAAATGTGAATAATATAAAGCTGCAAATCATCCATTGTTTGCCCCAGTATAAAGTCTTTTCGCCTCTTGTTTTTTACATTTGTAAATCAGTATTCTGTCCTTCATAGTCTATAAACCACTTTAACATCACTGTATCATTATTGCTATTAAAGAGACCCTGTTATGTCCCAAATCGGTATTAACCTGCAGATATTGGGTTAATTTGCTGTTTAATAGCGTTCTAAAGCCATGCTACAAAATGATATACCAAGGAGTAAATTAACTTTATTGCTACCGGCAGCCCGAGCTTTCAGTCATAGAAGCATGGCCGGCGTGACTTCAGTCACCGCTGAGTGCATAGTGAACCATGCCTGTAATCTCGCCCCTAGCACTGACTTGACAGCTCAGCGAATCCATCAGTACAGAGCCGGCTGTGAGTCAGTGCCGGGGAGCAGTTACAACCGCCGCTCACTATGTACTGAGAGGCAACTGAAGTCAACCTGGCCGCACCTCCATGACTGAAAGCTCGTGGCTGGTGGGAGGATTAAAGTTCCTGGCAGTGGGGCTTTCAGTACAGTTTTAGAACACTATTAACCTGCAGATTAATTCCATATCTGCAGGACATCATTTTTTTACATTGTCATCTATCAATTATTTGAAGAGAATGCTTAGTTTTGTTATGTTCTTGCAAATATTCTTTCCCTTTCCTTTAAATATAAGCCATTTTATATTACTAGATATAAGCAAAAGCATTTAATAAGGGAAAAATGATCCAACCTGCAGGTAATGAGGCTCCGCAGTGCTCAGAAAACCAGCCAGCGCAGCAGGGAAAACGGACAAGGCGATTAGAAAGTAATCTCATTGAGCAGTTCTTGCTCCAGTATGTAATCGGAGAAAAAATACAGCATTTTTTTCCCTGTGACAAATAAAGTTACATTGCTCCAGAGAGGGATAAAGCCTTAAAGGCCAGAATTATGACTGAGACCTGACTTAAATCTTTTTATGTGTGAGATTCATCTTGCCCTAAAATGTTTCACCAAGAGATTTTTTAGCCTGTAAACCTGAAAATCAGAATGTAATTCTTTCTACATATTATACTTAGAATAAATCATAAAAATTTAAAGGCATTTGGTTCAATTTTTGGAGTCAGTTGAAGGAAAATTGACATGGTTGGCAAATATGCCGCAAATGTAGGAGACAGCAGCTGCAAATCAGAAATCCTTTTGGAAGTTTATCATGTCTTTTCTTTTTTGGTGTTTCCAATGAATGGTTGTAATGTAATACTTAAAACCTTTTGTGTCTCCCCTTTTTCCTCATAGATTGTAAGCTTGCGAGCAGGGCCTTCATTCCTCTTGGTATCTACTTTGATCTGTGTTTATTGTTATGCTGTAATGTCTATTGTCTGTACAAGTCCCCTCTATAATGTAAAGTGCTGCGGAATATGTTGGCGCTATAGAAATAAAATTATTATTAATGATTATTATTATTAAAGCCATGCTAAAAGATTTTCTTATCAGTCACTTATAAGTCATTAACTCATTATGACATTTTATTAATGAGATCCATAAACATGGCCGAATTGCTGCATGATTTCTGTAAAACCTGCTCCGTTCATTTCAGTGGAGCTGTATCCGGAGAATTGTGTCAAAAGCATCAAGTTTCAGAATTCTCTGACTATACCCAAAGGCTTTCTCGGGTACTTCACTGCGGCTTCTCTAACCTAAGAATAACTAGGGATCTGAATCGCCAAAAGTATTTTGTAGCCGGTCCCAGAAGCATTGATTTCTTCTTATATAAACCAGAATGAGAAGGAAATTAAAGTGAAACCTCCATCATGGAGCCACTTTATAGAACGTATTAGTGAATTTCCACAATGGCAAGTCTCTAAAACTAGAATTATTATAACAAGGGGTAATTTATTAACATGCTGGTCCTTGCAGCGCTTTGAGTTTTCCTTGTAGACTTTTCCACATACACAAGATGGTTTTATATATCAGCCATTGGAAGCCATGAAATTCCTTGGCAGGAATGAAGTTGCATAATGTTACGATACTGGTGAAGGACAACTGGAATCCAATGGCTGGAGGAGCACTAGCGGGGAACAGCAGGCGGTGGTGAAGTCCTTGAAGGTAGCAATAGAAGTTGTAGGAAACAATCTAGAGAGGGATGAGAACAGTCTGGGAAAGACAATTTTCAGGAGCTGGAGACTTGAACTAGACAAACAGCTAGACACAATGCTCAAGCAATGAGTGAGGGATCCATGTGGCTTTAGGTAGGCTCAAACAGGAAACAAGATGGCTACCGCTGGCTCAGAATCTGCCATTTAAGTAAAGAAACACAACAGCAACCTCCAGTGGTAACGAATGGAAATGCAGCACATTTATCAAGGTGAACTATGGCAGCCACTATTGGTCAATCCACAGAAAGACAGCAGCAATCCTGGCACATCACTTGATTGCAAATGGATCTGAATTTTCCTACCTTGAATATTGAATATCTGAGAAAGGAAAAAGATTTCAGACAACATTTCCAGGAATAATCTCTTCAAGGAAATGGAAGAACCCATCTTACATGTATACCCAATTCTAGGACCATGTCCAAATGGTCAGCCCACTCTCACCTGCTCATTCATTATTTTTTTTATAATGTTGTTATTCCACTTTCCTTTGTTTATATTTTTCTTTCATTATTATTTTTTTAAAATGTCTTATTTGTTTTATTTCTATTTTTTATGTGCCTACCATGTTTTAAAATGGCTTTAGATAAACTCCTATGTCTGATGGTATGATTGTAATGTACTGTATCTTTGCACTATTATGTTCACTTACCTTACAATGTACCTATCTATTTGTTAGGCCTGACCGAAGGACCCAAAAGCCCTTTTTGTCTGTTACCTGAACAAATTCTTGTCATGCATGATAAAATATCCAACTGATGCTTTATATCGTGCCTTATATCCTATTTGGTTTACCTACCCTCCAGGGTAATCTTTTTTGTTCTCCATGGCAACGTACCTGGTGGCGCATCATGTGATGTCATGTGTTCACGCCTCTATTTGTTTCCCCAGTGTTCCTCACTCTCCATGGTAACGCGTCTGGCGATCATTCATATGGCACCTTGTGTTCACGCCCTTACTATGATGTTTTCTCTGATGTGCCTCCCAGCGGTGTGCACTCCATCTTGCTACCCAGTGCCAGGTCTCTGAGGCAAAGCGTCCTAAGATGTCCTTGGTCCACGCCTCCATCCTGACTGATCGCATGGAGTGGGAATTAGTGACATTGGACACCGAGCCTTGCACATCTGGGTAGCATGAGTGCCCCCACCAACCGATATTACCATTGGTAAGTCCTGATATAACAGGACGATACTCCCACCCTATTTGCTATACCCCCAGGATAGCTAAACGCAAATTGCACGTTGGGGTCTTTGTGCTATTGCCATTCAGGTTGTATCTTGATCTTCTACCATTCCTGTTCTGGTTACTTTTGTATATATCCTACATGATAGCTCTTGAATTTGTTTATTTCTGTTGCACTTTTTTTTTTACTATTCGCAGTTGCGACTGCACAAAAGGCCTTATAGGCATCTTATTGCACAGCACTTTATAGATGTGTAAATTTGGGTCTGGAGAAACATTAGGTATAAGTATTACACTTACACTTTTGAATGGGGCCATTATACTTATTATTTCTTGATGTATACACCTTATTATTGACTGGTGGTCTATTACACTCAGTAGTCTTTTTTTATTATAATATATATTGTTCAATTCATGTTTCTATGGCACCTTAGGGATATTACATCTGTGAGAGATCCGTAGCATTTCTCTGAATGACATGACAACTCTGCATTTTGTGTCTTTTTGGTATTTGTATATATTGTCTTTTTGTGTATTAATAAAAATTATATTTTTGAGATTGGGCATCTTCTACCTTGTTCTATAAGATTTTTGTATAGCAGTATTTCACTTCAAAAAGAGTTTTATAACCTAAATCAGGAATTCACTTCATAGCAAGAACTTAGTTAACTATGTGGTATGAGTATTTTATCCTGGAGTGGAACTTTGATTTGGAACATCTAGCTATATGGTTGTGGGGTCAGTTACATTGGAGTAGGATTGTGTGTTCTAAGAAAAGTACCGTATTTTTCGGACTATAAGACGCACCGGACTATAAGACGCACCCAGGTTTTAGAGGTGGAAAATAGGGAAAAAATATATTTGAAGCAAAAAATGTGGTAAAATATTTAAAGGGAGTCTGTCACCCCATTTTTGGACTACGAGATATGGCCATCGCCATCAGGGGCTTATCTTACATTCTGTAATGTTGTAGATAAGCCCCCGATGTCACCTGAAAGAGAAGAAAAACGAGTTACCGTATATTATACTCACCCAGGGGCGGTCTGCCGTCTGGTCCGATGGGCGTCGTGGTCTGGGGCCTCCCATCTTGTAGTGAAGCCAGCCTCTTCTTTCCGTCCCATCGCGGCTCCTGCGCAGGCGCACTGATCTGCCCTGGTGAGGGCAGCGCAGACTACTACAGTGCGCAGGCGCTGGACCTCTCTGACCTTTCCTGGCGCCTGCGCACTGCAGTACTCTGCTCTGCCCTCATCAGGGCAGATCAGTGCGCCTGCGCAGGAGCCGCGATGGGACGGAAAGAAGAGGCCGGCTTCGCTACAAGATGGGAGGCGCCGAACCGGACCGCGACTCCCTCCGGACCGGACGGCGGAACGCCCTGCGTGAGTATAATATACGGTAACTCATTTTTCTTTTCTTTCAGGTGACATTGGGGGCTTATCTACAGCATTCCAGAATGCTGTAGATAAGCCCCTGATGGCGGTGTCATAGAGCAAAAATGGGGTGACAACCGTTTTTAAACTTTTAATCCAGATTACACTCACTTCTGTGGCCACGCTAGACAGGAAGTACCAGCTGGGAGAACTTCCTCCTGTACCTCTTGTCTAGTGTGGCCGCACTATATTAACAGCGCGGCGGCTCACACAGTGGAGGTGCAACTTCACCGCCGGCGGCTCACACTGTGAAGTCTGCCGCTTCCCGCAGACCATCTTCACCGCCGGCGTCTCCTGCTCCACCGCCGGCGGCTCACACAGGCCTTCTTCACCGCCGGTGGCATCAGCGTCCCCGCCGGCGGCTTCCCCTTCACCGCCGGCGGCTCCTGCTCCACCGCCGGCGGCTCCTGCAGGCCTTCTTCACCGCCGGCGGCTTCAGCGTCACTGCCGGCGGCTTCAGCGTCACCACCGGCGGCTTCCGCTTCACCGCCGGCGGCTCCTGCTCCACCGCCGGCGGCTCCTGCAGGCCTTCTTCACCGCCGGCGGCTTCCGCTTCACTGCCAGCGGCTCCTGCTCCACTGCCGGCGGCTCTCGCAGGCTTTCTTCACCGCCGGCGGCTTCAGCTTCACCGCCGGCGGCTTTCGCTTCACCGCCGGCGGCTCCAGCTCCACCGCCGGCTGCTCTCGCAGGCTTTCTTCACTGCCGGCGGCTGCAGCTCCACTGCCGGCGGCTGCAGCTCCACCGCCGGCGGCTTTCGCTTCACCGCCGGCAGCTCCTGCTCCACCGCCGGCGGCTCTCGCAGTCCTTAAACCGCCGGCGGCTCCTGCTCCACCGTCAACGGCTCCCGCCATGCTGGAGACTCCCGCAGTGCCGCTCCACTGCCAGCGGCTCCTAGCTCCTGCACTACCGCTCCACGGACGCCGACTCCGAGTTCCTGTGATGCCGCTGGACCCCATTTACAGGTACGTTCCGATCATAAGACGCACCCTCATTTTCCCCCTGATTTTGGGGGGAAAAAAGTGCGTCTTTTGGTCCGAAAAATACGGTAAGTTATCCCTTTAGAGTCCCATAGACATGTGAACCTCCGCTCCATTGAAGTGAGGGCTGTGCAAAGGTCGGTTTTTGGGGTCTAGCGCCTCATATTTGGGGTCCCAGGAGTAGGACCTCAATGATCAGTAAGATACCCCCTATGCATTGAATAAGGAATAACTTACTATTTTAGTAATAACCCTTTAATGTATCCAGTAGCAATCAATCAACTTTTCATGATGTATATAGGGCTCATAAATGTAATATTAGGACATTAATCTGCTCAGACATATAATATTAGGACATCAGTCTAATTAGTTTAGGGACCTCTCATCTATTACCAACAAACCAATCCCCTGCTCTGTCCAAAAGATAAGACACTGGGTCTTGGACTGCATTACAGACACAACTCCATTGAAATTAAGATGTCCATTCAGCCAAGCATTCAGATGATGGCTATTGTATGTGTCATAAAAATTGTATCTTTTACTTAAAGGGGTTGTCTGGTCTTAAGCTACAAGTCTGCCATTACTTTATGTAACGGCAGACTTGTGAATCCTAAAATCGCGCCACAAAAGCTGTGAGGATTCTCCAGTGTGGTGGGCGCATGACTGCAAGTATGTGATTTGCATACATGCAGTCACAAGCCGACTAGTTGGGCTTGGCCTTTGTTCATTGCAAGTGTATTGAGCAAGGACGGATACAGACTAGTTGAAATGTGGCCAGAAATAGGAAAATCGCATACTTGCAGTCACATGACCCACTGCTCTCGGCCTCGGCACCGGATAATCGTCACAGTGCTTGCTTTCTTTCCGAACCTTTAACTCAAGCACATGTATTTATATTCTCTGTTTATATACAGTCACTTTTTCTCTATTACTTTCCC
>JARQOD010000008.1:56696072-56777035 GCA_033576555.1 Oophaga sylvatica | reverse complement strand
AAAGTGAGAATGAACTCAGGTGACTTCGGCGGCGGAGTGATACACAGCGGGAGCATTATCTCCGGTCACTGTACACCAGAGTCCCTGAAGAGCGGTCACATCTGCTGATATGTCAGCTCTCCACGGGGGATCATCGTGGGACAATCGTTATTATATAGACTACATCGTAACAGGGAGTATAGGAGTATATTATGTTTTTGTTTTTTTTTTCCAGGTGATTGAGGGCTTCGGGGAATTAGGCGTATAATAAATATTGGAAATCTGTGTGTTGTTTTATTTAATTAAAATACTTTATTCTGGCTGTGTCTTTTTTAACCCATTAATAACTATAGGATTATTAATTGGATAGGCATCTTATTAACGCCTCTCCATTACTAACCGGGCTTGATGTCACCTTACAATACAAAGGTGACATTAACCCCTTATTACCGCATATGCTACTGCTACAGGGCAGAGGGAAGAGAGAGGCTTTTTTTTGTTTGTGTGTGTCTTTAACTCTTTATGTACCATTTTATTATATTCATTACTAAACATTGACCTTGATATTATATATCTATCTATCGATATATCTATCGATATATCTATCTATCGATCTATCTATACTCCCTGTTCCGACGTAGTCCATATAATAATGATTGTCCCACAACAATGTCCCACGACAGCAGATGTGACCGCTCTCCAGGGGCTCCGGTGTACAGTGACCGGAAATAATGCTCCCGCTGTGGATCACTTCGCCGCCGAGGTTACCCAAGTTCATTCTCACTTTACGGCACCATTGCTGCGTGAGAAATTTCTCATGCAGCTGTGCCACAAGAGAACACATGAACTCCGGTGACCTTGGCGGCTGAGTGATCCACAGCGGGAGCATTATCTCCGGTCAATGTACACTGGAGCCCCTGGAGAGAGGTCACATCTGCTGATGTGACAGCTCTCCACAGGAGATCGTCGTGGGACAATCGTTATTATATGGACTACGTCGGAACAGAGAGTATGTTGTTTCTTTATTTTTTATTTTTTCCAGGTGATCGAGGGCTTCGGGGATTAGCTGTATATGATGAGTATGTACTCTGTCTGTGTGTTTTTTTTTTTTACTATTCAACACATTAGTCGGATGATGGGACTACTACTGTCCCATCATCCGCTAATGCTGTCACTGTAGCAGGCATAGCCGGATGGTACTTGTAGTCCCATCGGACGATGCCTGCCTACACACATACCCAACACACACACACCACACACACACACACAAACAGATACACACAGACCCCCGCACACAGACACACAAACACATTCTCTGCACTCACATAGTCTCCTCCCACACACATTCTCCGCTCACACACTTTTCCTCCTTGCGATTATCGCCTCCATTTAAACAATCATGCACACATTACTCACATTTCACATTAACTTGCATTGGACTCGCTACCTGTAACGAATACCCGAGTATTAGGACCTACTCGTTACGAGTGTAGTGAGTCCGAATATCTCACTACTTGCTCATCCCTAGTGACAGATAAATGCACTATTTGGTTGCTAGAGGATTCATAAACCAGAAAACCAGGTCAACACTCTACAAACAAATACCACCTCTATATACAAAAATATTTAGACTTGAGAGTCCTCAGTGGTTGATACCTTTTAATGGCTAACTGAAAAGATGGTAACAAATTGCAAGCTTTCGAGACTACTCCGGTCTCTTCATCAGGCAAAGACTAAAACAAAAACTGAAGAATCACATATATATATATACACAAGAGGACACAGGAATAGTGCAATAGGTAAGACAAGTGACGTGAAGCAGAACTGTCATTATGGCAGAGGAATGAACATAAATATTGGAACAGATCATAGATAAGGAGAGAGTTTTATTACCCTCTGATTGGGGTCTGGTGTTGTGTTTTGATGCCCCTAGAAGGTCAGAGACGCAGATTCCTTAATTGATATAGAATGACATGAATCCATGTGACACGTTCATTCCAGCACTAAGAGTGTCAAAGGTCATCATAAGTTTGTATTCCCAAACCTTTCTATCTTTCTCAGATTTGAAGTTAGATTTTAATACCAGTAATTCCATATCCATTATGCTATGACCGGGCATACAAAAGTGTTTTGCCACAGGTAAATCCATTCTTTTTTCTCTTATCGTGTGGCGATGAGAATTCATCCTTGTTCTCAGTTTTTGCCCGGTCTCCCCCACATACAGACCCCCAGTTGGACATTTAGTACATATAATTAGGTACACCACATTAGATGTGATGCAGCTGAAAGTACCTGGGATCTTGTAGTCCTGATGGGAGTTGGGTATCTTTATCTTGTCCGTGGTCATTATAGATGCACATGTTTTACACTTCTTCTGTTTGCAAGGAAAGGTTCCTGCAGCTGTTGGGGAGGACAGGGAGCTTCTGACAATGATGCTTCTTAGATTTGGGGGCTGCCTAAAACATAGTAGTGGGGGGTCTGGAAATATGGATTGTAATCGGGCATCTTTTTGTAGTAAAGGTTGTAGTTTCCGTGCAGCTCCCCTTAGCATCTCCAGATTTGGATTGTAGGTGACCACTAGAGGCACCCGGTTATTTTCTTCTTTAGTTTTGTAATGTAGCAGGTGATTCCTTGATATTCTGGTGGCTCTTGTAATTTGGTTTTCAATTGTTCTTGGATGGTAGCCCTGGTTCAAAAAAGTCTTTCTGAGGCGACCAAGGTGTTCATCTCTATCCATGGGGTTGGAACATATACGGTTGTATCTGATGGCTTGGCTGTAGACTATAGAGTTTTTTATGTGTTTTGGATGGAAACTGTCCCATTTAAGGTATGTTGGACGGTCGATTGGCTTCTGATACAGGGATGTCTCTATTTCATTGTTCTTTAGCTTAATGGTGGTGTCTAAAAAGTTAATTTCAGTGCTGGAGTAGTTGAGTGTTAAGTTGATAGTTGGATGAAATTGGTTGAACTGTTCATGGAACGTCTTTAGCTGTTGTTCAGACTCCGTCCAGATGATTAAAATGTCATCAATGTAGCGGTAGTAGGCCCGAGGCCTGATGGGACATGAGGACAAAAAGTCGCTTTCAAGCTTGGCCATGAAAAGATTTGCATACTGTGGAGCCATTTTACTTCCCATAGCTGTGCCAGTCTCCTGAAGATAGATCTTGTTGTCAAATTCAAAGTAATTGTGGGTGAGGATAAATTTTGTGAGTTTCACCACCTCTATATACATTATTTTATTTTCTACACGCTAAAAGTAAAATTGCCTATAAGGTAAATGTTAGCCAAATCAGCTTATTTCTGCTGGATGGGCCAACCATATAATCAGTATGTGGGTCAGCAGCCTTTTCCCTGGTATCGGAGAAATGAAGGATGTTATATGGGATTTCGAACTGCCCAATCCTTTGATCCAGTGTGAGATAAGCTGCTGCAAAAGGCATCTAACAGAAGTTTATTGCCTTCTTGTGATTAAAAATATAAGTCTATCCAACCAAGTTGAGTGTGGATTTACTATGGGGGAAACAAATGGGATAACTGTCATGTGAACATGTGTCCTGCTTAAAGCCAGCTAGGGGTCTCTTGTAAGACATTTTTGCTGTTTTTTCTATTATTTACCAATTTCTCTAACTCCCTTGCCAACAAAAAGTACAGAAATTTACAATAGGGTATGTGTACACCAAAATTGTACAACCCCTTCCAGACAAAACAATCCCCCCAGGACAATGTTCATGAGCAAATAAAAAGGTACTAGAATGAGAAAAAACATCTACATATTTGGCATCGCCTAATTTATACAAACCCATGAAGTTTCAATAATTGCACAGTGTCATGCTGGTGGGTGTATACCCACTTCACCACAGGCCAAGTTTAGCCTGGAAGACGGTGTAACTAAGCGGCTACCTGGTCTTTACTGGAGCCTCTAATCAGGGCCGGCTCCAGGTTTTTATGGGCCCCGGGCGAAAGAGTCTCAGTGGGCCCCTTTAACACAGACCACGATTCATGATGCACAGATACTGCAGAAAAATATGGGTATAGTACAATGCCAAACACTTCACTTCTTCCATTACATGAGTGATATCTATTGTAAATTGTACAATAGCTCAAAAACCGCCAAATCCTCACAGCGCACAGTACAGACCGGACAGTACAGTCCTTCATACAATATTATGGGCACCACATAGTCCTCCATCCATGGCACCACATAGTCCTCCATCCAGTATTATGGGCACCACATAGTCTCCCCCTCATCACCCATATAATACCCCATGCAGGATGTCACCTCCCCATCCCCCATATAATGCTCCATACAGAATACTGGACCCAATATAATGCCCCGTACAGAATACTGGACCACATTTAATGCTCCATACAAAATATGGAGCTCTCCTCTGCACTGCACTGCATTCTGCACTGTTATGGCTCAGGAAAGGGCGCTGTGGAAAGACTCCCCATTATCATCATCATTGCCTGCCCATCATCATCATCATCATTGCCTCCCCATCATCATCATCATCATTGCCTCCCCATCATCATCATCATCATTGCCTCCCCATCATCATTATCATCATTGCCTCCCCATCATCATCATCATTGCCTCCCCATCATCACCATCATCATAGCCTCCCCATCATCATCATCATTGCCTCCCCATCATCATCATCATCATTGTCTCCCCATCATCACCATCATCATAGCCTCCCCATCATCATCATTGCCTCCCCATCATCATCAACATCATAGCCTCCCCATCATCATCATCATTGCCTCCCCATCATCATCATCATTGTCTCCCCATCATCATCATTATCACCACCACCATCACTGCCTCCCCCCACCACCATCACACATACAGCACCACACACAGACAGCACCGCAGCACTCTCTCATACACAAAGCATCGCATTACATACACACACACACATCTCACCTGTCCGGCGTCCGCGCTCTCTCTGCCACAGCCGCCGCTGAATGATGACGTCATTCAGCGGCGCTGCTGTGAGAGGAAGCACAGGCACCCCCTGGAGCCCAGAGCTGCGGCAACGGAGGCACGGGGACAGGTAAGTATTACGCCGGTTGCTGCCGGGGCCCTGAGCAAGCCGGGGGGCCTAGTGGCGGCGCTGGTACCGCTCTCATCCGCTAACGAGCGCCGGGGTGCCCGTCGGCGAGTGGGCCCCCCGCCTGCTCAGGGCCCCGGCACTTGCCCGGGTATGACGGGTGCTGACGCCGGCCCTGCCTCTAATAGTGAGGTTAAGCTTGAGCTGCGAGTACCCGCCAGGTACCATTGCAGAGCAGTACCCGCTACTGCAGCGGATGGAGTCTCCAGTACTGCAGCAGGGGTCAGGTATGCAGGAATGGAGATGCGTGGAAGTGCACAGTCAATAACTAAGAATAGAAAAGAATCGCGCGTACTTGAGCTGCGGGTACCCGCCAGGTACCATTGCAGAGCAATGTGTGGAGTCCCCAGTACTGCACCAGGGGTCAGGAATGCAGTAACAGAGTTGGAGTGTCCGGCGGGACAGATAAAGGAACACTGGCAAACAGGATGGCTGGTTTAGACAGGACGGGTTTAGAATCACTGGTACTGGTTCTGACAGGGTGGCTGCTTTAGACAGGACGGATTCAGAATCACAGGTACTGGTTCTGACAGGGTGGCTGGTCTAAACGGGATGAATTCAGGACCAAAAGTACAGATTCAGACTGGACGAGGACCTGACAATGAACTAGAAGGCTAGAGGACAAATTAGAAACTAAAATTGCCCAGGCACTGCCCTACAGTGGAGGGTGCCTTAAATGCATGATACCTCCCAGCAATAGGCTGAGGGACACTTGTGGAGTGTGCTCGTTGCGCCTTTAAGAAACAGGAAGGCACAACAGCAGAGCGAACATGAAAGTGAGCATGTCGGTGTCTCTGCTGGGGGGAGGGGGTAGAGCCCAATAGAAACGCAGATGTTATCCACAGTTTACAATGAAAAAAAAAGAAAACAGTAAATGTAGAGTTGCTGTTATTTACACTCCTTACCAAAATAATAAACCTAGTCAATTACTTATATGTACCCCAAAACTATACCACTAAAAATAAAACTTAGGAAAAAAACAAACAAGTCCCTACACTGCTACATTGATAGAAAAATAAGTAATGGCTCTCAGACTGTGATAACAAAAAACTTCTACTTCTTCGAAGGGGTTTTCACATTAAATATGTTTTCCCTTACCTGCAAGATAAGTGATAAATACTCTGTTCAAAAAATAAAGGGAACACTTAAACAACACAATATAAAGGGTATGCCACACTAAACAATATCGCTAACTGGATCGCTAAAAAACGTCACTATTTAGCGATCCTGTTAGCGATGTTGTTCAGTGCGGCAGCTTCCAGCGACGAGCTTCCTGCTGTGATCTCGCTCGTCGCTGGAATCGTTCCGGACCCTATTTTCTCGTCGGCGCTCCCGCTGGGTAAGTATCTAATCGCTGTGTGGCACCTTTTCTTAGCGATTTAGCGGTACTTTTGTACCGCTAAAGTCGTTAAGAAGATCGCTAACGGCGATAGCGTCGTTAACTATATCGCTAAATGTGGCCGCATTTAGCGATATAGAAACAATCCCGCTAGCGATCGCATTAGTATGCGTCGTTATTGTGATCGCTAGCGGGATTGTTTAGTGTGGCAGTACCTTTACTCCAAGTCAATCACACTTCTGCCAGTTTTGAAGTAACGCTGATTGTGAATCAATTTCTCCTGCTGTTGTGCAAATGGAACAGACAACAGGTAGAAATTATAGGCAATTAGCAAGACCACCCCCTATAAAGGAGTGGTTCTGCAGGTGCTGACCACAGACCATTTCTCTGTTCTCATCCTTTTAGGCTGTTGTTTTGGTGACTTTTGCATTTTGTCATTGCTCTCACCCCAAGAGGTAATGTACAGTAGCATGAGACTGTGTCTACAGTAGAACCCACAGAAGTTGCTCAGTTAGTGCAGCTCATCCAGGATGTCACATCAATGCGAGATGTGGCAAGAAGGGTAGCTGTGTCTGACAGCACAATGTCCAGAGCATGGAGCAGATACCAGGAAACAGACCAGTACATCAGGAGATGATGTGGAGTGGGTCTTAGGACGGCATCAACCTAGCAGCAGGACTGTTACTTCCTCTTTTTGTGCAAGGAGGAACATGAGGAGCAGTGACAGAGCCCTGCAAAATGACCTCCAACAGGCCACTAACATTCATGTGTCTGCACAAACCATCAGAAAGAGACTCCACGAGGGTGGAATGAGGACCCAACGTCCAGAAGTGGTTGTTGTGCTTACAGCCCAACATCGTTTAGAGCGATTGGCATTTACCAGAGAACACTAAGAGTGGCAGATTCAACATTGGTGTCCTGTGCTCATCATGTATTAGAGAAGGTTCACACTGAGCACATGTGACAGACGTGATGGAGTCTGGAAACGCCAAGGAGAATGTTCTGCTGCCTGCAACATCCTACAGCATGATCGGTTTGGTAGTGGGTCAGTTATTGTGAAGAGGTATTTCTTTGGAGGGCCGCACAGCCCTCCATGTGCTAGCCAGAGGTACCCCAACTACCATTAGATATTGGGATGAGATCCTCAGACCCATTGTGAGACTATAAGCAGGGGCAGTGGGTTTTGGGTTCCTTCTGATGCATGACAATGCTAGGCTTCATGTGTCTGAAGTGAGTTAGCATCAATGCCCTCATCATGCAGGAACTGCTATGGACTGGCCTGCCCATTCCCCCATGAATCCAATCGAGCACATCTGGGACGTCATGTCCCGTTCCATACACCAATGCCACGTTGCACCACAGACTGTCGAGGAGTTGATGTCACGCTGTCTAATGATATGTATACAATGTCAGTAAACTATTAATACAGGAACAACACTCTATACAACAACTAGTATAGCAACATCAGCATGTAAGTATAGAATAGATTTACCTGACACGATATCTGCTGAACTCAGGGTTAATCTTGAGGACTTGATGAGCTGAAACAGGAAAGAGGTGGACCGGGATCTAACCTGACCCTAAACTGGGGTCCTAACTAATCCCTCACCTTGCAGGTACTGATAATGGTTCAGAGGTCCAAGTCTCCAACCTAACCCTGTCTCCTATCAGACCCTGAACCCTGTAATCAGTCCTAAGAAGGATCCTGACTACCACCAAAGGGATATGGGCTGATCTCAGCTAAATACACAGATTAGACATATAAGACAGACAGGATAACACTCGCTTGCATACACACTCAAACACCAAAGGAACATAAATGGTCTGGGAAATAAACTCTAACCAAGTTGAGCTTAGAACAACTAAGGAGCTCACAACTAAAGTCTATACAGATTCATTCCTATCTGTGGTCTGCATGAAGGTGTCACTGGCAACTCCCCAAGCAGACAACCAGGAATTTAAAGGAAACCAATCAACAAATAATCAATTGCAGCCGGGAGAAACTGCACCCAGTCCCAGAACCGAGCACAGACAGAATTAACTCCCTAGCTGCCAAACACAAAGAAACAGCAGCTCAGCTGTGAGAAGTCAAAATGTGCAACCGCGACGATCTTCGTGGCAATGCACACATGACAGTACCCCCCCTTCTACGAGGGGCCTCCGGACCCTCAGGGCCAGGCCTGCCCGGGTGAGTTCTGTGGAAGGTCCGAACCAAACGATCTGCGTTAACATCAGACGCAGGGACCCACGTCCTCTCCTCTGGACCATACCCCTTCCAATGCACCAAGTACTGAAGGGACCGGCGATTCAGACGTGAGTCAATGATCTTTGATACTTGAAATTCCAAGTTACCATTGACCAACACAGGAGGAGGAGGTAGAGGTGACGGTATGACTGGTGCCACATACCTTTTAAGTAATGACTTGTGGAACACATTATGAATTTTA
Organism: Oophaga sylvatica; assembly: GCA_033576555.1. NCBI lineage: Eukaryota > Metazoa > Chordata > Amphibia > Anura > Dendrobatidae > Oophaga > Oophaga sylvatica. Next base: position 56,768,156 of record JARQOD010000008.1, on the reverse strand, counting down.
AACGTAGGAGGGAGGTCCAGACGAAATGCCACAGGATTAATTATGGAACTGATCCTGTACGGCCCGATGAATCTGGGACCCAGTTTCCAGGAGGGCACTTTAAGTTTTATATTCCTGGTAGACAACCATACCAGATCGTTCACATTCAGATCTGGACCAGAAACTCTCCTCCTATCAGCCATACGTTTGTAACGGTTCCCCATCGCACTCAGATTATTCAATACACCTCTCCACACAGAAGCAAGTGACGACGAGAAACGCTCCTCCTCAGGAACCCCAGAAGGGCCCCCCCCATTGAAAGTACAAAACTGGGGATGGAAACCATATGCCCCAAAAAACGGGGACTTACCAGTGGACTCGCTCCGCCTGTTGTTAAGAGCGAACTCTGCCAGAGGCAAGAAAGAAGACCAGTCCTCTTGGTTCTCTGAGACAAAACACCGGAGATATGTCTCTAAGCTCTGATTCAGACGCTCTGTCTGATCATTGGTCTGCGGATGAAAAGCCGAGGAAAATGACAATTGCATCCCCCGACGTAAACAAAATGCCCTCCAAAATTTGGACACAAACTGAGACCCCCTATCTGACACCACATCAGAAGGCAACCCATGAAGTCTAACGATCTCCCTAATGAACACCTGCGCCAGAGTTTTAGCATTAGGGAGTGCAGGAAGAGCAACGAAATGTGCCATCTTACTGAACCTGTCAACAACCACCAGTATGACAGTATTCCCTGACGACGGAGGAAGGTCCGTAATGAAGTCCATAGATAAATGAGTCCATGGACGCTCCGGAAGTTTCAAGGGTAAAAGGGTCCCAGACGGACGGGTATGAGGGGTTTTAGAGCGAGCACACACCCCACATGACGCGACAAAAGTTATAACATCTTTATTAGCATTAGGCCACCAAAACTGGCGAGAAAGGAGATCTAAAGTAGCCTTACTCCCTGGATGTCCTGCTGGAGCAGAATTATGATGTGCCTCAATAACCTTTTGTCTCAACAGATTTGGGACAAACAGTCTCCCTGGAGGTCCTGCAGGGCGTCCCCCTGAGCCTCTAACACCTCCTCCTCAAGCTCAGAAAATACAGCCGACACTACCACCCCCTCCTGAAGGATAGGACTCGGGTCATCCGTTTTCCCGGCCCCTGGGAAACTGCGAGACAAGGCATCAGCCTTTACATTCTTAGACCCCGGGCGATAAGTGACGACAAAATTAAACCTGGTAAAAAACAACGACCATCGAGCTTGTCTGGAATTCAGACGCTTAGCGGATTCCAAATACAACAGGTTCTTGTGATCAGTAATAACGGTAACCGGGTGGACTGCCCCCTCCAAAAAGTGACGCCATTCTTCAAAAGCTAACTTAATGGCCAAAAGTTCCCTATTGCCGATATCATAATTCCTTTCGGCGGACGACAATTTCTTAGAAAAGAAAGCGCACGGATGCCATTTACCAGGGGACGGACCCTGGGACAATATAGCACCCACCCCTACGTCAGACGCATCCACCTCCACAATGAACGGCTGAGATGCATCTGGTTGGATGAGAACGGGTGCCGAAGCAAAACATTTCTTCAAAGAGGAAAAGGCTTGGCAAGCTTTGTCCGACCATTTAGAAAAATCCGTCCCTTTTCTTGTCATGTCAGTGAGAGGTTTGACGACAGATGAGAAATTACAAATAAATTTCCGGTAGTAGTTAGCAAACCCCAAAAAACGCTGCAGAGCCTTAAGATCCCCTGGCTGATCCCATTCAAGCACTGCTCTCACCTTTTCAGGGTCCATACGGAAACCGGAGGCTGACACCAAAAAACCCAAAAACTGAAGTTCCTGTACGGCAAATACACACTTCTCCAGTTTGGCGTATAGTTTATTGTCTCGCAAGATCTGCAACACCTGTCTCACATGCTCCTGATGAGACACAAGATCTGGCGAGTAAATTAAAATGTCGTCCAAATATACAACCACAAACAGCCCCACAAGGTGACGAAAAATGTCATTAACAAAATGTTGGAATACTGCTGGTGCAGTAGTCAGACCAAAAGGCATGACTAGGTTCTCATAATGTCCCTCCGGCGTGTTAAAAGCCGTTTTCCACTCATCCCCCTCTTTTATCCTAATCAGATTATACGCCCCCCTGAGATCCAATTTAGAAAACCATTTGGCGCCAACAATTTGATTGAAGAGATCAGGAATAAGAGGGAGTGGATACGGATCTCGAACAGTAATCCGATTAAGTTCGCGGAAATCCAAGCAAGGGCGTAGGCCTCCATCTTTCTTCTTCACAAAGAAGAACCCCGCGGCTACTGGGGAAGATGAAGGTCTAATATGCCCTTTGGCCAGACTTTCAGAAATATAATCTTTCATAGCCTGCCTCTCAGGACCAGAAAGATTATACAACCTAGCTTTAGGCAACTTAGCATCAGGAAGGAGATTAATAGAGCAGTCATACACGCGATGAGGAGGCAACTCCTGACACCCCTCCTCAGAGAAAACATCCCCAAAATCCTCCAAAAAAGGAGGCAATGTACTAGGCACGACCGCACTGATGACTGTGTTCATGCAGTTGCTTTTCAAAACTCACCCCATTGGCTTATTTCTCTGGACTGCCAATTAATCACAGGGTAATGTTTAACCAACCAAGGAAGTCCCAACACAATGGGAGTAGGTAGACCCTCCAACACATAACAAGATAATTGTTCCCTATGTATTGCCCCTACCCGAAGGTCAATGTTATGAACCTCATGAACAAAGCTACCTTGGCCGAGAGGCCTGGCGTCAATGGAGAATATAGGGATCGGTTTGACCAATACACTCAGATGCATACCTTGAGCCTGAGCAAACTGAGCGTCAACCAGATTAGCCCCGGAACCACTATCAAGAAGAACAGACAATCTCTCCACTCTCGAACCAACTACCACCTCCACTGGTACAAGGAACTGAGAAGAACTGGCGGATGAAATACATACTCCCAGGTTGTCGTCCACCACACAACCTGGGATTAACAGTTTTCCGGCGACTTTTGGCTCAACAAGGCACGGGATGGACATTCTCCAACAAAATGTCCCTCTTTCCCGCAGAAAAAACATCTTCTAGTCATGCGGCGTACCGCCAATCCCCTCCTACGAAATGATGTCCCTCCCAACTGCATAGGCTCATCCGAACAGACAAGGGGAACCTCAACATAAGGGACTTTAGTGGTAGGTGGAGAAACAACAGGGAGTGGGGTTACCTCACCCCTCTCCTGAAGCCGTCTATCAGTACGGATAGCTAAGGCCATAGCAGCCTCCAGAGAAGGAGGAGACTCATACTGAGCCAAAACGTCTTTTAATTTATCAGAAAGCCCATGACAAAACTGGCTCCTAAGAGCTGGGTCATTCCACTGAGTATCTGTGGCCCATCTACGAAACTCAGAAGCAAATTCCTCTGCCGGACGATCTCCCTGCTGTATCTTACGTAATTTAGTCTCAGCAAGAGAGACCCGATCTGGGTCATCATATACCAATCCCAGGGCAGTAAAAAATTGATCTACAGACAGTAGAGCCGGGGATCCCGGAGGAAGGGAAAATGCCCAGGATTGAGGGTCCCCTTGCAGAAGTGAGATAACAATTCCCACTCTCTGCTCCTCACTCCCTGATGATCGAGGCCGAAGCCGAAAATACAATTTACATGCCTCCCGGAAGGTGAAAAATGTGTCTCGCCCACCAGTGAACCTGTCCGGGACAGCAACCTTAGGTTCAACTCTGGTTTGCTCCAGGGGAGACAAAACTTTGGACTTAATGTCCGTCAGCTCCATGGATAATCCCTGCAACTGCAGAGCCAGCTGGGCTACTGGATCCATGGTAACTGGAGATAATTTTTATGGCCAGTGAAATGTCACGCTGTCTAATGATATGTATACAATGTCAGTAAACTATTAATACAGGAACAACACTCTATACAACAACTAGTATAGCAACATCAGCATGTAAGTATAGAATAGATTTACCTGACACGATATCTGCTGAACTCAGGGTTAATCTTGAGGACTTGATGAGCTGAAACAGGAAAGAGGTGGACCGGGATCTAACCTGACCCTAAACTGGGGTCCTAACTAATCCCTCACCTTGCAGGTACTGATAATGGTTCAGAGGTCCAAGTCTCCAACCTAACCCTGTCTCCTATCAGACCCTGAACCCTGTAATCAGTCCTAAGAAGGATCCTGACTACCACCAAAGGGATATGGGCTGATCTCAGCTAAATACACAGATTAGACATATAAGACAGACAGGATAACACTCGCTTGCATACACACTCAAACACCAAAGGAACATAAATGGTCTGGGAAATAAACTCTAACCAAGTTGAGCTTAGAACAACTAAGGAGCTCACAACTAAAGTCTATACAGATTCATTCCTATCTGTGGTCTGCATGAAGGTGTCACTGGCAACTCCCCAAGCAGACAACCAGGAATTTAAAGGAAACCAATCAACAAATAATCAATTGCAGCCGGGAGAAACTGCACCCAGTCCCAGAACCGAGCACAGACAGAATTAACTCCTAGCTGCCAAACACAAAGAAACAGCAGCTCAGCTGTGAGAAGTCAAAATGTGCAACCGCGACGATCTTCGTGGCAATGCACACATGACAGTTGACTGATGCTTTAATCTAGGTCTGGGAGGAGATCCCTCAGGAGAACATCTGCTGCCTCATCAGGAACATGCCCAGGCATTGTAGGGAGGTCATATAGGCACATGAAGGCCACACACACTTCTGAGCATCATTTCCTTGTCTTGAGACATTTCCACTAAAGTTGGATCAGCCTGTAATTTGGTTTTCCACTTTGATTTTGAGTATCATTCCAAATCCAGACCTCCATGTGATATTAATTTAGAGTTACATTGATTATTTTTGTATATTATTGTTCTCAATTCATTCCACTATGTAATGAATAAAGATTTGCAACTGGAATATTTAATTCAGTGATATCTAGGATGTGGTATTTTAGTGTTCCCTTTATTTTTATGAGCAGTGTATATGATCTCTGATGGTCCAATTCACAAACAAGGGAGTCCCCTGTGTGAATTGAGCAGTAGTGTCCATACATGACCATCATTCCCTTAACTTTCTATGGGACTGAGGCTAGATGCACACAACTGTGTATTCTCCCATCTGAGAGAATTGGATCAATTATCCAAATCATACACTGATCAAACTCTGATCAGAGTTTGATCAGAGTGTGATCATAATGTGATCCAATTCTCTTAGATGACGACAAGATGGAGAAAAAATTTTCCATCTTCTCTATTCTATCAGTTTGTGAAAATTGGACTGCACTCAAATGTCATCCAAGTGCAGTCTGATGGTTTCCATGGACTCATTGACTGACTTGTATATCAAACTCAGGCATACTGCAATTTTTTCTCCCGGACTGGCTCTGTCCAAGGAAAAAATCGGACATGGACAAAGCCCCATAGAATAACACGTGGATTAGTGCTGTAAGTCGAAAAATGCATAGCACTCATCTGATTTTTACGGTCGTCTGCATGAGCCCTATTGGAGATCGTCCACAGCCAATTATGTAAGTCCCTTGGCAGTAAATAACGTGATGATAAATATATTTAGTGATTTAGTGGAAAAAGAGTATGAGGTCCGGTTAAAGGGAATCTGTCACCCCAAAATTGCCATATCAGATAAAGATATGGCTGAATAGTGCGTCCCATAACAAAGCTAACAGTGGGTATCATATATCATGATACCCCCGTTTTCAGATCAAAATACCTTTGTAAACTTCGTTTTTTTCCCTGTCAATCATGGCAGTCAGGTCAGGAGGGCGGCGGTTTCCATGTCCTCACCCCCCCCCCGCTCCTCGGCATCCATTGTGTATCGCCGTCTGTGAATCCCACAGACGGTATTCAGCTTCCCGCAATTGCGCAATTCAAATTCTGGCGGCGCATGCGCAGTGTGCTTTGCCCGACAGTGGGCAAAGCATAAAATCAGTACAGCGCATGCGCTACTCTTTCCTTGCCCCGGAAATGTCTGCATGCCTTGGACGACTTCCGGGGCAAGGAAAGAGCAGCGCATGCGCTGTACTGATTTTATGCTTTGCCCACTGTCGGGCAAAGGACACTGCGCATGCGCCGTCCGAATTTGAATTGCGCAATTGCGGGAAGCTGAACGCCGTCTGTGAATCCCACGCAACGGATGCCGAGGAGCGGGGGGTGAGGACATGGAAACCGCCGCCCTCCTGACCTGACTGCCATGATTGACAGGGAAAAAAACAAAGTTTACAAAGGTATTTTGATCTGAAAACGAGAGTATCAGGATATATGATACCCACCGTTAGCTTTGTTATGGGACGCACTATTCAGCCATATCTTTATCAATTTTGGGGTGACAGATTCCCTTTAAATATTTTTAGGTTAGACCCGTACAAATAATTTATTTTTAAATATCTGATATGGAATTTCTTAAGTTTTAAAAAGAAAAGTAGTTTCATAATGTATTAGTTTCCCTACCTTTTGTAAGTATATCTTCCCTTATTTGAAAAAAATATAAATTGTTACCCGGCCTTACCTTCTTTGAAATTAAAATGAAACCACTTTCCATGTGTCAAAAATGACAGCACACCATAGCTGACAATTATCACGGGAAATTATTCCGAACTAAGGGATGCAAGCTGCAAAAGGGCTGACAGCAAGACAGATACTGACAATGACATTAGAAGAAATCATTGCCTCACCTACATAGATCCTTCAGTGTGCGATGCAGCATCAGGGAAGGCACTGCTACCAAGAATGGATACACATTGCCATAAAAAGCATTTGTAAAATAAGATAACATTGCGAAATAGAATCAAATGAAGAATAGGAGCATTGAAATCAGACATATAGTAAGTAATTTTCCCCTAGTCATCACACCTTTCACCCTGCAGTAGGACATAATTAAAATGTGCCGTAGTTGTTTTGCAGATACTTCAAAAAGACCTGAGCATGTAGATATTCGTGCGCTTTCCAATCAATGCCTAACTTACAGCTCAACATTACATTGATTTGGTTGTAGAACCAGTGGTACAGCCATTTCTCCAAGGTTCCCAGTACCCTATTTTTCAACACAACTATGCCAGAATACATGTTGCTCATACTACTGTTAGCAGCCTGCATGGTCTAAACAAGCTACCACACCCTGCAGTGTCTCCAGACTTGTCACCATTCAAGCACATCTGGTCAGTAATTGTAGAGGGTGCTGCAAGCAGCAGATATTGATGATGTGCAAGCCCAAGGACATTCAGCATGTTGGAATATCCATCCTGTCATTTTCTCAATTCCACAACTTTTCCTTCTTGGTGTTGCAATTTCAATGCTAAGAAGTAAATCTATAGACAATTATGAAGCATCGAAAATTACATCTCATGATGTATCAGATCATATATAAGTATTTAGTGTGACAAAGTCACTGGTAAAGTACTGGAGGGGATATATGTGTCTCTACACTTAATGGCGTCAGGGATATAAAGCCAGAATATTTTCCTACAGCACACTAAAGTGTTGTGAGGTTTATGTTAAAGTTGCATAAATGGGCTGGTTTTATGTGGTCATCCACAGAGTGGGTGGGAGGGTGTCTACCTTTTCTCCACCTGCAGAGGCGACACCGCCGTGTGCTGACAGGACCTGTGTGATGTCACAGTCATGTGATCGTTCACATGGGTGAGGAGTCACATGGTCTGGGCTTAAATATGTGGGCTCCAGAGGCAGTCTGGGTGTTGAGTGCCTGGAGAGGAACACTCGAGAGAAGTGGTTTGTGCTGTGGTTTAGGCCTGAACCACAGGTCATATTAACCCTGTGCGGGCTGATACCGCTACTACAAGGACCGCATCTAGAGCTATCGTTTTGTTTGGCTATTTTGTGCTTACCCCTTGTTTTATGTGTATTTAATAAACCAAGTGTATACTTCAAGCTGCAGTGTTCCTGTGTCTACCTCCATGTGCAGCTGAGTAAGCTGATATACCACAATGGACAATTATGATGCATCGAAATTTACATTTACAGAATGGGAGGAATAGATCTAAGCAACAGCACTTGTGAAAAAGATTGTTATACTAAAAGATACAAAAAGAAAAGAAAATCCGGCACCATGTGTGTTTTAAGTTGTCCTTAAACTGAACCTTGGACTAAGCAATCAAGCATGCAGGTATTGGGTGCTCATATAATGAGATGCAAACATGTATTTGAGAAGAAAAAATAGTGGCACTCACTGGTCCTGAAAAAAATGTCTTTATTCAGAAAAACATGTCGAAAACTGGCTGCAGAGAGGGAGCGCATGTGCTGGGTACTGTGTTAGATACCACATTTTTAAAAAGATTGAAAAACTGGAGCAAGTTCAGAGAAGAGCTACCAGGATGATGAGCGGACTGCAAAGTATGTCCTACGAGAAATGGTTAAAGGATCTGGGAATGTTTGGCTTGTAAAAAAGAAGTGGAGACTTAATAGCTGTCCACAAATATCTGAAGGGATGTCACAGTGTAGAGGGATCATCATCATTCACATTTGCACATGAGACCACGAGAAGCAACTGAATGAAACTGAAAGGGAGAAGATATAGATTAGATATTAGAAAAAACTTTTTGACGATGAGGGTCAGGCTTCCCAGAGAAGTGGAGTTCTCCTTTTAATGGAAGTCTTCAAACAGAGGTTGGACAGACAACTCTAACATTCTATCATTCTAAGATTCTATATGCAACAACTTGTTTTATACTAAATAATGCTTTATTTCTATATATTTTTTGGGGAGGGGAAGGCCTTTTAAATACATTTTTATTACATTCATTTTTAACTTTTTCTGTATGCCTGTGTTTGTTACATAAATGTCCTCAAATAGATGAAAAAGCATCTTTGTTGGACATTAAATTATTTTTTGGCTTTCTTTCTCACTGTAACTTGGACATTTATATGAGCCCCAATTGCAGGTAAAAACACCAACTGCTTTGCCACATGTGACTTGCAGAGCTGATGTGGGTCTGTTGAGAGCCAGCAGCTCTGCTATTCATGTGTGCTATGTAGCAAGTAAAAAAGTAGACAAAAGCAGTGATAAGCTAATTCTGACAGCCAGAGACCTGACCTCCTTCTGCTAGCTTGCAGAGTCTTAAAGCGAACCTGTCAGCAGGATTTTGCTAAGTAAACTACAGACATTATCATGTTGCCGCTGTTGCACTGATTAAACTGATACATTGAGTGAAGAAATCCGTCTTGTGGTTCTTGTATAATCACTGTTAGAAGTTTTCAGTTAATGAGATGACCTTGCTCCAGGGCAGGACTGTAAGCAGAGTCTTATATTCCTGCTCTATGCCAGAGAAACCAAGGAGAGACCTGCCCACAGGCCGCCCCGAAGCACAGTCTGTCTCTATGATGAAGAACATGTTTGTGCTTCGGGACGGCCTGTGGGCAGGTCTCTCCTTGGTTTCTCTGGCTTAGAGCAGGAATATAAGACTACAATCCTGCCCCAGAGCACAGGCATCTCATTAACTGAAAACTTCTAACACTGATTCCACAAGAACCACAAGATGGATTTCTTCACCTTAGGTATCATTTTAATCACTATAACAGTGGCAACATGACAATGTGTGTAGTTTACTTAGCAAAAACCTGCTGACAGGTTCACTTTAAGGCACTAACGTGAAAAGATGACACTTTAGTATCCACATCTCTAAGAGACAATGGGCAGTCATTAATTGTCCCTAATCTGCAATAAATTGGTAATCATATCCAGTGATATCGGCTCAAAGGACTATAAAAATAATTTCCAACATAATTTACACGAATATCTGCTGTGGTGTAATGACCGCTGATGCAGCTAGGGGGCACTGTGTATGGCCCTCGGGATATGCATGGAGGCATGTGATGGATGGACGGTATGTATCGCAGAGGTGGGTGGCCCTGTGATGGAAGCCTGGATATGTTTTGGTTCAGCAGATCTACTGCTGAGTTGTGCTATACATTGGGAGGCTTCCAGGTGACTTGGAGAGCTGGGCGGGTCCAGTCACCTACAAACCCACCCAAGGGGTATGTGTCTAAATACCTAGGATAAAGCCAGTATGTAATGGTGTGTGTCTGAAGGACCTGTGGTGAGGTCATGACCATGTGACCTAACCATGTGATTCCTGACCTCACCTGTGGGTGGAGTTACACCTATGTAATGGAGTGTGTTTTGCACCTGGAGGAGAGTGTTGTGGGAGTCTGCCAGTGTGGACAGACTTCCATGTGTCCCGGCGGGACATCACAGAGAGGACTCTGTGTCTGAAGAGTGAGGTTCCAGGACCGAGCTGAAGTACTGGAGAACTGTACTATATGTTACTGTGAGGTTTATGAAGCAATAAATCTAAGGACTTTTTGCATAAGAAAGTGTCTCCTGATTTGCCTCTGAAGCAGCCGAGTGAGTAAAACCTTACACTGCTATAATGCATCATTATATTCACTTATAAAACAGTACCATGTATTACTAACATACAGTCATTCTTGAAACCCACCAATATAACAAAGTTGAAGCTGTTTAGTTGAGAGGAATGGGCTAAAATTCCTCCAAACCAATGTGCAGGACAAATGAACAATTACCAAAAACTTTTAGATTCAGTATTACTGCACCAAGGGCAACATCAGATACTGAAAACAAAAGTTCACATACTTTTGCCACTTACAGACATGTGAAATTAGATAATTATACTCATTGAAAAAATAACAGCCTAATATTTTTTGACTCGTTTGTTTTATTTGGTTGTCGTTATCTACTTTTACGAACTCGTGAAAATCTGTCTAGTTTTACTCCAAATTTCTGCAGAAATGTGGAACATTCTGAGGGGGTTCACAAAGTTCCTAGCACCACTGTAAATGAGTCAGAAATCAATACTAATCATTGTAGGCTTAGAAGTCCTCTGCTGGAGAAATATTTAGAATAATACGTTTCCCTGTTTATGAGACCTTGTTCTATAGAGACATTAATATATTACATGCTGCAGAAATCAATATGACAAATAGTTTCCATTTATAGTAGGCTTCCAGCTAAACTTAGAACTTAAACATCAAGAAGATATTAACTGTTCCAGTTTACCGGGGAGTGGGGGCTTCCTAAAAACGGTTGCACATGGTTAAATAAAAAAATTTCTTTTTGGTAAGCAAGAAATGTAAGAATATTTCTTGAAGATTACTGAATCTTTTGAAATTCAATTTCACCAAGTTTACTGATACAGTAAAGATGTATACTGTGTAGCCCAGCTGCGCTTGGTGCCACATGTACCCTGGAGGATGCACAGAAAGGTAATTCACAATCACCCGATATTCATTCACACTTCACATTTCCCTGGTGCCACCAGAGGGAGCCCTTTAGATTCAGGTATATAAGGGAGTGGAGAGACGCAGCAGTAGGCATTCTAGCCAGACAGCCATTCTAGTTGTTGGTTGTACCTCAGACAGATCAATCTCCTCAGAACACCGGAGTGAGAGGATTCCTGTCAGAGCTCAGATTACACTGGTCTGGGTCAGAGCGTGTTGTACCTCAGAGAGACGAGCTGAGAGGAAAGTTACCTCAGAACGTGCTGACTGATAGTTCCCTAAGGAAGTGGAAAGTGACTCTCAGAGTGTGCACAGATCAGTCTGACGGAAGGTCCTGATAGCTACTCTGGACAGAGCCAAAGAAAGAAGTGAAGGAAAGGGAACTGCAGTATTTGTAACACCGAGTCAACTGAGGTACTGTTAGAGAGCGAGCGTGCCGACGCTTGGAGAGCGGTGAAGAGAAGAAAGCTGACATCTACTGCTGCCTGTGCTTATGTTAAAGGTGTGAGTAGGACGACAGGCAAGTGGAAAAAGGGAAAGAGAGTGACTGAGGAGAAATAGCAACGATAGCTTACCTCCACTCTGCACTACCGGACACCGGGTCCGAGCTTGCTAGTACCTTCACGGCTAGTGGGAGAAACCGGAGACCCTGCTGGACTTCAGGTCACAGAGGGGCCCTTCAGTGCTGATACGTAACCGGGGTCAGGAAGAACAGGAGTCAGGCCTGATCAGCCATAGAGGACTTAGTTCTGTCCGCAAGAAGGCTCTACCACAATGTCAGCCGGGCGTAGCTGTTTCACACGGAGTTAGGCTTTGTTTCATGCAAGTCAGAAACTCACACACATTAAAGACGTAAGGAGGCCCTACACCTACTCAGTGATTACTGGACGTGCATCCTCCACCCTGACGGCCTCCCGGGATGTGCCTGCAACTTCATCACCAGTAAAGGTACAGAAAGAGACTGTCTTGTGTGTGTCTGGATTATTGCTCCTTCACCCCTACACCGCCATATACCTCGAGGGATCAGTCTTACCTGTGGAAGACTTAACACCTTGCTGCCCAGTAACAACCCCTCAGAGGATTCACCCTGCAGCTCTGGTCACCCTGATCAGAAACCACAGGTGGCGTCACGAACATTTCTACAATCCCCTCTAAATATCCCATTTTCAGTGAGCGCCCTGGGCAACGGACCGAGCTGTGCTACCCGTGACATCCCCCAGTGAAGTGAACGGGCTCGGTGCCGAGTACCCCAAAGCCCTGGTACGTGCGACTCAATACTGTATCTTAGTACCGTGTTAGCTAGTAGATAGAATATTTTTCTACCAAGTTTACTGATATTTTACACAAAATATGATTTGTAAGTACCCCAATTGCCCTGAAAGATGCATATGACACTGAAGTATATCAGAACTGTATTTAATCACTTTCAAGTTCTTTACTGCAAATACAACTTTAGTAATGTTAAGGTGACCTCAACATGTATGGCTATGGGTAAATAGATGGTAACTGTTTTTAACTCCTGTGCTGTCACACATTAACTGTATAATGCGCTCACTGTTTTATGGCTTTATCTTCTTATATCTATGCTAAGCTTTGAGCTGTAACATTCTCTCATTATCCACATTCACTCCAATATGGCTGCTTCATTCCCTGCCTCTGCTTGTATACATGCTTTGATAGTTCATCGTGATAGACTGTGCTACACCTTGTTACTTGATAGCTGCAAGGAATAATGGGGAAAACATGATCAAGGTCTTGGAAGCCTCCTCTGGATGATGCAATCTCCTGCAATGTGTAAAATGTGAGCAGACAATTGAGACAGTTTGCACAGAGGGGATTTCCAAGAATTCGACACTTATTCGAGTTGCTCATCTTTAATATTTTTCACTTTTTCTCAAAAATTAAAAACAATTTTGGGCACTTTTTGTGCAAGCAGTGGAGGCCTATCAGCAAAATCATTTTGCAATCATAGCTAAAGGATTTCTCCCAAATGCTCATGGATAGGACATCAAATGTTTAATTGGCGGAGCTTAGACCTCCAGGACTCCTGAAAATCAGTATGATAAAGCAATTGTGGAGCAACTGTGACTGCCACAATGGAAACTCCCTTATAATGTGGTCAATGTTCAGTGCCGCCCGGCAGCTTGGTGCTAGCCATTCAGTTTACGAGATCCCAGGGGTTACACTGGCCTTTACCCGTTAACCCCTTGTGGTGTAATGACCCCTGATGCAGCTAGGGGGCACTGTGTATGGCCCTCGGGATATGCATGGAGGCATATGATGGATGGACGTTATGTATCACAGAGGTGGGTGGCCCTGTGATGGAAGCCTGAGCATGTTTTGTTCAGCAGATCTACTGCTGAGAGTTTTGCTATACATTGGGAGGCTTCCAGGTGACTTGGAGAGCTGGGCGGGTCCAGTCACCTACAAACCCACCCAAGGGGTATGTGTCTGAATACCCAAGATAAAGCCAGTATGTTTATCTGTATCAAAAGGACCTGTGGTGAGGTCATAACCATGTGACCTAACCATGTGATCCTGACCTCACCTGTGGGCGGGGTTACGGCTATGTAACTGAGTTGTGTTTGGCACCTGAGAGAGTGTGTGGGAGTCTGCCAGTGTGGACAGACTTCCATGTGGGACATTACAGAGAGGACTCTGTGACTGAGGAGTGAGGCTCCAGGCAGGAGCTGAAACATTGAAGATTTGTATTGCCTGTTACTATGTGGTTTATGAAGCAATAAACCTAAGGACTTTTTGCAAAAGAAAAGTGTCTCCTGATTTACCTCAGAAGCAGCCGAGTGAGTGAAACCTTACAATTGGTGGATGGAATGCTGGCAGCGGCCCAAGGAGCACATGTTCCAGGACTGGGAATCAGGAACCAGAGGAGGAACGGACGGTCTGTGAAAACCGTGAGTGTGACCAGTGGTCACGAATAAACTGTGTTCATGTTTATGTGGTGCCTCTGATATGAGGTAGCTGAAGAAGCTGTTAAACAGTGGTGAAAGACAGGAGTCTGTGTTATGTTGACCGGGGTAATTGAAAATGGAGAAAAAAGCATGCTGATATGATACCTCAGAGGAGGTGTCCGGAAAATCTCTCTGGCCGAGAGTGTAACAGACAGGAGTCTGTGTTGTACTGACGGGTCAGTGAAAGACTGTTTTTTGTCCTTGTGGGATGCCTCTATGAAGAGGAGGTGTCCGGAAACCTGCGTGATCAACAGGTAACAGACAGGAGTCTGTGGTGTACTGACGGGTCAGTGAGACTGTTGTTTTTTCCTTTGTGGGATGCCTCTATGAGAGAGGAGGTGTCCGGAAATCTCTGTAGCCAAGAGTGTGACAGACAGGAGTCTGTGTTGTGCTGACGGGTCAGTGAGAAACTGTTTTTTTTTTTGGTGTTTTTTTTCTCTGGAACACGTGTAAGGTGTGTGCTGTGGCTCGTGGAGTCACGAAGGGGACAAGCGGCTGGCTGTGACTCGTGGGGTCACGAAGGGGACAAGCGGCAGGCTGTGGACCAGCGGGTTCACGAAGTCGGCGGTGCAGGGACTTGCGCTGTGGCAAGGACAGCAAGAGGTTCTGCAGCAGCAAGAGCTGCAGTGGCAGCAGCGGCTTGTGCGTGGCAGCCGGAGGTGCTGGCGGGTGGTGGCAGTACCAGCAGGAGCTGGTGAGGTACCAGAAGGACATCAGAGGTCCAGAGTGGGTGACCTCTTAAAGGAACAGTACCAGCCCAAAGAGACAAGGGTCTGTGCGAACTGGGGTCTGGTAGAGCCGTGGGGGAGTCCACGGTGTATAACCCAAGGAGGGGTGATGGCCCAAAAGGGGGCGGAGTCCCAAAAGGGGTGGCAACCCAAAAGGGGATGGTGGCCCAAAAGGGGGCAGAGTCCCAAAAGGGGGCGGCAACCCAAAAGGGGATAGTTGGCAAAAAGGGGGTGGAGGATCCCAACGTTAAAGGGGAGGTGCAGACCAACTGTTGCCAGGGGCAAATATGTTATATGTGTCCAGTCTGCCTTAGGAACTATCCGCCCGGCACACTACTACGGGGGTGTACCCTGCAGATACACGATGAAGAGGTGGTGGTCTGGTCGACTCGGGGAGTCCGGTGACTCTAGTGAGGGTTGCACCTGACGGGTTTCAAATACCTGGAAGAAAGGTCGGGGTCACCTGTATCCATGGGGACACTAGAGATTATTCAGTGGCCAGGGTAATCTTTGAGACAGGCTGGGACATTGCAAGACAGGATGTCGCTATAATCCCTAATTTGTCGTGTCCAGTGGTCATAGGTCGGGACTCTAGACTGTTCTCTGGCTTGTGGGACAGGGGAGTTCCTTTACAGCAGAAGGGAGGCCTCTCTACTGTTGGGGTGGCAGACATTGGGACAGTGACACCTCCCAAAACTGATGAGTCAGATGGTGACACAGGAGGAAAGGATGCGGTCTGCCCGACTGACTGACATGATGTACTCTGAAATGTATGACAACAGAACCCATGACGATGTGGTAGTTAAGACCTCTAGAACGGACACCCGGTTAGAGGGTAACGGGAGGGGCCCCGAGAGTGACTCCTGTGCAGACTGTGACTCGACCGCAAGGGAAAGCGAGTGCAGTAACGTGGAGCCGAGTAAAAATGGCCGATCTTCCTCTCGCCGCAGGGGCCGTGGAAAGGCGGGACAGGCTACATCCTCTAAGAAGCAAAATGATGAGGAAGAGTCAGGGTCAGGTACCGGTCAGGTGACTGTCCTTAATGAGGAGATAGAGCTGTGTAAAGAAACAGTGAAAGAGGCAGTCGAGCAGGAAAGGATCCTGAGACGAATGATTGAGCACAAAGTGGAGGAGCTGGAGAAGGAAGTCTCTAAGCTCAGAAATCATCTGTCAGCGTGTAAGAGTATGAACAAGGCTCTATGGAAAGAGACGGAGGTGCTCAGAGAGGCCCAAGAGAAACATCAGCAGGAGTGTCGCTGCTTGGCAGAAGAGCGAGATAGAGTTCTCCGAGAGCTCAAGATAGAGGAGGAGACTAGTGCCCAGCTCCAGAAATCTACGGGAGAAGAAATCCAGCAGGAGAAGTGCCATGCAGATGGTCACACAAACGAGATCGAGGTCTTGGAAAACCGTACTAACGCTCAGGACGAGGAGGTCCAACAGTCTGTCCAAGAAGGTGACGGGTCAGTTTTCAAGTGTATAATAGAGGTACCCGAAGACATGCATGAAGCTTGTGCCAGTGAGGATGTGCATGAGGCCTTTAGAAAAGCGGTAGAAGCATGCAGTGTGAACTGGGTGCCAGAGATGAAACAGTTAGTCATACTGTCGACTAGGGAAGTCACAATGAAGCGGGTGGCTATCCTGAGGGACATGCACCTACATTGTCTCCGCACAAAGCAAATGATCCTGTTGAGAAATCACGAAGCCACTCGACGTCTGGAGCAAGTAAGAAAGACTCAAAATCAGCTTGGCTTGATGGAAGACATCGTTCAAGTGCCCAGAGGTCTGGTGAAGAAGGTCATCGGAAGACTCGGGAAAGTGATGCAGGAGATGGTAAATAAGTCCGGTGTGACGAGACTCAGGATTCCGGCTGATGGCGAAGTCCAGGTCAAGGGTGAAGATGGGATGGTCCCATTCCTCGTTGTCGGATCCAGGGAGAGCCTTGGGAATATCCAGATGCTCCTGGAGTATCGTGTGTCATATTTGAGAGAAGTAGAGCAGCTACGACTGGAGAGGGAGCAGGTCAACAGAAACCTACGGGAAATGGAAAGAAGATGGTCGCCACCTTCAACCCGTGGTATTGAGAGGCGAAGAGGTTCGCTTAAGACGAGAAGTCCTCAAGCTGGAGATAATACAGGAAGTAGCGATGCCTCAGTTAGCTCAGTGATGAGTGACCTAAGCAGAAGAACCTGTAGTAGACAAAAATGAAAAGGACTCAGACCAGACAGGACATATGGGTGCAAGAGAATTGCGACCCGTACTGACCGCTGGGGATGCGGGTGGTCTGACAGGGGGCATCAGCAACAGATGTGACAGAGTCGGAGGACAGACGCCTACCAAAGAGATTAGTAGCAGGGTCCAACTTAGAGAGACGGTTTGACTGGCAGAGACGACCGAGAAGGATCTCTGGTCGGGTAAAAAGTGTTCAACCCCACAAGTTTGAACAGAGGGGGAGGTATGTGGTGTAATGACCCCTGATGCAGCTAGGGGGTACTGTGTATGGCCCTCGGGATATGCATGGAGGCATGTGATGGATGGACGTTATGTATCACAGAGGTGGGTGGCCCTGTGATGGAAGCCTGAGCATGTTTTGTTCAGCAGATCTACTGCTGAGAGTTTTGCTATACATTGGGAGGCTTCCAGGTGACTTGGAGAGCTGGGCGGGTCCAGTCACCTACAAACCCACCCCAAAGGGGTATGTGTCTGAATACCCAAGATAAAGCCAGTATGTTTATCTGTATCAAAAGGACCTGTGGTGAGGTCATAACCATGTGACCTAACCATGTGATCCTGACCTCACCTGTGGGCGGGGTTACGGCTATGTAACTGAGTTGTGTTTGGCACCTGAGAGAGTGTGTGGGAGTCTGCCAGTGTGGACAGACTTCCATGTGGGACATTACAGAGAGGACTCTGTGACTGAGGAGTGAGGCTCCAGGCAGGAGCTGAAACATTGAAGATTTGTACTGCCTGTTACTATGTGGTTTATGAAGCAATAAACCTAAGGACTTTTTGCATAAGAAAAGTGTCTCCTGATTTACCTCAGAAGCAGCCGAGTGAGTGAAACCTTACACCCTGTACAGAAATCTGGTCTTACACAGAGACTCATGGGCTGGGACCATAGGATTGGCTGGTGTTTGGTATGAACAAGTAGCTGATTCATAACAAGGAGAAAAGACCAGGTACAAATATGTCAGGCAAAAAAAGGTCAATACATGAGCTATGGTTAGAAAGGGATGAATCCACTAGAAACCAAGAGCTGAAAATCAGATTGTAGGAACTAGACAAGCAGAACTACATCTGGTAACTTCCAGTAGGAAGGTAGGACCTTTTGTAGGGTCTAATTGGCCAAGGTAAGGAGTGGATTACTCCAGCTGACAGCATGCACACCAATACTGCTAGAATGATCCCATCCACCCTAGTCATTGACTGTACAGAGCCTGCACCACCAAAGCTTCAGGTCCCAATTTCTTTCCCATCACCAGCGCCACTAGCAGAACTAATACGGTGGTGGCGCCCAGTGACAGGTGCAGACGTCTGAGAAGCAAGTCTCGGAGGAGATACTACATCCATTCATTGTTTACGTGGACACAGCAGCTCATCCTTAAAGATGGCTTTATCATTTACTGCAGCTTGTTCTATTTACATGAGTGTAACAGAGCTGAAGTACAGGACAGAGCTTACAGAGAACCCCTTTAAAAGGAATCTGCCCCCAAAGCAAGTATCTAACCCAAAACTATTTTATGGAAAGTATGAATGGTTCTTCCAAACCGAAATTCAGGAAATCAGTAAAAAGAACTTTCTATATGAGACTATTCTTCCCTAATAGGATCATGCGGCTGTAGACAGCTCTTTTATATAATGAGGTGTCATGGATATGGTCATGTTCCTTACTTTATACAAAGTATTTTTAAGCAGATTTTTTCTATTTATAAACTGTAAAAACCTAGAAAAAAAGCCAAACCAAAAAATACATAATGTCCCACAATTTATACATTAAAGGGAGTCTGACTGCAAAAATTCACTGTTCAAACCAATCACAAGGGCTCGGTGCATTCTTGGAGTAACCAAGCAGTTCAGAGCACATTATGATACTTATCTCAGCATTCTCTGGATCCTGTAAAGCAAGATTGGTCAATCAAGGAATAGGGAGCAGAAATAGATGGAAAACAAGTCGATGGGAAGGTGCATTGTTTGTCCACACCAAGGGTGCACCGAGTGCCTATGATTTGTTTGAACAGTCATTTTGTGATGACAGACTCCCTTTAATCTCGTTGATTTTAGCAATGGGAAACGTACCATTTTGCAGCTTTTTATATACTCTCTACAACAAACAAATTTAAAATCAAACAAAAAAACACAAACAGCAACAAATAAGCTAAAATCACAAAGCTGCAGTTCCACAGCTGCTATTTTGTAACAATGTTAATGTTTTGTACATTACAAAGTGAAATTTTATATCCAGTGTATTTATTAAAGCCCAGAATATTAGTGTTTATAGCGAGGATTAATCTTTCATTGGCTTGCGGGAGGGTAAAGAGATTGACTGAGAAAAGAATTTCTTTCTAACAAAGTCGCTTCTTTCCCTTTAATACCTGAGGATTACAGTCTGTGAAAAGCTCAGCTGTTGGCAGTATAAATTGAAAGATGTAATAATAAATGTTGGGTGTCATTGTGAGCAGTTTAACAGAACAGCACTGACCTTTAGAATTTCGCTCACAGGTACATTTCAGTATCAATTCATAGACACAAGGTAATCTTTATCCTTTTCAGCTCTTAAATTATAGGGTCTGCAGACACACCAGTTAAAGACAAGGCTGTATGAATTTAAAGATCTAGCCCCTAATATTCCAATATAATGATTACAATACTAGTTATAGGTATCATTCTCACAGAGATTTTTTCAGTATAGCAAGTGGAAAGAGTAAATTCTATTATACATTGAGGCTGAATTTACATATATCCAGCCCTGGATTGTCATTCCTATCCACATCCAGCCTGCGTAGTCATTCCTATCCATATCCAGCCCTGCGTCATCATTTCTATCCATATCCAGCCCTGCGTCGTCATTTCTATCCATATCCAGCCCTGCGTCATCATGTCTATCCATATCCAGCCCTGTGTCGTCATGTCTATCCATATCCAGCCCTGCGTCGTCATTTCTATCCATATCCAGCATTGTGTCGTCATTTCTGTCCATATCCTGCCCTGCGTCATCATGTCTATCCATATCCAGCCCTGCGTCATCATTTCTATCCATATCCAGCCATGTGTCATTATTTCTATCCATATCCAGCCCTGCGTCATTGTTAATATCTAATATTTAACAAAAACGCCAGATAGAAACTGATGGAGGAACTAATCCCATTATTGGCAATGGAATAATTTGCCCTTTGCCCTGCACATCAGTTGTTGTGCTTGACAGGTGTGGGTGTACAGGAACAATACATTTCATATAACATGGTGATCCAAGTTTGGACCAGCTCCGAAGGAGTAAATGAGAAAAAAGCCCAATGGTAACATATGTAAATTCAGTTAAAGGGTCATTTCAAAGATAAAACATATATCCTATCAAGTACATTATCCCCTGTACATAGAATCATAGAACCATAGAATGTTAGAGTTGGAAGGGACCTCCAGGGTCATCGTGTCCAACCCTCTGCTCAATGCGGGATTCACTAAACCATCTCAGACAGATGTCTGTTCAGCCTCTGTTTAAAGACTTCCATTGAAGGAGATCTCACCACCTCTCATGGCAGCCTGTTCCACTCACTGATCACCCTCACTATCAAAAAGTTTTTTCTAATATCTAATTTGTACATGTTATAGGGGATAATTTATTCTTGGGAATTACCCTTTAAGTAGAATAGAAATGTGGAGAATAATCTAAATCGTAGATCTTCCATCTCTTTTTTTATATGTCATAGACCAACTCAGTATAATGGTAAATAAAAACACATTCCGTCCTAAAAATATGTGGAAATGTATTGGTGCATTCATGATAACTAATTGCTCAAACTAATGCTAATAGATTGTCTCCTTGGCATAAATGTGCGCCAAGCCTTACTGCGATCTTTGGGAGGCCAAATGAAAAAAATCAACAGTAGCTGAAGAATTGGTTATTTTTTTACGCTGTTCCTCATGCGGTATAAGTGATTAGGCGACTTTATTTTTCGAGTCAGTGCGATTACAGCGATGCCAGATTTATATCAGGTTTTTATGTTTGGCTGCTGTCACACACTAAATGACTCTTTTTATTGCGAAATCTAGTTTTTGCATCACCATATTTTGAGAGCTATAATTTTTTCTTATTGTGGCCGACAGTCATGTGAGCGCTTGTTTTTTGCGAGACAAGCTGACGTTTCTATTGGTACCATTAGATACCAAATATGCGTACTTTTATTTACACAAATAAATGTATTTATTGGGGAAATATTTTTTTTCTTTAGGTACAGTATTTTAAAAAAATATTTTTACACTTTATAATATTTTTTTTTTACTTTATTACATTGTCTTAGTATGAGACATCACTATATTGTGTCAGATCACTGATCTGACAGGCAGGGAAGGAGGCATGACGGCGCCTGCTCTCAGCAGGTGCTCACAAGCCACCTTTTCTGCAGGACCCTTAAGGGTCCCATGGCCATCTTGGTGCTAGATGGAAACCATCAGAACAAAGCGATCGCATCGCGTTTTTCTGATGGAAGTTCGCAGGGAGCACCTCTTTCTGCGTGATGCTTCTCTATGCCGCTCTCACTATTGACAGTGGCATCAGAAGGGTAAAATGCCCACGATCGGTGCTAGCACCGATCGTAGCCGTTGCTGCAGGGTGTCAGCTGTCACATACAGCTGACACCCACACACGATCGACATGGTGCTCAGCGTGAGGCCACGTGATTTCGGCACCGTACTAGTACTGCGGCGGGCACAAACGCACCTCCCGCAGAGCAGCACTAGTACAGTGCATGTCGCGAAGGGGTTAAGAGGATGTAGCGTTACCTGAGCATGCTAGGTTGTTAGCTGAGTATCGTGGGCACTCGAGTAATATGTTCAGGAACCCACAGCTGAATGATTCAAGGTGAAAAGACAGCTCCAACACATGCGGGGATTGCCTAACAACCATGAGACATTCAGCCACGGGGACTCGAACATATTACTCGAGCGCCCGCAATATACGGATAACACCAGAGCATGCTCGGATAACGCTATATCCAAGCACGCTTGCTCATCACTACTAATATACTTTGCTACATATTACATGATGGCCATTCATGAACGGTTCAAGTTCACCAAACTGTTGCTCTGTTCTGACTTGTAGTTGGAGGTTCAAAGCAGCGGGTCCTCCATAACGAGGATCTATAGGTTCAATAGGAAAAATGGACAGAGGTTGTCTTTATTGGACATCTCCTTTAAGTGGTATTTGTTTACCAATCAATATGCAGTAGGAAGAAATAGAGGAAATTACAGAGCTCAGAGGGTAGAGGAGCAACAATGGAAACCATGAGGAAAGCACATTATAACCAGCATATCTTATGACGCTTACAATATAAAGAGTGCGCATAGAATGTATTATACTAATGTTTGATTGAGTATGACTGAGTGGGCGCCATGGACCCTGGGAATAACAATTTATCAAGGACAGTATCTGCAATCGGCGCTAATGGCAGGTTACATCAACCTCATAAATCTTGAGACGAGTGGGGAAAAAAAATCAATATGCAAGGTGATATTCAATGGCATTGTCTCCAGTGGTTTGACCGTCCTTAAGGAAAAGGAATAAGATTCGTGAGATAGATAGCAATACGAGACACAACCCACCAATCTTCTATTTCTCATTATTCCTCTTCCTTCAGAAAAGGGAAAGCTTAGTATGTGTTATAGTATCACATATGTTCGTTATGTAACTTACAAATGACACAAAGAATCAGATGCCCAATATGTCTTCCCCTGACTGAAGGCTAGATGGTAACGAAACCACTAATGATCCTATTAAGGCAGAAAACGAATAGCTATTGATCTATTGGGTCTGTTTGCAGGACGCATAATTATAAGATGCTACAATGGGGGGATATAATTGACCCCTATGAGATCTGGAGCAGAGTACAGTATGGGGGACGGGGCCGAAAATACATTTTGCAATTCATGCTATTAGTTACAGTGTCAGGTGCATGTAATCAGCATTGGTTCTCAGTGATTTTAATTAATTTAATTGGCCATATGAGCTCAGGTTGTTGCCTTCGAACAGAATTGTCCTTTACACGACCTTTAAACATCTGGATATCGGATCCAACAAATGGACATATTAGCTATTTGTCATCAAGGCATTATAACAATGAAGCAAGTGTTTATTATGGCTGCAATGCCTTTTATTGCAGCTTATTCACACAGTCCGGTCAAATTGTGGTCGCACATTAATGTACCCTTAAAGTGACAGGCTCGTCATGCTACTATTAAAAAGTCAATATTTATTTAATTAGGTTGTATACTTAATTTTTTACAAAATTAATATTCAATTAAAATTTGATTTCAAATCAATGTGATTTCAGTGTCAAAGTCTCATAGGCAAAAAGTCGCTTGGTATTTGTTTTTTTTTCAGTGGGAACCTGTCATTTCAGAAAAAATTTTGTTTGAATAGCTGACTAAAGACCATAGGGTGAGGTGAGACTAGCCCTGGCCGGCTACTCCCAGCACCGCTCTAGGTGATTGACAGGTCTCTCATGTGTGTACTTAGCAAGAGATCTGTCAGTCACCTGGAGCAGAGCTTCTGTTTTTTTTTATTTTTTTTTACCATATTGTAGCTATATAAAAAGATTTCAGTTGTAGCCCAAAAGTTTCACCCAGATTTACCGTAACCATTAAAGAAAAACATGGACAGTTTGGAAGCATTTTGCACATGATATTTCCTTTAAAGATATTTCTAAAAATACAGTTAGAGCTATTTTATGTTACTTATGCCCTATAATTAAGATCAGGAGGATCTTTTTTTGTGTGTGTCATTTTACGCCCTTTGGGCTTGTGATTGTGAACATAACCATATAAATTTGACAAAACAACAGATAGCACTCGTGCCCATGTTATCCAATGGTGCTGTGCCCATGTCTGATTTTTTCCCTCGGACCAAGCGATCCAAGGAAAAAAAAGTCGCAGCATGCACGGTTTGCCTCCAAGAATCAGATGGCACTCGCCCATTCAAGTCTATGGTTTCGTGAAAAAGATGGACCGCACTCGGATGACATACAAGTGCGATCTGATTTTCATGGACTGATTGCATAGAGAAGGTAGAGAAATGTTTTTTTAATCTCTCCACCTTTAAGAAAATCGGATCACACTTTGATCAGAGTGTGATTAGCATAATCGGACTGGTTTTCTCTGATGGACAGAAAACGGTCGTCTGCACGTGCCCTTAGGATTCATTCTAACATCTTAGAGAAATGGACTGATTTTTTTCTCAGGTGTCATCCTAGTTGTATCATAGCTGCATCAGGCTTTTTCTCACCCTTTTTTTTTTCACTGGAGCAAATAGATTGAACGTTTTAATCTGTTTTCTCTTAGCGACGTATCAGTGAAAACAAATGAAACTCGGAAGGATCTCTGGGGTCCAAGCCTGTATTCCTAGTTTCACCCGTATCTCACAAATCCTCATAGACTTTAAAGAGGTGGTCCACTACATTAAGGGGGAGGGGTGAGTGCAACTGGGTCACCAAATACTGAACGTGTGCACGTGATCTAATGATTCATCCTTTGTATATCAGGTGGTGTTATATTTAGTAATAGATACGCAAACAATAAAGTCACAATGTGCTGCATCTCATCAGAATTAAGAACAAGCAAAAAAGAAATAAGCAAATAAAAATTGAAATTAAATGAAAAATGAAAGTATGCTTCTGAGCAAATTTTCGTGAAGCAGCACAGCTTGCTAAATACTGACGGCGAGTAATGTACACAATATTAGGATTCCGCTCTACTTGCCAGTTCCAGCTGTTGTCACTTTATTGCAAGTATACGATTTGCATATTTGCAGTAACGTGATGATTAGGGTTCGCTCAAACTTGTGAGTAGACAGCGTATAACTCAGACGAGTGCTATTAGCTGTTTCATCGGATAGCACTTGCTCCAATGTAATACTATGGAGCAGCGGTGACTAGTATTCTTTTTCTCATGCCGGTTCGGCATGAGAAAAAAAAGCTGCATGCTGCGATTGGTAGCGTATATCAGATGCCGCGCACCAATACAAGTTTATGGGTGCATGCGAAACATCGGACTGCACTGTGATGTCATCCGATTGCAGTCTGATAAACGCCACTCACAGAATGGAGAAGATGGAGAAATTAAGTTCTCCATTTTCTCTGCACCTGTGATCCGATTCTTGCATGAGAGACAAACGGATCACAGTAAACTGACACTCGGCTCATGCTCACAGCTGAGTTTGAGCTGTGGGTGGTCATTTGCATAAATAATGAAAGAATCATCGGATGCTGCACGCTAGTTTGAGCGAACCCTTAGAATCTTTGCCGTTTGGCTCAATGTTCTTTCGACTGAAGTGGTAGAGACTCAACACATGACCACAAGCATGCCAGTCACACATCTATGGTTGAGTGATGACGTCTGGAGCTGGCAAATGGACAATACACACCATTACTGTTCAACAAGCTAGTAATAATAATAATTTTATTTACATTGTGCCAACATATTCCGCAGCACTTTAGAATTAAGCTAACGAAAATTTACTCAGGGATTGAGAACTGCTTTGAAGAGGATCTTTCACAAAATTTTTCATATTGAGCTGGACACACCATGTAAAAATGGATGCAGGTCAGACTCCTATTCGTTCATTTGAAAATTAATGTAAGACATTGATCTCCCCTTGGAACTTAACTGATGACCACTTAAAATACTTATGCTTGCGGTTTACCAAAAATATTAAATCTCTGATTCCCACAAATTTAGAAATCCTTTCTACTACCATAAATAAAGTCTTAAATGCCCTGAAAGATAGAGACTTATCATGGTGGGGAAGGATCGTGACTGTAAAATCATATATTCTACCAAAAATCTTATATGTATTCAGGTCGCTCCCGCTGAAAATCCCCTCCTCATTCCTTACCAGTTTGTAAAGCTCACTAAATCATTTTATTTGGGATAGGAAGAAAGCCAGAGTGACTCAAAATGTTCTTTATAATCAAAAACTTTATGGTGGAACTGGACTACCGAACATTTCGGCTTATTAGGCTGGCGTCACACTGGCGAGTGTGATGCGAGTAAGTCGCACGACTTTCTCACATCAACACTCGGCACGGCCGCCCGCTCTCGGACCCGAGTGTGCGGCTGCATGTATTTCTATGCAGCCGCACACTCGGGTCCGAGAGCGGGCGGCCGTGCCGGGTGTTGATGTGAGAAAGTCGTGCGACTTACTCGCATCACACTCGCCAGTGTGACGCCGGCCTTACTCTGCTAATCTGATCAAACAGAGCTGTTTTTGGTGGCCTCATAAAGACCCTCCAGCCTGGTACGATTTAGAACTCTTTTTAAACAACAACAAACCTCCCCATTTGTTAGTATTAGGTTTTCTCTTAAACAAGCAAATTCCATATAGTTCCCCCCATTCTCCAGCCCTTCATTGAGGCCTGGAAAAGGCTTGCTAAACCAAAAAAGAGGTGATAAAATCCATATCCTCAAGAATATTCCATTATCTCTTATCCATGAATCTAGGGGATTGGTCTTGGACACTCTCTGGCTCAAATTGGGTATTAAGAAACAGGGAGATATCTACGATGGTTCTAAATTCTATCCTTATTCTTTTATTAAAGAACATTTCCATTCATCCTCCCTATCATTTTTTCACTACATTATTTTCAAGGAACAAATTAATGTCTTCCTGCAAGTGCGCCCTCGGATTTCTGAACCGGTTTTAAATTTACTTTGCAACTTAGATCATAAAATTTTCTGGAGTCTTAACTACGTTTACCAATGGTTTAACCACAGCACACAGTTGGTCAAAACACAAAACATGATTAAATGGGAGTCGGAACTTCATTTAACGTTTGACCACTCTGAATGGGAATATGCATGTACGCTTTCCTATGCATCTTCTCTCTCTATGGCCCTTCAAGAATCATACCACAAACTCTTCACAAGGTGGTATTTTACTCCTGCTAGATTATCTAAAATTAACAAAATTTATTCACCTAATTGCTGGAGAAACTGTGGTCGTTATGGTAATCTCCTCCACATTTTCTGGCAATGCCCGAAAATCCGTCCCCTCTGGAGGAAAGTTTTGGGTCTTATTAATGCCATCTCTTCTAAACAAATTCTACTAACACCTCAATTGGCCCTTCTCACACTAAATACTGAAAAAATTGACCCACATTTGAGATTATTAATAGTCCACATCCTACTGGTAACCAAAAACAGCATTGCTCTCTACTGGAAAAAATCAGAGTCACCCTCTTTTCAAGACATTGTTGATAAAATCACACTTCATTAATTGTTTGAATATAAACTAGCATTGGTTAATAACCACTGCGATAAATTCTTCAAAAAATGGTCCAAATGGATGGAATTGTTTCCCTAATATACGAAATATACTTGTCTGTTTTCTTTCTTATTAGTTCATTTTATGTTATAAACTTTGTCACTAATGTACTATAGTTACAATTTCATATTGTTTCCTCCTTCACTGCCTTTCCTGCTTTTTCCTTTCCTTCTGTCTCCCTCTTTCCCTTCCTTATTTCCTATTGTTTACCTTCCCGTGCTTGAAAATTTGAATAAAATTATTGGAAAAGAAAATTAATGTAAGACCTCTGTTTTCCACATAGGCGAGGAATCTGTACCGATCAAACCTTCATTACGTGTGGAATTGATATAGATTCTTCTTTGAAAGTTTCTTTTTCATCTGGTGTCCATTAAGAAATGTGATCACTTGCCTTTAAAATCTATACAGTACTGTAAAAAATAATTATTTGTTTCCCCTGTAAATAATATATCCAAAAATTGCTTAAATTTTCCATGAGAGTGCTTTGATAACAATTTGCCAGGCTAGGCTGCCCTTTTCTTGCCATAGATGAAAGTCGCTACTTATCATACGCTACTTATTATAGTCATGGTGGATAAAGAAATATCTTCAAACTGCACATGAAGCTTGGAGGGAATAAAATTGATGACTTTGTTAATAGACAATCCATAAAAACTTTGCATGACATGGCCTCTCTTTCACCTCTTCACACTGGTCTCTAGACAGCAGACAGATATTTCAGGAACTTTATATTGCCTAATGGAGGAAGTCCCTGGTGAAGCGTGTGCTTGTATCTATAGTTAGACTGATTCACCTTTTCTTTCATGCCTGTATATACAAACCTTTGCTTTTAAGGGATTACCGAGGACCAGTTTATAGGTCCATGAAATAATAAAGGTGGTCTAGCAAGCACAATTCCTATTATTTACTTATCACCCTAACAAACCTATGTTATCAATGTTACGTGCTGGAAAACCATCATTGGGAACTAGAATTTTTTTTTTACTTTAACTCTATTTTATCCCTTGGTGAGGTGATGTAAATTTAAGAAGGGGAAGTCTTTTTTTAATACTACATGTATAAAAAAGATGCCTAATAATGAATGATAGAAACAAATAGCACATAAACAAGCCGAGGTTGTTTGTCAGTCTGCTGTATCATATTAGGTAAATTGCCTTCCAAGAGTACAAAAAGGAGCTCATTTTGTTTAGATTTTATGCATTTTTGGCTGACAGACAAAGAGTTAGGCCTCTTTCACACATCCGTTTTTTGCTGTCAGGCGCGATCCGGCGCTTTTTTAAAAAAACTGATCCGTTTTTTAAACCGCCGGATGCGTTTTTTTTGTCATTGACTATCATTAGCGCCGGATCGCGCTGCATGTCATTGCGTTTAGTCCGTTTTCTGCCGGATCCATCATAGATTTTAATTCCGGCGTCCGGACAGGACGCATCATGTAATGTTTTTTTTTTTGTGCCGAGAAACGCCTGACTGCGCCTGAAGCGGTGCATCAGGAGTCCGGAAACAATAGAAGTCTATGGTGCAATCCGGCAAAAGACTGATCCGGATTCTGGAAATCAAGGACTAATACTACTACTACTACTACTACTCATTTTCCGGCCAAAAAAAAGGTCAGGACAGATCCAGCTAAAAAACGGATCCGGCACATCAGTTTTTTTACAATCTACGCCGGATCCGTCTTTTAAACAATTCGCCGGATTGTGCCTGATTGCAAAAAACGGATGTGTGAAAGAGGCCTTAGGGTTAGACAGGGATCGTGGTGTAACATTCATTTGCTGCAGGTACTTATCTCACAGCCAGACACATGACTGTATATAGGAGAAACAATGTATAGCCATTGTATGTATCTGTATTTATGATACATGTGTCATAAAACTGTTTAAAATGGCAGAAATGTTGGTGTTAACTAGTAGAGATGAGCCGATTGATCTGTGGAGGATTGGGATTGAGTCAAATTTCATGAACTATGTGAAATTCGATTCGTAGTTCGCAAAGAAAACCTTCCCATCATCTATTCCCACACTGCTGAAGCATCAGAGAGCAGGCTATTCTTATTTTGTATTACCCCGCAAGCTTCTCTATGATGCATTTCAGTTATGACATCTAGTGGGTTATCATATATTACTGAGTAGTGGTCAGCCATCACAGATCAGCGGTTTCCCACAGAGAAAAGTTTGTACCGCAGAGTCATTTTCCATCTCTAGAGTCACTAAGAAAGTCTCTCTCTCTCCTGTAAGCCCTTATGGTCAGTGGAGTCCTCTCTCCTGTAGAGCGTAAGCTCTTATGGTTCGTGGAGTCCTCTCTCCTGTAGAGTGTAAGCTCTTATGGTTAGTTGGGTCCTCTCTCCTGTAGAGTGTAAGCTCTTATGGTTAGTTGGGTCCTCTCTCCTGTACAATTTAAGCTCTTATGGTCAGTGGGGTCCTCTCTCTCCTGTAGAGTGTAAGGTCTTATGGTCAGTGGGGTCCTCTCTCTCCTGTAGAGTGTAAGCTCTTATGGTCAGTGGGGTCCTCTCTCTCCTGTAGAGTGTAAGCTCTTATGGTTCGTGGAGTCCTCTCTCCTGTAGAGTGTAAGCTCTTATGGTTAGTTGGGTCCTCTCTCCTGTAGAGTGTAAGCTCTTATGGTTAGTTGGGTCCTCTCTCCTGTACAATTTAAGCTCTTATGGTCAGTGGGGTCCTCTCTCTCCTGTAGAGTGTAAGCTCTTATGGTCAGTGGGGTCCTCTCTCTCCTGTAGAGTGTAAGCTCTTATGGTCAGTCAGGTTCTCTCTCCTGTAGACCGTAAGCTTGTATGGTCAGTCAGATTCTCTCTCCTGTAAAGTGTAAGCTCTTATGGGCAGTGAGGTCCTTTCTCTCTCTATCTCTCTCCTGTAGAGTGTAAGCTCTTATGGTCAGTGGGGTCCTCTCTCTCCTGTCGAGTGTAGGCTCCTATGGTCAGTGGGGTCCTTTCTCTCTCTATCTCTCTCCTGTAGAGTGTAGGCTCCTATGGTCAGTGAGGTCCTCTCTCTCCTCTCTCTGATGTGTACTTTATGAGCAATTTATAATCTTTCCAGTATTGAAATTCACGCTAATATATCAGATGTCATGTTCACTTTAAATGTTTGGGGTTTTTGACAAATTTTATCTGCTGCAGATCTATCAGTTATACAAATGCTGAGCTCTGTATAAACCGAACCACACCACTGATTGTGAACTTTTTGCCTATGCACAGTGTACACAGAAAGCTGCCAATCAGTGGTGGGGCATGGTTATACAGAGCTCTTGAATATGAGGGACTACATGGCAGGAGGTTTACTAGTCATCTAGTGATAATCTTCTGCTGATTGTCATGGCTCGATTTGTGGATTTGATCTGAGGACCTATTGCTTCATGGTCGGTTCTTCTGCCTGTTGAGCTATAGCTCTGTTACTTCCCAGTCCAAATGCTGATTGCTCCTATGTTCTTATTCTTCCTTCTTGTTTTGCTAGTTTCCAGCTGTTTTCCATTTTCCCATTTTGGTTTGCCCTATCACGTTCTGGATGGGCCTTTATATAATATCCCTACTCTGCACTTCCTTGCTGGCTATATTTCCTGGAGGATGTACATTTAGGAGTTCCAGCTCTTTGTTTTAGGGGTTTACCTTGCTGAGTAAACTCCTGTTGTATTCTTGCAGTAAGTTGGTTTATTTTTCCTCCCAGCACCTTTTTTCCTTTTATCTATATTAGGTTCTTACGAGGACTAACTGGTTCCTTCTATTTTTGGCACACCTTCACTACTTAACCTAATTTGAATTTGCCTTTGTTTCTCACCTTGGGTTCTTGCATCTCTTCTTCCACTATCCTTTCCCCTTGTTGGTAGTGTTTCGGCCGACTTTCTTGTTCTTCAGGAGTATTGAGAAACGCCTTGAAGGCCTTTTAGGGAGCCAGGTCCAAGGTGGTGTTTTCTAGTTGTGTGGCTAGGGCCTCTCTAGTCTGTACAAGGACAAAATGGGTGTAAGTGTGGCGTTTCACTGGTGTAACTGTGAACACGTTCATAACACAGATCAGTGATTTTGTCAAAGGCACAAAAAGTAGCCCAGCAAGTGACACATCGCTGGTATCAGGATATCTGTCTCTACATTACGCTGCTCTTAGATTAGGTGTCAAAAATCCCTTTAATACAGATCCTAAAATATGAAAAATAAATTTAACATAAAGTCTGATTTAAATATTAGATCACTTTCTTATGACACATTCCCTTTAACCCCTTTCTGACATTAGATGTACTATCCCATCATGGTACCTGGGCCCGTATGACCATGGACGGGATAGTACGTCACATGCGATCGGACGTGCTCACGGGGTGAGCGCAGCCAATCTCGGCCAGGTGTCAGCTGATTCTCACAGCTGACATCCGGCACTAAGTGCCAGGAGCGGTCACGGACCACTCCAGGAACTTTAACCCCCGGCACACTGCGATCAAACATGATCGCAGCATTCCGGTGGCATAGAGAAGCATCGGGCAGGAGGGGGCTCCCTGAGTGTTTCCCTGAGACCCTCAGAACAATGCAATGTGATTGCATTGTTCCGAGGGCCTCCTCCCTGCAGGCCCTTGGATCCAAGATGGCAGCGGGGTCCTTCTGGGTCCTGCAGGGAGGTGGCTTGTCAGTGGCTGCTGAGAGCAGGCGCTGAGAAGCCTCCTGCACTGCCTGTCAGATCGCTGATCTAACACAGTGCTATGTAAAGTGTCAGATCAGCGATATGACATTATATATTAATGTCCCACCCTGGGACAATGTAAAAATGTAAAAAAATATATATATATACTGTGTAAAAATATTTTTAAAAAATCCCTAAATCAAAAAAAAAACATTTCCCAAATAAACACATTATTATGTAAATAAAAAACACAATAAAAGTACACATATTTAGTATCGTCGCGTCCATAACGACTCGCCCTATAAAACTGTCCCACTAGTTAACCGCTTTAGTGAACCCCTTAAAAAAAATAAGGCAAAAAAACAATGCTTTTTCATCACACCGCTGAACAAAACGTGGAATAACACGCGATCAAAAAGACGGATATAAATAAACATGGTACCGATGAAAATGTCATCTTGTGCCGCAAAAAACGAGCCATCATCAGCGAAAAAATTAGAAAGTTATAGCTCTCAGAATAAAGCGATGCAAAAATAATTATTTTTTATATAAAATAGTTTTTATTGTATAAAAGCACCAAAAATTAAAAAAATATAAATGAGGTATCGCTGTAATCGTACTGACCCGACGAATAAAACTGACTTATCAATTTTACCACACACGGATCGGTATAAGCGACCCCCCCCAAAAGAATTTCATGAATTGCTGGTTTTTGTTCATTCTGCCTCCCAAAAATTGTAATAAAAAGTGATCAAAAAATGTCATGTGCCTGAAAATGGTACCAATAAAAACGTCAACTCGTCCTGCAAAAAACAAGACCTCATATGACTCTGTGGGCCAAAATATGCAAAAATTATAGCTCTCAAAATGTGGTGATGCAAAAACTATTTTTTGCAATATAAAGCATCTTTTAGTGTGTGACAGCTGCCAATCATACAAACCCGCTATAAAAACCGGCTATAAATAGTAAATCAAACCCCCCTTTATCACCCCCTTAGTTAGGGAAAAATATCAAAATAAAAAAATGTAGTTATTTCCATTTTCCAATTAGGGTTAGGGGTGGGGCTAAAGTTAGGGTTAGTATTGGGGCTAAAGTTAGGGTTGAGGCTAAAGTTAGGGTCAGGGTTTGGATTAATGTTAGGGTTTGGATTAGGATTAGCGTTGGGATTAGGGTTAGGGGTGTGTTATTGTTAGGTTTGTGGTTAGGGTTGGGAATAGGGTTAGGGATGTGTTGGGGTTAGGGTTGGAGTTAGAATTGGTGGGTTTCCACTTTTTAGGCACCTCAGGGGCTCTCCAAACGCGACATGGTGTCCGATCTCAATTCCAGCCAATTTTGGTATGAAAATGTTAAACGGCGTACTCAGGAGAAATTGCACAACAACTTTATGAACTGAAATATTAAATATATCAGCGGCGCTTAAGTTAGTAAGTTTCAAAGTGCTGCAAAACAATGGCACTACCACAATGAAATGCCAGTAAAAGAGTCATAAGTATAAATAAAATAGTTTGCGCACATATAAAACAGCCCACTCAAGTAAATGTAAAAATATATATGTATATAAAAGCACAAAAATTGAAAAAACAAGACTAGAATAATGAAAGTAAAATAAGTAATAGATCAGTGTAGTGCTAGACCATGTGAAAGGAAAAACCTAATACAATACCCAGTAATTCCCAAGAGAATAAACAACTGAATGTGAATAAGAGTTGAACACAATAATAAGTAATTATTGGTAAAATAGTATAACATGTAAATGTACATGCAACAGGAGGAAATATACCAAGAGCAAAAATAACAATGAATGGGTCCTAAAGAGGTGATTATACAAGTAGAATACTGAATGAGACTGTCCCGGCCGTGACAGCTCAAAAGTCAGATGCTGGGTGGTCAGTAACAGTAAACCTGCAAAAGCAGGTGTTACCTGAAAGCCCCGGTGGGCCTGTTGCTTGTAGAAAGTCCTTTTTACAGCCTCCTATGGCCTGTCTTTAATCGATGAATCCAAATAATGAAAGCTGACCTCCTGGACCTCCGTGGAATGCCGGCAGCAGCAGGTTAATCCTGACTGGAATCAGAGCACAGTGAAGGACCTGCCGTGACGCGTAAGGTCACATGGGGCCGCGTTATCTTCAGGAGGAAAGAATGCAAGTTGTCCTGCTGGCACAAGTAAATGAAAAGTCCGGTACCAGCTTCCGATGTTCGTGGCAGAAAATCCAGTGAGTGGTAGCGCTGAGTCCTGGTCTGCAGGAGCGCACTGGAAGCGCAAGAGTGCACAGGACCTGCCGTGATGAAACTGCTCACGTGATTAGACGTGAAGAGCAGTAGGAAAGATTAGGTTTTTCCTTTCACGTGGTCTAGCACTACACTGATCTATTACTTATTTTACTTTCATTATTCTAGTCTTGTTTTTTCAATTTTTGTGCTTTTATATACATATATATTTTTACATTTACTTGAGTGGGCTGTTTTATATGTGCGCAAACTATTTTATTTATACTTATAACTTTATGAACTGATTAGCGTGGGAAAGTTTCTGAATTTTTTCCCACACTGTCAGTTCACCGCGGGTCAGGTGGGGAGTCTGCGCTGCCTCAGTGACTACCGCTGTCGTCACTTAGGCTGCGTTGACCCCCACCTTACCCACGGTGAACTGACAGCGTGGGAAAATGTTCAGAAACTTTCGCACGCTAATCAGTTCATCCCCGGTCAGGCGGGGAGCCTGCGCAGACATGATTTCATTCATTCTGCAGTGGTTAACAGCTGGGCCGGTAGCATTAGCACTGGTCCCTGTTGTAAACTTGTTAACCCCTTGTGATGGATTGCAGCGGGGGACCTGATTGAACATCGGAGAGGTATGGATATTGTTGTTTTTTTATTTTTTTTGCTTACAGGAGAACAAGGGAATCAGTTGGATTGGCAGCATAATAAATTTGGTCAAAACTTTGTGTAATTATTTCATTAAAATAATTTTTATTTAATGTGTGTGTGTCTTTTTTAACCCTTTACTACTATAGTATTAATAATGGATAGTTGTCTTATTGACACCTCTCCATTATTAACCCAGATTAATGTCACCTTTCAATAGCAAGATGACATTAACCCCTTACTAACCCATGAGCCACCGGTAAAGGCAATAGTAATAGATGCGCCTTTTCTGCAGTGGCTGGGGCCAGATGTTTGTAGCCGGGGGGGCCCAAAAACCATGGTGCCTCTCTAGGCTATTAATATCTGTCCTCAGTCACTGGCTTTCCTTCTCTGGCAGAGAAAATTGCGCAGGAGGCCACGCAATTTTTTTCAACGAATTTACACGTTAATTTAACACCTACATGCCCAAATTTTTCACACATGCACTAATCTAATTATTAGTAAAAAACATTTATTAAAACTAAATGAAATGGTTTACTGTATGTAAACCTTGTGTCATTTCATGTCGGTTTCTGTAATGATTTTACCAGCAAAGCACCCCCACACCATCACACCTCCTCCTCCATGCTTCACGGTGGGAACCAGGCATGTTGAGTCCATCCGTTCACCTTTTCTGCGTGCAAAGCAGTAATCAAAGCAAAAGGTGGCTACTTTGAAGAACCTAGAATATAAGACATATTTTCAGTTGTTTCACACTTTTTTGTAAAGTGTAATGTATAATTCTGTAACGGGTCTGGTGGGTGGAACTACTGACGAGACAGGTCAGGTTGGTGGAACCACATAGCTTTATTATACAAGAGATTTTACTTGTAAGAGAGCGGGTGGCACCTGGGAAAAGGGCAGGGATTCACGGCAGAGGATATAGGTAGTTTCTGGACAGGCAGGTTTGTCACAGCAAGTGACCAAGGAAGTCTCTGGGCAGGCAGGTTGTAACGGTAAGTAACCGAGGCAGTCTCTGGACAGGCAGGTTGTCACGGCAAGTGACCAAGGCAGTCTCTGGGACAGGCAGGTTGTCACGGCAAGTGACCAGGCAGTCTCTGGGCAGGCAGGTTGTCACGGCAGGTGACCAGGCAGTCTCTGGGCAGGCAGGTTGTCACGGCAAGTGACCAGGAAATCTCTAGACAGGCAGGTTGTCACAGCAAGTGACCAGGCAGACTCTGGGCAGGCAGGTTGTCACGGCAAGTGACCAGGCAGTCTCTGGGCAGGCAGGTTGTCACGGCAAGTGACCAGGCAGTCTCTGGGCAGGCAGGTTGTCATGGCAAGTGACCAGGCAGACTCTGGGCAGGCAGGTTGTCATGGCAAGTGACCAGGCAGTCTCTAGACAGGCAGGTTGTCACAACAAGTGACCAGGCAGGTATATACGACCTGATATGGTGGAGCCTCCAGGTAGGCTGCAGTCGGATGGCAGATGATCGCTCCCAGGTGAGCAGGCAAGAGCCGGAGATCTCTGCAGATGATGTCCGAACTTCAGGATGGAGCTGCAGTCGGATGGCAGATGATCGCTCCCAGTTGAGCAGGCAAGAGCCGGGGATCTCTGCAGATGATGTCCGAACTTCCGGATGGAGCTGCAGTCGGATGGCAGATGATCGCTCCTAGGTGAGCAGGCAAGAGCCGGGGATCTCTGCAGATGACGTCCGAACCTCTGGATGGAACTGCAGACGGATGGCAGACAGGCAAGCCGACAGGTAACAGGCAGGTAACTGGAATCAGGAGCTGAAGGCTGAAACAGAGTTAGACTGCACAGGAAACAACATTGCTCGGGCACCTACATTAAGGAGGAAGCCCTTAATATAGGGTGGAGTCCTCCAGCATTGGCTGGAGACTGATTTGGAAAATGCGCGCGGCTCCTTTAAGAGCGGGGGAGGGTGCGGGCGCGCGCCCTAAGGCCAGTAGCAGGGAAGGAGCGCGCGGGACCAGCAGGGCGGAAGGAGGACGTCATAGGCGCAGAGGGGGCTGGGAGCACTGAGGACGCTAAGCGCAGGTGAGGAGAGCGACGTCCCTGTCTGGCAGCAGGCAGGGACGCGGGCGCTACAGTACCCCCCCCTCTAGGCCCCCCCTTCTTTAGGCCAGAAAGAAATTTAGCTAGGATAAGAGGGGCATGGATGTTCTCCCGAGGCTCCCAGGTTCTCTCCTCAGGACCAAACCCCTTCCAATCCACCAAAAAATAAGTCTTTCTTCCTACCCTTTTTGTGGCCAGAATGTTCTCTACCTCAAATTCATCATCAGCAGACACTGGAGCAGGAGGTGTACCTGTAGACTTAAAAAAAGAGTTAAGAACCACAGGTTTGAGGAGAGATACATGAAAAGAATTAGGAATTCTCAAATTGGCCGGGAGTTTCAATTTATAGGACACCGGATTGATCTGACTGATGATCTCAAAAGGACCGATGAACCGAGGACCTAACTTGTAGGACGGAATTTTGAGTCGAACATATTTGGACGAAAGCCAGACTTTGTCCCCAGGACGGAATTGAGGAGGATCCAGACGTTTTTTGTCAGCATGTCTTTTCATGCGCTCGGATGACTGAATGAGTGCGGACCGGGTACTCTCCCAGATGGAGGAGAATTCTCTAACCAGAGATTCCGCAGCTGGATTGTCCACAGAGATGGAAACAGGGACAGGGATCCGAGGGTGCTGACCGAAGACTACAAAAAACGGAGACTTGGTGGAAGATTCGCTCTCATGATTATTGTAGGAGAATTCGGCCCAAGGCAGGAGCTCCACCCAGTCAGAATGGTGGGCATTAACGAAGTGTCGAAGATAACTGGTCAAATTCTGATTTATTCGTTCAACTTGTCCATTGGACTGTGGGTGGTAAGCGGAGGAAAAATCCAGGGTGACGTCTAGCAACTTACAAGTGGCTCTCCAGAAACGTGAGGTGAACTGAACCCCACGATCCGACACAATGTGACGAGGCAGACCATGAAGACGGAAGATGTGGCGGATAAAGTCTTTAGCCAACTCGGGTGCAGACGGAAGACCTGGCAGAGGAATGAAGTGAGCCATCTTGGAAAAGCGGTCAGCGACCACCCAAATGACCGTACAACCGGCAGAGACGGGCAGATCTGTTATGAAGTCCATGGCTATATGCTGCCAGGGGGCAGCGGGTACAGGAAGCGGAAGAAGACGGCCGGTAGGCAGGTGTCTCGGAACTTTGTTGCGGGCACAGGAAACACAGGCAGAAACAAAGTCTATTACGTCTTTGTGCAGGGTAGGCCACCAATAATGCCGAGTAATGAGTTGGAGGGTCTTTTTTTGACCAGCGTGGCCAGCGAGTTTAGACGAGTGACCCCAATGTAGGATTCTCTTCCGATCGGTTTCTGATACGAACGTCTTACCAGGAGGGAGACGATTTAGACTCACGGGAGCCACCTGCATCACTCTGGAGGGATCGATGATATGTTTAGGCTCATCTTCGAGATCCGACACCAGGAAAGACCGAGACAAGGCATCCGCCTTGACGTTTTTGTCAGCTGGGCGAAAATGCAAAAGAAAATCGAAGCGGGCAAAAAACAAGGACCACCGGGCTTGGCGAGGATTAAGTCTCTGTGCCTGCTGGAGGTATGCCAGATTTTTGTGATCCGTGTAGATGATTACCGGATGAAGAGCCCCTTCGAGTAGGTAACGCCACTCCTCCAATGCCAACTTAATGGCCAATAACTCTCGATCTCCTATGGAGTAGTTGCGCTCGGAGGAGGAGAAGAGTTTGGAGAAGAAACCGCAGGACACCATCCTCCCGGATGGCGATTTTTGGGTAAGAACCGCTCCGGCTCCAGCAGAGGAAGCGTCCACCTCCAGGAAGAACTGCTTGTTGCCATCCGGGCGATGCAGCACTGGAGCGGAAGAAAAGGCCTGTTTCAGAGAAAGGAAGGCCTCCTCTGCTTCGGTCGTCCACTGTTTGGGGTTAGCATCCTTGCGAGTGAGCGCTGAGATTGGAGCAGTCCTGGAAGAGAAGTGCGGTATGAAGAGACGGTAATAGTTGGCGAATCCCAGGAACCGCTGAATGGCCTTCAACCCCTCCGGTCGGGGCCACTTCTCGATGGCAGACAATTTCTCCGGATCCATTCGTAGGCCTGTCTGAGAAATGATGTAGCCCAGAAACGGAAGCGATGTCTGCTCAAAGAGGCACTTCTCATATTTGGCGAAGAGGTGATTCTGCCTGAGCCTGAGCAGAACCTGACGAACATCCCTCCGGTGAGACTGAAGATCCGGAGAGAAGACCAAGATGTCGTCAAGGTACACCACAACGCAGGAATAGAGGAGGTCCCGGAAGATGTCGTTGACCAACTCCTGAAAGACTGCTGGAGCATTACAGAGACCAAAGGGCATCACCAAGTACTCGTAGTGGCCGTCCCGGGTGTTGAATGCCGTCTTCCATTCATCTCCTCGACGGATACGAACCAGGTTGTATGCTCCACGAAGATCTAGTTTGGTGAAGACTCTAGCCCCTCTAAGACGATCAAACAGTTCTGGAATGAGCGGAAGAGGGTACTTATTCTTCACCGTGATCGAATTTAGGCCTCTGTAGTCAATACAGGGACGGAGAGATCCGTCTTTCTTTTTAACGAAGAAAAAACCTGCTCCCGCTGGGGAGGTAGATTTCCGGATAAATCCCTTTGCTAAGTTCTCCTCGATATATTCGGACATCGACCTGGTCTCAGCAGCAGACAACGGGTAAATACGCCCACGGGGAGGCGTAGTACCGGGTAACAGGTCAATCGGGCAATCATATGGTCTATGCGGGGGTAATGTCTCTGCTTCCTTTTTATTGAAAACATCAGCAAATGACCAATATGGAATCGGGAGTCCAGGTAAATTAGCAGGTGTAGGAGAAGAATAGACAGGATGAACAGGCACCAGACACGTTTTATGACAGTCCTGTCCCCAGCGAAGAACCTCTCCATTCTGCCAGTCGAGCACAGGTGCATGTTTTTGAAGCCAAGGCAGACCTAGTAAGAAAGCATGAGAGAGTCCAGGCAGAACATGAAATGAGATGCTCTCAGAATGCAACATTCCCACCTGCAGGGTTATGACTTCGGTGATAAGTCGGATGGGACGAGGTAGGAGGCCCCCATCCACAGCAGCAACAGATACAGGTTCAACAAGAGGTTTGGTGGGAATGTGATACTTCTCTACTAGAGCCTGTGACACGAGATTCCCAGCTGCTCCAGAATCAAGTTGGGCCATTTCGAAGTGGCGGTTCTTACCGATCAGAATTGAAACCGACAGCAGCAGGGATGAAAAGGATTTATTTTTGTCTAGATTGACCTCTCCGAGCGAACCTAGACACAGGCGTTTTCCCGACTTCTCCGGACAGGTTTGGATCCAGTGCTCCTTACTGCCGCAGTAGAAGCAACTTTTCTCGGCACGGCGTGAGTCCTGACGGGCTTTGACCATCTTGGTCTGGTCGACCTGTATAGGCTCAGCAGTGTGCACCTGAGGAGAAACGGAAGAGGTTATAGATCTCTGACACGAGGGTGCAAGATGGGAAAATTCTTTTTTACGGGTGATCTCTTTGGCTCGTTCCTGGAACCGAAGATCAATTCGATTGGCAAGATTTATTAAATCATCTAGAGAGGTTGGAACGTCCCGACCGGCAAGTTCGTCTTTAATACGGCCGGACAGACCCTCCCAGAAGACCGAAATTAGAGCTTCATTGTCCCAGGCTAGTTCTGAGGCTAAAGTCCGGAACCGTATGGCATATTGACCAACGGTGAGACTCTCCTGACGGAGACGCAGCAGAGATGATGCAGAGGAAGTCCTCCGTCCAGGTTCGTCGAATACCTTCCGGAAGGTCGAGAGAAAAGCAGGCAGGTCAGATACCAGAGGATCCTCTCTCTCCCAGAGAGGATTAAGCCAGGCCAGGGCTTCTCCGGTGAGATGGGACATGATGAAGGCAATTTTGGCCCGGTCAGAGTTAAACTGGTGTGCCAGGAGTTCAAAATGCAGGGTGCACAGATTAATGAAACCCCGAGCCAGAGCAGGATCGCCTCCAAACCTAGGAGGAGCTGACAGTCGGGGTCCGGGAATGGAAACCACGGAATTGGGAATCAGCGGGACTGACGGATTATGAGTCATGGCTCCAGCGATGGTTGCAAGTGATGATTTCAGAGTGTCCAGACGGGATTTGACGTTCCGCAGGTGACCCAGGATGGTCTCCTGTTGAGACCTCTGGCGAGACAGCTCATGACACAGTTCCGGGAGTGAAGGGGTTTGGGTGCCACCGGGTTCCATGGCCCGAGCAAACTGTAACGGGTCTGGTGGGTGGAACTACTGACGAGACAGGTCAGGTTGGTGGAACCACATAGCTTTATTATACAAGAGATTTTACTTGTAAGAGAGCGGGTGGCACCTGGGAAAAGGGCAGGGATTCACGGCAGAGGATATAGGTAGTTTCTGGACAGGCAGGTTTGTCACAGCAAGTGACCAAGGAAGTCTCTGGGCAGGCAGGTTGTAACGGTAAGTAACCGAGGCAGTCTCTGGACAGGCAGGTTGTCACGGCAAGTGACCAAGGCAGTCTCTGGGACAGGCAGGTTGTCACGGCAAGTGACCAGGCAGTCTCTGGGCAGGCAGGTTGTCACGGCAGGTGACCAGGCAGTCTCTGGGCAGGCAGGTTGTCACGGCAAGTGACCAGGAAATCTCTAGACAGGCAGGTTGTCACAGCAAGTGACCAGGCAGACTCTGGGCAGGCAGGTTGTCACGGCAAGTGACCAGGCAGTCTCTGGGCAGGCAGGTTGTCACGGCAAGTGACCAGGCAGTCTCTGGGCAGGCAGGTTGTCACGGCAAGTGACCAGGCAGACTCTGGGCAGGCAGGTTGTCATGGCAAGTGACCAGGCAGTCTCTAGACAGGCAGGTTGTCACAACAAGTGACCAGGCAGTCTCTAGACAGGCAGGTATATACGACCTGATATGGTGGAGCCTCCAGGTAGGCTGCAGTCGGATGGCAGATGATCGCTCCCAGGTGAGCAGGCAAGAGCCGGAGATCTCTGCAGATGATGTCCGAACTTCAGGATGGAGCTGCAGTCGGATGGCAGATGATCGCTCCCAGTTGAGCAGGCAAGAGCCAGGGATCTCTGCAGATGATGTCCGAACTTCCGGATGGAGCTGCAGTCGGATGGCAGATGATCGCTCCTAGGTGAGCAGGCAAGAGCCGGGGATCTCTGCAGATGACGTCCGAACCTCTGGATGGAACTGCAGACGGATGGCAGACAGGCAAGCCGACAGGTAACAGGCAGGTAACTGGAATCAGGAGCTGAAGGCTGAAACAGAGTTAGACTGCACAGGAAACAACATTGCTCGGGCACCTACATTAAGGAGGAAGCCCTTAATATAGGGTGGAGTCCTCCAGCATTGGCTGGAGACTGATTTGGAAAATGCGCGCGGCTCCTTTAAGAGCGGGGGAGGGTGCGGGCGCGCGCCCTAAGGCCAGTAGCAGGGAAGGAGCGCGCGGGACCAGCAGGGCGGAAGGAGGACGTCATAGGCGCAGAGGGGGCTGGGAGCACTGAGGACGCTAAGCGCAGGTGAGGAGAGCGACGTCCCTGTCTGGCAGCAGGCAGGGACGCGGGCGCTACAAATTCCACATGTGTTACTTCATAGTTTTGATGCCTTCAGTGTGATTCTACAATTTTCATAGTCATGAAAATACAGAAAAATCACTGAATGAGAAGGTGTGTCCAAACTTTTGGTCTGTACTGTATATATATATACACTGTGTTCCAAATTATTATGCAAGAATTGTTTAGGAGTGATAAGGTAAGAAT
Source organism: Oophaga sylvatica (assembly GCA_033576555.1). Classification (NCBI taxonomy): domain Eukaryota; kingdom Metazoa; phylum Chordata; class Amphibia; order Anura; family Dendrobatidae; genus Oophaga; species Oophaga sylvatica. The sequence continues at coordinate 56,725,346 of JARQOD010000008.1, read as the reverse complement.
TTTTTTGTTTGTCAGTTAAACTCATTGATGGTGATGTGTGTCAGGGCTCTTTATATCACTGTAAGCAATTGCAGACACCTGTGCTAATTAGTTTGGCAGGTGTGTCCAATGAAAGACAAGACTACTTAAGAAGGCTGTCCCACATTATTAAGCAGCCTACATTTTCTGCCAAAATGGGAAAGAAAAAGGATGTGTCGGCTGCTGAGAAGCAACAAATTGTGCAGTGTTTAGGTCAAGGCATGACTACAATCAACATTGCCAAGACACTTCATCGTGATCATCGCACAATCAAGAAGTATGTAGCTGATTCACAGTACACACGTGTGCGTGCTGATAAGGGAAAATTGAGGACTCTTTCCTACAGGCAATTACATCAGGTTAAAAGAGCAGCGGAAAAAAAGCCTTGTCATAGCAGCAGACAAGTTTTTGAAGCTGCTGGTGCCTCCAAAGTCCCCCGAACAACAAGATGCAGGGTCCTTCAGAGTTTTGCAGCTGTGCGTAAGCCATCCTGTCGACCTCCTCTATCTACTGCACACAAGCAGAAATGTCTCCAGTGGGCCAAACAATACATGAAGACTGACTTCAAAACTGTTTTGTTCACAGATGAGTGCCGTGCAACGCTCGATGGTCCAGATGGATGGAGTGGAGGATGGCTGGTTGATGGACACCCCATGCAAACACGGCTACGGCGCCAACAAGGAGGAGGTGGAGTAATGTTTTGGCTGGAATCGTGGGGAGAGAGATTGTCGGCCCCTTTAGGATCCCTGAAGGGGTAAAGATGAACTCCATAGTGTATGTTGAGTTTCTCAAACAGCACTTCCTGCCATGGTTCAAGAAGAAGAACCGTGCAATCCGCAGCAAGATCATTTTTATGCATGATAATGCACCTTCTCATGCTGCCCATAACACATCTACATCTCTGGCTGCTATGGGCATAAAAGGGGACAAACTTATGGTGTGGCCCCCATGATCCCCTGACCTCAACACCATTGAGAACCTCTGGAGCATCATCAAAAGGAGTGTCTATGATGGCGGGAGGCAGTTCACATCTAAGCAACAGCTCTGGGAGGGTATTCTGTCCTCATGCAAAACAATTGAAGCAGAAACCATCCAAAACCTGACAAATTCAATGGACGAGAGAGTTCAGAAGCTCCTTTCGAACAAGGGGTCCTATGTGCAAATGTAACATCACCGAGAATAAAGTTTTGAGTTGAAACCTGTTTGATTTCAGTTTGTAAGAACCTGCTAATGCTTATAATTTCAAAAATGACCATTTTTTTGTTCTTTATTAAAGTGAAAAGGTTGAAAACTCTGCTGTGCATAATAATTTGGAACATGCATTTTGAGTGCAGTTTGAGTGTTTTATTTTTAAAAAAATATACTGTTATCATAGGCAGTTTGTACAAAAACCTTTCAATTGTACTCTAATAGTTATTTGACTGGAAAATTACAATGACTGCAATACATATAGGTAATTTGGGAAAATCTGAGAAAATATTATTTGCATAATAATTTGGAACACAGTGTATATATATATATATACACACATGTCATTGAGACATGTATATATATGTATGTAGTCTATGTGTATATATCTATTCTTTCATTTGTGTTTTAAAACCTGTCATTGGGATCCATTATATGTCCATTTTGCAAGCCGCGTACGGATGCCATACGAATGACACACGGATATTTTGATGCGAGGAAATCGCATCCTCACATTGAAAACGGATTACATACGGATCACTGTTCATGAAACATTGATGCGATTTTCGTCAGTAAAAAAACGGACCGTATTTTTATACGTTGTGTGTGACTCTGGCCTTATTGCTGATTCTGTATTGCTAATTATGATAATGTGATTACTATTTAGTGATCTGTTATTTGTCCTAACCGATATGATAACAAAACCGTTATAATTAATACAAAACAAAATACTTCCAGGCTATTTTTTTAAGCCTTCTTTTTTTCACTCTACTTTAGTTTTGACAAACTGGTAGTGAGGAGCAATAATGAATAAATTTACTTATATTTTCTTAATATTAATATCTATCAAATATATTTAGATAGGTCAAAAGATTTCCCCATTTGACATTTTAGACCCATAATTATTATACATTATTTATACTATTCCATGATAATATGTTAGATAATTAGATAATCTTTGATTTCCTATACTGATTGTAATTTGGTTCTTGACTGGGCTCCGGAAATTATCTAACGCACACAAACCTGACTGCTGCCAAAAAATAAAAGACAAAAAGGGGATTTTAACAGTCTTCAAATAGAGCAAGAACAATAGATCCTGGGGTCTGGCCAGAGGCAGTGCAGAGAAGCACAAAGCAAACACTTAGAAACCTAACTTCACAGGATAAGCAATGATAGCTATCTGGAGCAACAAGGAACTCCGGCCCAATTTAGAAGTATTAAATGTATTCATCTGGACAGAGCTGTTCAAAAGCTTCATCTCCATCCGCCAGACTTATTGCAGGGATTCTCTGTAGCTGTGAAGCCTTGAAAATTGTATTATTAGCAGATATCATAGTTTCAAGAAGTAATGCCCGGTGTTATGCCGGCGTCAGACACAATGTATAAAAATACGGACCGTATTGTACGGCCGTAATACGCAGAAAAGTTCCCTGAACAGTGATCCGTTTGTCATCCATTGTCAAGGTGTGGCTGCGTATTTTGCGCATGTAAGCATCCGTATGTCATCCGTATGGCATCCGTATGGAGAGATTTTCTCGCCTTCTTGCAAAACCGACATATAATGGATCATTTTTAATTAATGTGTGTATTTTTTTAACCATTTACTACAATAGGATTAATACTGGATTATTAACCCAGATTAATGTCAGCTTTCAATAGCAAGGTGGCATTAACCCATTATTAATCCATTAGCCACCACTAAAGGCAATTGGAATAGAAAAAGTGCCAGAAAAGGCGCATCTAATAATAGATGTGCCTTTTCTGGGGTGGCTGGGGCAGATGTTAGTAGCCGGGGGGGGCCCAAAAACAATGGTCCCTCCCTAGGCTATTAATATCTGTCCTTAGTCACTGGCTTTCCCTGTCTGGCGGAGAAAATACCGCGGGAGCCCATGCATTTTTTTTACAATGAATTTACATATTAAATTAACACCTACACGTCCGAAATTTTTCACACATACACTCATCTAATTATTAGTCAAAACCTTATATCAAACTAAATGAAATGAAATGGTTTACTGTATGTAAAACCATGTGTCATTTCATGTCGGGTTCTGTAATGATTTTACAGAAGTCGGCAATTGAATTAGCGGCTGTTATGCTATGTAGAAGTGTATGAACTATAAATATATATATATATATATATATGTGTGTCACAATGACATGTATGAATGTGTGTATTATATATATATATTGTGGTGTAATGACCCCTGATGCAGCTAGGGGGCACTGTGTATGGCCCTCGGGATATGCATGGAGGCATGTGATGGATGGACGTTATGTATCGCAGAGGTGGGTGGCCCTGTGATGGAAGCCTGAGCATGTTTTGGTCAGCAGATCTACTGCTGACAGTTTTGCTATACATTGGGAGGCTTCCAGGTGACTTGGAGAGCTGGGCGGGTCCAGTCACATACAAACCCACCCAAGGGGCTTGTGTCTAAATACCTGGGATAAAACCTGCATGTAATGGTGTAGCTGAAGGACCTGTGGTGAGGTCATGACCATGTGACATAACCATGTGATTCCTGACCTCACCTGTGGGTGGAGTTACACCTATGTAATGGAGTGTGTTTTGCACCTGTGAGAGAGTGTGTGGGAGTCTGCCAGTGTGGACAGGCTTCCATGTGTCCAAGGCGGGACATTACATAGAGGTCTCTGTGACTGAAGAGCGAGGCTCCAGGCAGGAGCTGAAGCATTGAAGAGTGTATTGTATGTTACCATATGGTTTATGATGCAATAAACCTAAAGACTTTTTGCATAAGAAAGTGTCTCTTGAATTACCTCTGAAGCAGCCGAGTGAGTAAAACCTTACAATATATATATATGTATTCTATGTGTATATATCTATTCTTTCCATTCTTTATTAAACATGTCAGTGTGATTTTACAGTATACCGCACTGAATTGCCGGCTTTTCTAAAGGACCCCGGTGCGTATTTCTCGCAAGTCATATATCTGGTCCATGTGTAATCTGTATTTTTCTTGCCCCCATAGACTTGCATTGGCGTACTACGGGCATAATACGCTGACAATCGCAGCATGCTGCAATTGTTTCGGCCAGTAACATACGGGCGAGAAATATACGGATGATGGGAGCTACTCAAAGAGAAATATTGGTCCCAGGGTAATACGTTGTTTTTACGCCTCTCACTCTTCCGTATTCCTCTCTTGTGTGACGCCGGCCTTATAAAAACTTGCTGAGGTGCGGCCTAAGTTGTTTTAAAATGTCAGGACTCTGTGTAGAGCTATCAGCAATAAATGAAAAATACGAGATAAGCACGTCAGGATTTGTGGGAAAAGTGACAATGACTTAGGTCCAGGTAAACCGATATCTGAAATTTACTGGTTGTTCCTAGACTGTATCCTATTCAGATACTGAAAATTTAGGCATGTCTTTAATGAAAGAATCATAAGGTAAAGAAACTATTGCTCCCAGGTGATGCTTAAAGGGAATCTGTCAGTAGGATCAACCCTCCTAAGCCGTCATGAGCATGTAGGGCATAGGAAGCTGAACAAAGTGATACCTTAATACCTGCAATCCAATGTCTTATTCCTGAGAAATCCACGTTTTTCTTAATATGTAAATGAGCTGTTAAGATCTGTGGGCCGGACACTGGTCTGCATGAGAATCTGCCTCCAGAGATTATTGTAAATGAAAGGTGGAGTTACCAGTGTGATGTGTGATGGATACCAGTGTGATGTGTAATAACCACTCTCTGCTCTCCTGATCTCACTGCAGAGCTGTGTGTGAATATACCTGACACATCTGTAGGTTCCTCTCAACTTCCAGCTCACAGGTGGCTAGTACAATTCGGCAGAGTTGTGAGAAATGCAGTTGCTAATGTGTATGTAAGGAGACAAAGTTTGGTTCTACTATTCTGTGTTAGTTACATGTCTCGCACTGGTCATGCCCCGTTTGATTTATAATAATCTCTGGAGGCAGATTCTCAGGGAGATCAGTGTCCAACCCATAATCCTGAATAGCTCTTTTACCTATAAGAAAAACCTGGATTTCTCTGGAATAAGACATCAGATCACAGATATGAAAGTATTATTTTATTCTGCTTCCTATGACCTACATACTCATTTAGACGGCTTAGGAGGGTTATTCCTACTGACAGATTCTCTTTAATGGGTTATTTCTGTTTTTTAGTTTCAGGAGTGCACTGCTCCCCAGCCTCCTGACTTACTGTTTGCTCAAGGCAGGCACTCCTGCTTGGGTGACAATTCCCCGATGTGCTCCCGATATGGCTATATGTGGTAGCTTTGGCTGAGGTTCAAAGCAAAGTAGTACTGAAGATGGAACAAATTAGGAGCTAATGTACATCAACCATCTCATCCAGCCTCAGTGCACTGCTTACAAGCTCAAAAGGAAAGTGCTAATCTCAATTCTATAAACTTGGAGATGCAAGTAAGTGGATATAAAACCCACGCTGCCGAGGATCCAATATATGGTAGGAGACCAGATGCGTTATGGATGCGGTTTTATTTCTGTTTGCATTTTGAGGTAATCATACCTCTTCATCAGGACAAACCACAATGACCATTGTCCTGATGAAGAGGTATGATCATCTCGAAATGCGTGGATCTGCAGCGGCCGTCTTTGCTTAAAATCTAATAAAGGGGTTGCGACTTTCACAACCACCCAGGTGTGCAAATCCCAGTTTACTCTTTCCTTTATAATCCCTATAAGACGCTATTGCGCTTACTGTCATTCCAGTTTTTATCTAAACACATAATCCAAATTTTGCATCATTGTTTCTACAGTTAATGAAAGAAACAACTAATCCCATATATTATGCATGTAGGACAAGGAAGAGATCCCACAAAATGTATATAAAACCAATATTTTTATTAATCACAATAAAAAGGAAATACGTAAAAAAACAAAATTCCGTTATAGGGGACGCTGAGAACAATACCAAGGAAATAAAGGTACAGTAAGGGTAGTGCAATAGAAATTATACTAAGAAAATTATTACTGTGGTTCTGACCTATAATATGTAAAATACAAAATATACCAGGGAGATAGCTGCTCCAGTGTTAGGTTACAATGGGTACATAGTTATGGTACTAGTAAACACATATCGGTATAAAGAACAACTGCTGCCAAATACATCCCTCAAAATAAAGTTACAACTCCATGGGGTGAGGGGACGCCACGAGCACTACTCCTTATAGGTAATTACCTTCTCCATTATATCAACTTTATTGACTGATAGATGGGCAATTCTTACTGGGTAATATATAGAGGCTTTGATTCAGCTCTTTCCTGCCTATTTGGTCTGCTCCTGTCTCACCGCAATTGGGGGCACATTACTATTATTATTTTTTGATTCTTGTTGATTTCAACCTGAATGCATATTTATTACCTTTGCCTACAATGAAGTTGTAACTTTATTTTTATAGCAGTGCCATTATACAGACCAAATGAAATAAATGGAGCATCACTGTGATAAAATTCGCAGGAAAGAAGGGGCAAAAAGTGTTTTGCCCAACAGTGGCACACGTGGATTTGTAGACCCACTGTTCCACAGGACCGGGCCTGTCATGGAAGGGGCATAGCTAAGGGGCTACGAGGTGTTCACTTGAGCTACTGATGGCAGAGACAGACTGGGCTGCAGGAAGCCACCAGGTACTACTCTTGGGCAGACACACCGCTCTAGAATACTGGGTCAGGGACTGGCCGCATATGGACTGGGTAGCAATGTTCAGGCACTGGCCACACTGTGACTAGGGGACTTCGGGAACAGGACTGGCTGCATCGTGACCAGGGGACTTCGAATTCAGGACTGGCCACTCAAGGACCCGGGGACAATGCTCAGGTACTGGCCACACTGGGTCCAGCGGACTTCAGGAACAGAACTGGCCGTACCAGGACCAGGGGACAAAGTTCAGGCACTGACCACATTGAGACCAGGGGATGAGGTTTAGGAACCTGGGTGCACCAGGACCAGGGAACTTCACAACTACACTGGTAGAACCCCAGCTACCTAATGACTTAACTCGTTTCTTGACGACTCCCTAAGGGAGAGGGAGTCCTTTAAACAGGATAACTCCCAGCAATTGGCTGGGAGCCATCTTGCAGGTGTTCACGTTATACTAAATGTTTCTCAGCTACAAGCTGAGGGCATTTACTATATGCACATGCTGCCCCTTTTAAGAGCTGGGGGCACGCGCACACATGCCCTAGGAGCGCCAAGGTGCACACACAGAGCAAGAAGCAGGAAGCACGCCGGGGACCACGCCGATGGCTGGGGCGGTGAGTAAGTTGGCGTCCTTGCATAGAGTGTGAAGGGGACACAATGCAGGGGCACTGGATGTAGAACTAGAAAAAGCTTAATATGCAAATTGCTTCTTCAAACAAAGAGGACTTGTACTCTATAGCGCCACCTATTGGAAGTAGGAAAAGCTTAAAATTGACTAGACTCATGGTTTACAGAGCAAAGCTTAAAGTGACACTCTCAATTTGGTAAATATAATACAATCTAGGGGAGCCTGGTATAGAGCAGGAGGGACTGAATAGAGTGATATTAGTGTTTGTAGGAAAAGATTCTGTAGAACCTGTAACCTGTGATTCTCATCTTTCCTCCATACTGATAGCTGTCAATCACTAATTAGGACTGGCCATTGACTGTTTATCTCTGAATGAGCAGGATTTTAATGCATAAAATATTATTAATACTGGATTTTAACCTACAGAGCTATATATCAATTTGCTTCTCCTGTTTTGCTTTGACAAATGGCACATGGTATTTTCTGGCAGGAAAATGGTGAAACACAGGATGAACCATAAAGTAAATTGAGTCTGGTGTCTTCCAGCAGGGCATGGGTTAACAGCAGTGATACAACAGAGAGGTAAATGCATTCTGTTGACACATTTGAAGAGATGTGTTACCTTGATTGCAGAGGTTGGGTGTATAGGAGTGAGAACAGTGCGATGAGTTGGTAGCTGGCATGCTTGCATGAGTGCCTACTAAGTTGGACTGAGCTTGGAAGCAACACTGGTTGTTGTATGGAAGTCAGGAGTAGCAGATGAGATGATGGACACCTAGATGGAGCTCAGTCAGGTGAAGTAGTTGAAATGTCCTTACTAATCTAAGCCAATTCTGGACAATATTATTTAATGCTGAACTATCTAACCTCTGTCCACTGAATTACCTGGGGCTGGGACACTCAAGGACTACTGCAAAGAAAGGCAGCCATAGGAGAAGGGAGCCAGCAAAGGCATGAGGGTATGGATACAAATATTCCCCATGCTGGTAGTGGTGTTAGGGGGGTTTATCAGTGCATGTGATTCTTCAGATTTTGTATTAGTCTAGCCTGATGAAGAGACCTGAGTAGTCTCGAAAGCTTGCAATTTGTTACCATCTTTTCAGTTAGCCATTAAAAGGTATCAACCACTGAGGACTCTCAACTCTAAATATTTTTCTGGGCATGGCTAGTATTTTGCTTCTCCTAACCCATCAACTGATCACAGATTCGCATTACTTGAGGACCTTTCACCAGTCCAGTATTAAATCTTGTGTCCTCCAAGTACATGTAATGTACAGTAATTTGAGAAATATACTGTTGTAATTAAAGTTTGTGCTTCAAATTTCTACTTATTTTAATGCTTTTTGCTGAAATCAGATATAATATGTATTTTTATGTAATAACTGTATCACCTTAGCCCTATACAAAACTGTAAACCTAATTAAAGCCTTAAGCATAGCCTTAAGACCATCCCTAGCCCTTACTTTAGATGAAGTATACAGATCTAAAAGCAGCTCTCAGTAATGTATATGTGCAGTATTGAACCATATGCACTGCCTTCATTCATTAGCTGCTGTTCCGTCACCTTGGTTGCTGTTTGTGCAGAGTGCAGCAGTTGAGATGCCGGTGCTGCGCTCTGCACAGTCATCAACCGAGAAGGCAAAAATCACTTCATTATACAGAGCTTTTTCGGTTCCTGCTTCGCCTGTTGCTTTTTGCACCAGAAGCTTCGTGCAGGCACTTATGAAACCAAGAAGTGGTACTTGCAGGCGCTGATCATTTGACAATAAGGATGGCGTGAAGTGAAATTTTGTGCTCCATAGACTTTGACTTCTTTGGCCCCCGGCGACACAAGATGTCTCTGCCTTCTTGTTCCTGTAATGTCTGGCAGAGGGAGTATTTACTTACATGTAGATTACAGCAGGTCAAAACACATACGGAGGACAAAAGTTTAAAAAGTTTGGACAGAATTTGAAAAGCATGGCTTCTATGTTCCAATAAACCAGTGCCATGATTGTACTTTATAGGGGTATTCTGTTGTCATCGCAGGCATTTTATGGTGTAATCATAGCATATGTCATACATGTCTCACACATAGGAGTCACGTGTCAACTCTGTGAATGGCCACTTGGCATATTTCCAGAACTTCCTTAGAAGTGAAGAGACAGACACTTGTGGCTCTAACAAGATGGATATCAGAAGTAACACCTGACCACGCGCATTCATTTTTATAGTAAAAAACATTCTTAAACGTTTATGATTATATGCATATATAATCCGCACATCACTTTATTTGTTAAGTTTTATCAAAGCAAAGTAACAGGAAGTTTCTGAAGCAAAGTCTTTTTACTTAAAAGTTGACATGCCAAAAACAAACAAAGAAACACAATAAAATGCATGTAAAATACAGCAATGAAAAAAATACAAGTAACCTAATTTAATTAGCGCCGAAATGCTGCAGACAATCTGGAGCATCAAAAAAGCACCAAATACTCTTCTTGGGAATCCAGCCTAAGGGCTCGCATAGTTGAGTGTATAAACCGTCTGATTTTTTTTTATTTGATGGCACACGGACAGCACACTGTTATTCAATAGGACTGTTCTGATAAACAGTTATGGTATTCTTTCTGTAAAACTGTCCCCGAGAAAAAAAAATCACAGCAGTCGGGTGAAACTCACTCATTTAAGTTTATGGGAGCGTAAAAAAAAAAATCTGATCTCACACAGAACATCCGTCTGGCATCTGATATTTATGGATATATTTCCATAATTAACCTAGAAAACTGTATTTGATCATGTACTATTTTGAATGTAGATGTATGAAAACGATTTGCATATGGACATCACATGGAGGGAAAAAAAAAAACATAGCTGGTGCACGGCTGTCATTCTTTCGAGCTTTCGAGATGAAACTTGAACGATTTTTCTTAAGCTCATCTACAATAAAACAGATACTGGATCCACAAATCAGCAGAAGAAAGCCAGCACTCACCAATGGTGTAGCATTATATGGAACAAAGCACCTTCTTGAAAATGTTCCCATGGTAAGTAGAGTTGAGCGAATATGTTCGGAATTGGACACCGAATCTAAATTTGCCATATTCTTGATATATTAGTACCCTATTTGTGCTGAATGTATGTCCTATGATCAGTTCCGAACATATTTGGTAAGCTCTACTCCCATTGACTCTAATGACGTTCGGCTGTGTTCGGTGAATATTGCAAAAACAATATTCGACGCCTATCATAATCTGAACTGAATTTTTAAAAAAAATTTCATCTCTAATGGTAAGTGTTGCATTTCTTCTGACTGCTTGTGGATTGATTGCATGGTTTTGCACTTTGGTTAGACGCCACCAAAAGGGAAGACCAACCACACCAAAACTATTTATTGAGAAGAACTGCCTAGGTTAGGCTTGGCCTTGAATCTTATATTTCAAACTCTAAATGTCTGGCATCAGGTAAAAATATCCTTAGTTTCATCTATGCCTATAATATATTTTTATAAGCCTCAATAAATGTCTGTTACACTACGACTGACTGTGAAGCAGACACCAGTTTTCTTAAAGTAACATACAGTAACATTGTATTATTAGTTTAAATTAAAGTCTGTGTTAGATAACAATTTCACTAGTGTAACAAAAATAGTAAAGGGGTAAATAGTAAATGGTAAAGGGGCCCATGTCCAGCTCCAAAGCAGGTGGAATTGTGCCCTATGATGAGTTATTGAACTGCAAAGGGCCCATATATTGTTCTTGCACAGGGGCCTATGTATATTAGAAAGTTGTAGAACTTTTCTCTCATGCACTGGTCAATGGGGTTGTCCATCAATATGTCAAATGAACAAACCTTCCGGGGATATTATAAAATAACAAACCAACCGTTCCTCAAAAGTCATATGATCCAGTGCTGCCCCAACTCTGATGTCCCGGTGGTCCCTGCAGTGATAACGTGCCACACCAGTGATCCCGATAAGTGCGCTACTTATCTGCTGTATACACCGCTAACACTACTGAGGTGAATGATTGGGTGCAGCATTATTAGTAGAGAAAAATGAAACAAAGACTGTGGAGGACCCGTGAATTTCGTCATTGCTGCAGCACTGGATTTGATGAGCAATAGATGATTTTTTGTTATAACATTTTCTGCAGGTACTTTCATTATACTCTGGGACAATCCCTTTATATACATAAGGCCTCTACAAAGCTACTGTATGTGAGGTCTTAAATGACCATTGTACTTTCAAGAAACTTGATCTTTTTTAAAGGGAATCTGCCAGCAGATTTTTGTTATATAATCTAAGGGCAGCATGACATAGGGGCTGAGACACTGATTTCAGTGATGTGTCACTTTTTAGGCTGTATGCTGTTGTTTCAACAAAATGAGTTTTATTAGCAGGAGATTATCACTACAGGACTACAGCTCATGTGTGTCCTGGTCCAACTCCGCCCCTCCACTGATTATCAGCTTACTATCAATTTAAAATGTACCCCGAAAGCTGCTAATGAGGATTGTGGGTGGGGTTAGCTTTCTGAGCTCTGCTGCATGCTACATCTTAAAAACATTGATTGTGTCCCAACTGCGGCATTCAGTAAACTAAGTGATACATCATTGGAATCAGGGTCTCTTTTCCTACATTATGCTGCTCTCAGATGAGGTAGCAAACATCTGGTGACAGATTCCCTTTAATAGGTAATCTGGTTAATAGACAGGCTGCAAACCACCAGAGATCACTCCAAAGTAATGGTTATTCGATGTCTCCCTTTGACTATCTAGCTGCTTGTTGCCTATTTTCAAGCCAAATCCGTATCAGCCTAAAATATATCTGAGATGGATTACAGGAATTGTGATGGGGATTTAATTCTCCGCTCCTTCTCTCCTGTCTGTTAAATCGCATGGGGGCATAACAGAAAAATGGGCTTTTATTATTGAACAGTCAAGAGAATGACAGGAGCAATGCATGCTGGGAAGTGAGGGAAAAGAAGTTCCTGCACCTATAGTGCTGACACAATGTTGATAAACAGGAATCAGCCACTAAAGAAGACTGGATGGCAAGTTAAAAAGCAGGAGCATGAGGACAGTTCTTGGACATATTGGACTGGCAGTTGCAGCAAAGGCAATATTACCTTGTAGAGAATGAGGCTGTGCTTATCTACAGGTTTTATATGAAAACGCAAGTACGCCCTTTTTTAATAAAACCTTTGTGCAAAAAAATAATACTGTATCTTGTAAAAAAAAAAAAGCATAGAAAGTTATTCTGTTCGAAGTAGTAAATTATAAAGATCAATGAAGTCTACAGATTTAGAAGAAGATTAATGTTCATGCATATTATTTCCTTTTATTTTCGTTTAGTCGATAGTGCTGCAACTCTCCCTGCACAATGACACTAAGGCGCGTAACGTCCTGGCAGACCATGACAATGGCTCCACTTACTCTGTGTTTGGCTCTTAGGATCGATTTTGTTCATATTGTTTTCAATTGCAAAAACTCCCAGTCTACAAAGAACCGCTATAATGGATGGCGTTTAACCAGCTGGTTGCTAAATCTGTATTGGTAGCTGCATCGATCATCGTGAAAAATAGAACTCATGTCAGGCAGGCTGTCACCGTCGGTCGAGTTCTGCTTGGTCTTTATCCGAAAAAGCAAAACGATTACTTGCCATTTTACTGCTATTTTTCATGATACAATGAAGCCGTAGAAATATATAGTATGTGAAACTGCTCCCTAATATCTAACAAATGTGAATCACTCACGATTCCGAACACAACAGACTACTTGTACTTTTTTTAAAAAAAACTTGAAGGGAAGCTTCACCTGTGAATTTACAACAACTGCTCAGAAGATATGGAAAGGTGTTACATTGCAGTGAATAGGCAATTGCAAATGAGAAACACAAAGAGACTTGGAAGATCTACGTGGTCTGATGGCTCTAGCCATCGAGATGGTCTACGGCTCTTAGGCTCCCATAAAATGAACTTTCTGATATGTCTTGGGGAAATGTCAAGAGGTCTTGAATTGTGAACGTCCGAGATGTGGACCACAAGTGTGGATGGGGGTGAAGAGGTGATTCCCAATTCGCACATATCAGGTGATGGCTGTGTTTTACATCCGGCATCTGTGTGTAACGGCAGCGATCAGAGCTAGATCCGATTACTGCTGTTTGATCTCAATAGCATTATCAATCACAGCTATCACTGCATTTTAATGGAGTGATGTACCTTTTCCTATCAACCCCCTGCAATGCGATCTCAGGGTGTCGAAAGGTTATCATGGCAACCATGAAAGTAAAAGAAAACTGACTGGCACATCCAAACCAGTGTGAATTAGGTGCAAACCAGGAGCAGCTACCTCCATAGACAATATACAAAAAAAGGTTGCACTCTATCGTGCCAAAGCAAGTCAATGTGAAATATGAAACATGAATAGCAATATGGCTTTTGAATATTAGAAAAAAATGAATGAGACGCTTTGCACAAAATTTGGCCAAATAATGCCTGCCCATACACCAACGTCAAGGTGGTCTCAGAACGTATGGGTCCCTGCCTATGTGAACATACCTCTATTAGGCTGATATCTGAATTCCTGGGTGAATGTGGACACCTCTGTCAGTAAAGCTTGCCTTTTCTGGGTGAGCAGGAACCTGCTATAATTAAAATCACCACATGGTGATGGGCGGAGTGCTCGGTCAGTAAGCTAACATAGAAGTAAAAGAAAACTGACTGGCACATCCAAACCAGTGTGAATTAGGTGCAAACCAGGAGCAGCTACCTCCATAGACAATATACAAAAAAAGGTTGCACTCTATCATGCCAAAGCAAGTCAATGTGAATATGAAACATGAATAGCAATATGGCTTTTGAATATTAGAAAAAAATGAATGAGACGCTTTGCACAAAATTTGGCCAAATAATGCCTGCCCATACACCAACGTCAAGGTGGTCTCAGAACGTATGGGTCCCTGCCTATGTGAACATACCTCTATTAGGCTGCTATCTGAATTCCTGGGTGAATGTGGACACCTCTGTCAGTAAAGCTTGCCTTTTCTGGGTGAGCAGGAACCTGCTATAATTAAAATCATCACATGGTGATGGGCGGAGTGCTCGGTCAGTAAGCTAACATAGAAGTAATATTCTAATCTAATCTAATCTAATATTCAAAAGCCATATTGCTATTCATGTTTCATATTTCACATTGACTTGCTTTGGCACGATAGAGTGCAACCTTTTTTTGTATATTGTCTATGGAGGTAGCTGCTCCTGGTTTGCACCTAATTCACACTGGTTTGGATGTGCCAGTCAGTTTTCTTTTACTTCTATGTTAGCTTACTGACCGAGCACTCCGCCCATCACCATGTGGTGATTTTAATTATAGCAGGTTCCTGCTCACCCAGAAAAGGCAAGCTTTACTGACAGAGGTGTCCACATTCACCCAGGGATTCAGATATCAGTCTAATAGAGGTATGTTCACATAGGCAGGGACCCATACGTTCTGAGACCACCTTGACGTTGGTGTATGGGCAGGCATTATTTGGCCAAATTTTGTGCAAAGCGTCTCATTCATTTTTTTCTAATATTCAAAAGCCATATTGCTATTCATGTTTCATATTTCACATTGACTTGCTTTGGCACGATAGAGTGCAACCTTTTTTTGTATATCATGGCAACCATGGGCTTGCCGAAGGCCCCCATGGCTACCATCTTGCTATTCTAGGGAAGTCCAGCCACAGTAATATGCAATATTGAAGTACTGAAAATATAAAACAATCAAAGGAATGATTGCAGGTTCTACTCCCTAAAGGGGATTAAGAAAAAAATGAAAAAAAAAGTTGATGAAATCTAAAAAACTTAAATTAAAAAAAAAAAAAATTAAAAGTAAAAATTTTAAATATCCTTTTTTTCCCAGCTTAAAATAATAATAAAAAACATATTTGATATCACTGCGTCTGTAAAGGTAAAGAATCTATACCGAAGACTCCATAAAGAGAAAAAAAACATACAGATTTTGGTTGCATGCCACAAAAAATAATCAAAACAATTATACATCCCAAAATGGTATCAAAAACACCAGCCTAATATAATAAAAAAAGCTATACAAGCTTGGTATCTCCATATTCATAATGACTTGAAGAATATATTGAACAACATTATTTTGAGATATAAATCAAATTTTTAATAAAAAAGCGACCTATGGAATAATGAAAATTAAGTATAGCTTTATAAATTACTATTTTTGAAAATAGTAGGAATAAAACAGAAATGGCCTCTTAGGTAGTGACATGGAATGAACCTGGATAAAACACTGTAGAAATAAGAAACAAATAGCACTGCATGTAAACATATGGAGAAGAAAATTTGCAAATGTGCCAGTGCAAAGTATAGAAAATGTCCTCCTCCTATTGTTACGGTACACAATGCTATCTATATATAAATTAATTACCGTATATACTCAGGTATAAGCCGAGATTTTCAGCCCATTTTTTAGGGCTGAAAGTCCCCCTCTCAGCTTATATGGGGGTCGGCGGGGGAGGGGGACCGGGGGTGTCGGATCATACTCACCCCTCCTCCGGTGCGGTCTCTGCAGCTCCCCTGCTTCTCCCACGATCTCCGGCTCCTTCCTGCAGCGGTCACATGGTACCGCTCATTAAAGTCATGAATATGCACATATTCATGACTTTAATGAGCGGTACCATGTGACCGCTGTAAGAAGGAAGCGCTGCGGAGACCGCCGGGAGAAGAGGAGAGGCAGCAGGGATGTGCCAGCGGAGGGGTGAGTATAGCGATATTTACCTGTCCCGTTCCACCGCTGCACGCTGCTCCCTCGTCCGACTCCTCTGGCTGTGAATGATCAGGCAGAGGGCGCGATGACGTCATTAGTGAGCGCCGCGCCCCCTGCCAGATCATTCACTGCTGAGGACCCGGAAGAGGACGCAGCACAGCGGTGCACAGAGGACAGGTAAATATCTCAGGTGCCGGGGTCCTGAGCGAGTGGTGACACCGGCACCTGTCTCCCATAGCGCGCCGGTGTCACCGCCTGCTCAGGACACCGGCACCTGGCCCCCAGCGACGAGAGGTGAGTATGTCATTTTTTTTGCAGCAGCAGCTTATGAGGCCTATACTATGGAGCATATGGGGCATAATTGTGCAGCATATGGTGCATAATCTGGAGCATATGGGGGCATAATCTGTGGAACATATGGGGCATAATATGGAGCATATGGGGCATAAGCTGTGGAACATATGGGGCATAATCTGGAGCATATGGGGGCATAATCTGTGGAACATATGGGGGCATAATATGGAGCATATGGGGGCATAAGATGTGGAAAATATGGGGCATAATCTGGAGCAAATGGGGGCATAATCTGTGGATCATACGGGGCATAATATGTGGAATATATGGGGGCATAATCTGGAGCATATGGGGGAATAATCTCTGAAGCATATTGGGCATAATCTGGAGCATATGGGGGCATAATCTCTGAAGCATATTGGGCATAATCTGGAGCATATGGGGGGCATAATCTGGAGCATATTGGGCATAATCTGTGGAGCATATTGGGCATAATCTGTGCAGCATATGGGGGCATAATCTGTGGAGCATCATATGGGGGCATAATCATTTTTCACCCTAGGCTTATATGCGAGTCAATAAGTTTTCCCAGTTTTTTGTGGCAAAATTAGGGGGGTCGGCTTATACATGAGTATATACGGTATTCTATAGGTGTAAATACCTCTTAATAATAAAATCACCTCTGATGGGAATATGTACAGCTCTGTGTCCCTACACCATGATGCTTGTTTCGCCTTGTTTCTTCCAGAGGCACGGAGCGTGGCATATTCCCATTTTTCATCATTCCATAGTTCCCTTTTTTTTTTTTTTAATTTGTTTTATGTCTTAAAATAACGTTTTTCCATGTTAGTTTAAAGTACTATGTTACATAGGAAAGTTTTTTCAGGACACTATTAATAACTGAGGAATATATTGCCAAGTTATTTTTAACATACAATGCATGTCATAAAAACAACCCAAAAAACAATGGCGGAATTGCGTTTTTTTTTACCAATTTATTCTACTTGGATTTTTTTCCCCATTTTTCAGTACATTATATGGTAAAATGAATCATACGATTCATAACTCCAACTTGTCCTTCAAACAACATGCTCTCATTTGGCTATGTTGAAGAAATGTAAAAAATATATAGCTCTTTGAAAATAGGAACTAAAACCAAACCACAAAATGAAAAATTATTAATATTGGAGAGAATACAAATAAAAAAAGAGGAATTCAATATTTCTAAATACTACACCAAGTAATGAAGTTCTGTAAATTGAAGAATCATAATTTCAAGAAGACATTTATCTTTCTCTGCATTTGATCTGAAAAAAGTTCAGTATAAAGGTTACTTCTAGTTTTTACTACAGTAGATAAGACTATGACCACAAAATATATAAATATTGTAAGCTTTTCAGGGGATATAGCTCTGGGATCGCCGTCTTGGGGAGACGGAGTGGCATAAAGAGTCCATTCACAGACAGCAGTTCTGGTAAAAACTGGCCGCAACCAGTTTTATTAAAGTCCACAGCAAACAGATGTGAGCAAAACGAAATCATAAACATAAATCCTGGGCTTCTCCAGCCACTCACTACACATAGATAATTTCCCTTTCTATCCGGGTCCAGACTCTAACAGCCTGGCCCCAAAACAACACATATAATCTGTAGTTACCAGCGTGGTTTTCCTAGAATCTCCTCTTTGTGTCTGAATGGCACACCTAGCATCCAGACTGAGAGAGTTCTCCTTATATTCAGTAGTTTCCAGCATGGAGTGTCGCAGAGACTCCTCTTGTGTCCGGGGCACCTCGAGCACCCCGACTGAGAGAGCTCACCTCCCGGAGACTCCTTCGGTGCCTGGACTCCTGTCCAGACTAAGCGAGCTCTCTGTCTGTATTCCCAGACACCTACTTCTGGCTTCTTAATTAACACCTGAGTGGTTTCAGGTTTGAGCTGCAAGTGTGCACTGAATGGAAGGTGTAATGACCTTTCTCCACCACTAGTTCTACAAAGCCAGACATTTCCCTTATACCAGTTAGCAAAGTATCTAGGTGAAATGTACACCCCATTCAATACACATACCTTCACTGTCTCACATATCCCCCCCCTTCTACAGACCGGAGGGCTGGTCATCCAGACCGGAGGGCTAGTCAACAATCCAAAAGAGACAGTGAACTCTGGACCAGTCATGGCCCTCATCAGCTTCATCTTCACTATTGTCATCTGTATCTTCAACGGAGCCATAGCCAACATCAGCTTTCTCTTCATCTGAAGCATCCGCACTACCCTGTACCCTCCCAGGCCTATGCTCTCTGCGGGCCTCGGGTATCCTGCACGGTTTCATCTTGACCTTAGGGCCGGGCTCAGTTTCGATATAGTGCCTGGCCAGAGAAGCACGACCCGGCACATCAGAACACTTCTGCTGACTCTTCCTCAGAAACTCACGTACCTCCTGTCCTTGGTGCACTGACCATGTGTCACCAACTATCACAGGAGGTATAGGGGGTTTTTCACTTTTCTCTAGTTCCCCTTGAACCTTCTTTAGCACATCTACTTTCTTGAATATCGGTTGACTCATAAAGTCTATTTCACATACCTTAAGCTCCTCTGCCATGGTCTCTGACCATTTTAAGCTACACTGTTCAAATGATTGGCACTGTAGAAGGAGCTGATCGTTTTTCTTTCTCAGTCCACATAATTCATCCTCTAAATCTTCAGCTGAATTGTAATGTTCTACCGTGACAACAGCATTCTTATATAGAGCCTTAGACTTATTGAGCAGCATTTGCTCTTGCAACGAAGAGATTCCCTGTATCCTTCCTTTTACTTCATTGACCTTCTCACGAAGATGCTCATGGCTTTCATCACACTCCTTCATCACAGTTTGGAGTTTTTTCTGAGAAGTAATCAATTCATCTGGTACCTGTGCAACCACTTTTCCTTGATCCTGCAAGGTACTATATACACTTTCCCCTTCATTTCGTGCTCTCTAGAGCAACTGCTGGAACCGCTCACGTTCCCGGCGAAAAGATGCCACATCCAGTTCACACTGCTGCAGCTGCTCGCGTAACGCAACATTCTCAGTCTTCATTTCTTTGGTGGAGACCTCATGGAGACGCATCTTCTCCCGTAGCTGTTGGACGTCCTTTACGCCCTCGGCCCCTTCTTCAGGCTCTTCTGGTAGAACATGCTCAGAAGCCCTACCGTCAGTCTTACATTCTACCTCTTCAGTCACATCACTATGGTATCCAATATCTCCATTTATTCCAGCTTTCAAGTTCTCCTTGATAGCTGCATCTGTATAGTCAGAACCCGCCTGGCTCTTCTCTTCCACCACGTTCTGCATCCCATCTGGGCTCCCGTGTATTTGCAGCGGCAACGGAGTAATACATCGCTTTTCCCATTCGTTGGGACGTGGCTCAGATGTAGACTCCATGAAAGTGCGCTTGAGCTCACCAATGCCAGCCTGATGTCTCAAAATCTCATCTTGTGATTTATCCAGATCCTTTGTGTCGCTCGGGAACACTGATGAATCACCTGGTGTCGAACTTCCAGCCTGAGCTTCGCGAGTTGCAGCTACTGATCCGGACAGTAAACCGACCACGCCGCTGTCTCCGGCAGAAACAGATTCCTGGGCAGAGTCAGTCCCCATATCTTCAGTCTGGTTCCTCACAGCTTCACTTGAGACCTCAGCTTCTGATGAGGCATCTGGCTTGGTGACTACCATTTCTATGGCTTTTTCCAACTCTGCAGTATCTCCTTCAGAGTCCTTGGCATGATGCAGATTCACACCACACATTGACAACTTCTCATTTCCAACAGCTTCCACTTGTGCTGTGTTCAGTTTCAGAGTCCTGCCTTTAAAGCTCAGCTCTCCTCCTTTCACCTTAGTCTTCGCCAGGGAATTGGCCAACTGTAAAACATCTTCAGATGCCATCTTCTGTCCGGCTGTAAGGTCAGCATCAGCTTTCTTCTCAGGACTCTCAACCTCCTCTGCTACCATGCCTTCCTCATTTGCACTGGTTGCTTGATCGTCATCAGATGATTCACTATCACTATCCCTGTCTGACCCCTTTTTCTCAGCCACATCCGGCTCACTTTCAGGGTTATACAATTCATTCTCATTCGCATCATGCTCACTTACAGGGTTATACAATTCATTCTCATTCACATCCTGCTCACTTTCAGGGTTATACCATCCCTCATCTTGATCTGGAACCTTAGTTAACATGTCATCCACAACATTAACTTCACCATCTGGTCCCTGGTTTCCCTCAGGTGGTCCCTCAAGTATGTGACTATGTGACAACCCCAGCACTATACTTCTATATAGCTCAGGTACTAGGAGCTGGCTCACGACCTCTCCCTGGACTTCAGTGTCCCTATACAACAGGTTATTGTTTATGGCAACATGAGGAAACCTCTCCTCAGAGCCAGGCTCTTGGGAAACCTCATTTAGAACAATTATATTTTCCTGTGCCGTTTTAAGAGTGGGGTCTCGCAACCGCTCACTCTCAAAATTGTCACAGGACACAGGTAGGTCAGGGACACTCAGTTCCCGAGAACCACCATCCTCGTCTCCCAACATCACCTGCAAAGGAATTTCATCTTTATCACGGTCATCATCATTATCAGCATCATCACTATTATGATTAGCATCATCATCATTATCATTATCATCATTATGATCATCATCATCATCATCATCATTATCATTATCATGATCATCACATAAGTTTAACGGCCCACTAGCATTGTGTTCCGCCCCTCGGGACTGCACACCTTCAGTAGGAGCTTCATCACACTGTCCAACAGAATCATTTTTCCCCCAGAGATCCTCAGATCGGGGAAAGTCATTACCCAATATGACGGGGTGCACCAGGTTCTTCACTACCCCCACTTCATATGAAACCTCCCCGAGTTTGGGGACCAAGTCCACGGCAGTCTCTGGGTAGACTTTGGTGTCTCCATGGATGCACACCACACTCAGGTGCTTATCAGGGATGAAGTCCCTATCAATCAGGCTGTCACATACGGAAGTCACTGGACTCTCTGAGTCCAAGAGGGCCTGTGCTGGGCAGTCATTTACAACCACCGGGTACACCTGTGGTCCAGTCTCTTCGGCTGAGGTGGACACACACACAGGTTCTGCACAGAGAGAGAGGGATCTGCCAACATCACAGAACATAGGCTCCCCCTCTAGTGGACAGTTGGCTACAATTTCACAACATCTCCAACACTGTCCATCACACTTCTCCACCCATATGTCCCCTCGGGCCTGAACCCGTTTGTCAGCATACCCCATGTCCCCAACAGCTGGAACGCTCTTACCGGTAGAGTTCGGGGTCCAGGAACTCTGAAGTGACGACCTCTCAGACGTCTGGTCACGGTCTTTGGTAGTCTTTGGTAGCGAAGGCCCTCTCCATCAGGCTGACCAGACGAGTGGCGTCCTGGTGGTCTCGTTGTCCGACCTCCGGCTGTACCTCAGGAGGACAAGCGCGGGTGTAGCGGACCACCATCACCTCCTTGACCCCATGAGCAGGGTTGCTGACGGCAGACTCCCAACTGTATCTCCAGTCATTGACTCTCCTAGCACGGACTGCAACCGTAACACCCAGCCGGGCAAGAATCTCCGCTTTCAGCTTGGCATAGTCTCTGCTGTCCTGCTCGCTCAGGTCAGCACAGGCCTTTTGGGGTTCTCCAGTCAGATAGGGTGCGACCACCATGGCCCATTCAGATAGTGGCAGGTTCTCCTTCTCTGCCAGTCCCTCAAATATAGCGAGATATGCCTCCACATCGTCATGAGGCGTCATCTTTTTCAGGGTACGTCTTACCGCCTTCTTTACAGCGGACAACGCAGGTGCCTTCACAACATTACTCTGGGACGAGGCGCTGAGAGCTGCAATCTGCTCCGACAACAACCGGTTATTCTCCTGCTGCTGCTGCTGGTATTGCTGCATGCTCTGCTGGGCCTGTACCAGGTACTTAACGAGCTCCTTCATACTGTCATCCATGCTGTCAGACTTCTCTGTCTCAACAACGGCAGTCTTATGTTGCACATTAACTTGCGCCATTTGTTTAATCAGCTTCTCCAAGCTGTCATCCATACTGTCAGACTTCTCTGTCTTAACAACGGCAGTCTTCACTCAAGACATACACACTCCACAGTCTTTTCCACAACAATTTCAGCTTTGCTGTGCAGACACTTTTTTTTTCTTTTTTTTTTTTCTCTGCAAACTCTATTAGGGCCACTGTCTCTTTAAGACTGCTCCAACAGACTTTTTCCTTTGCTGCTGCACACTCCACAGTCTTTTCCACAACAAGTTCAGCTTTGCTGTGCAGACACACTTTTTTTTTTTTTTCTCTGCTGCTGCTTCAACAGACTTCACCTTTATTGCTGTCTCTAGCCACTGTGCTGCACGCACATTCTAGCACCAATTGTAAGCTTTTCAGGGGATATAGCTCTGGGATCACCGTCTTGGGGAGACGGAGTGGCATAAAGAGTCCACTCACAGACAGCAGTTCTGGTAAAAACTGGCCGCAACCAGTTTTATTAAAGTCCACAGCAAACAGATGTGAGCAAAACGAAATCATAAACATAAATCCTGGGCTTCTCCAGCCACTCACTACACATAGATAATTTCCCTTTCTATCCGGGTCCAGACTCTAACAGCCTGGCCCCAAAACAACACATATAATCTGTAGTTACCAGCGTGGTTTTCCTAGAATCTCCTCTTTGTGTCTGAATGGCACACCTAGCATCCAGACTGAGAGAGTTCTCCTTATATTCAGTAGTTTCCAGCATGGAGTGTCGCAGAGACTCCTCTTGTGTCCGGGGCACCTCGAGCACCCCGACTGAGAGAGCTCACCTCCCGGAGACTCCTTCGGTGCCTGGACTCCTGTCCAGACTAAGCGAGCTCTCTGTCTGTATTCCCAGACACCTACTTCTGGCTTCCTAATTAACACCTGAGTGGTTTCAGGTTTGAGCTGCAAGTGTGCACTGAATGGAAGGTGTAATGACCTTTCTCCACCACTAGTTCTACAAAGCCAGACATTTCCCTTATACCAGTTAGCAAAGTATCTAGGTGAAATGTACACCCCATTCAATACACATGCCTTCACTGTCTCACAATATATATATAAAATTTTTATATTTTATATATTACAGTATTTTTTTTACATTGAAAATTGTTGCATTTCACACTACAGTTGAGTCAAATGTAAACTGTTGTTTACCAGCTAAATCTATACAAAGACGCACTTTTGACGTGCATTTGGCTAATGATAGCCTGAGGGTCCTTGGTCATATATTTTGGGAGACAAACGTGCACACATTTAATAGAAAATTGTGCTCGAATGCATACTGCAAAGTGACAGCCCAATCCAAGTACAGCGACAAGCTGCTATGATAATCATTTCCCTTTCACTAAAACAGTCACTAATAATTACACATGGAAATTAAGAAAAAACAAAATACCATCTCCTGATAATGACAGAGTGGGAATTTGCATTGTATACACAGATCGTTGCATTACACAGCATTATGAGCAAATATCATACATCTTTAATAGACGTAAGGGGTTATCTATTGTATGCTAGCCCCATATAATATTTGTATTTGGTTTTATCATTGGAATGTGTATTTTCATTTCTTATAATGAGTTTCTATAGATAGTATGTGTGCATGTATATGTGTACATATGTACATTTACATATATATATATATGCCAGTTAGGCTAGGGTTCAATCCTAGCATCCTAGCTCTAGAGGTTCTGATTAGTTGTACCTTGCTATCCTTACATATTTCCAGGCTAGGTGTTCACCTTAGGCAGTCAGCTGGGGGAAGCTGAGCAGACTGGATTGTGTTGGAGCTAAAGAAAAAGACAAGCCAAAATCTCTCTATGAGAAGAGTGTACACAGGCTGTGTGCATCAAACTGCAAGTATCAGTGGTTTGCTATGGATGATAGCTGTTTTGTGGGACCAAACTGGGACTAGCTCTGTGGTGTCTGTAGTAGCCAGGGTCTATATTGTTTAATTAGTGTTTGTACAAAGATTCATGTTTATGGTTTTGTTTTCGGTGCTGTGCAACCTGTGGAAATAAACATACATTGTTTTAATAAAAAGAATCCAGTGCCTGTGTAAATGCTGCCTACTGCTGAGCATGAATCCCTACAATATATATATTGTAAGGATGGATTCTGAAACTTCCTAGTATTTTCCTGAACTAATCCTCCCATTATAATTCAGTAATGGGAACTTGCACCAAATTAACTTTTGGTCCATTTTCACTGCACGATTATAGTGATCGAGTGTTTCTAGGAATGCTTTTTTTCACGATAATCTTGCATTGTAAACAGGCTGCCAAGCACTCAATTAACGATCAAACTGCTCTTTCGTCGGGTGAAATGATCTTTTGGATTTCGCAAAAGATTATCGTTCTCAACAGCGCGTCATCCTATCTAGAACAAAAGAGAAGTCCAGCTCCAGGAGTAAAATGTAAAAAATTCTTCTTTATTGAAGCAAGGTTAAAAATTTGACATGGCTGCTGTAAATGTCTCAGCAGTAAGTAATATAACAAACTGCTACACACAGTGACTGCCCACTGAGGACTGTTGGCGCTTCCAGCACCAAGTGCTCTTAGAATCATAATGACCTCTGGCAACAAGTCAGGCAAGATATCACACAAAAAGAGGTGGAAACAATTACAGAAATTAGAAACATATAACATCAGTAATGAAGCATAAATTCTTTCCTGAGATTCAAACCCGTAGGTATACGGGTATCCAAAAGATAGATCCACAGAGCTTCACGGTCAAGAAGAAGTTTTTCTCTGCCTCCTCCTCTGATTTCATTTTTGATTCGTTCCATCGCATAGATTTTCATGCATGAAATATCCCTATTATGGACAGAAATAAAATGTTTAGATACATTTGATATATTTCTGATAGTGGGTTGGAGTATATCATGAAGATGCTCTCGTGCTCGTTCCTTTAACCTGCGAATAGTAGAACCCACATATTTCATATTGCATTCAGTGCATTCTATTATGTACACTATAAAATTAGAATTGCAATTCAAAAAATCTTTGATTTTATACGATTTATTATTTGTGGAATTCGAAAAGGTTAGAGTTTTAGTGGAAAAAGGGCATATTTTACATGGGGATTGACCACACCTATAATAACCTATGCAGGATAACCAAATCCTATTTGAACGAACTTTGTCATCTAGGAATAGACTAGGAGAGAGGGCATTGCCCAAAGACGATGCTCTCCTAGAAACAAATCTAACCCCACTTACAAGCAATTTATTCATTACATCATCATTACGAAGTAAATGTAGATTCTTATTAATAATGCCACAAATATTCCTAAAAAAACAACTATGAGTGATTACCAAAGTAGGACGATCCTCCTGAGCATTTATATGTGAAACGGAATTATCAGATTTAATCAGATTCTCTAGATTTTTTAGTCACAACGTCAGTCGCACTTTTAATAATCCAATTAGGATAACCACGTTTATTTAAACGCTGTTTGATTGCAAGAGATTCCTCTTGGAAAAGAGATGGCTCGCTACAATTCCTGTTATGTTTAGGTAGCTGAGGAGAAAAAGCAAAAACGGCAATACACCAGAGAGGCTGGAACCTATTGGATTGCAGTAACCTGAACTAACCACACAACTAGAGGTAGCCGTGGAGCGTTCCTACGTTGATCCTAGACGCCTCGTCACAGCCTGAGAGATAACTACACCTAAAGGCAGAAAGATGAAAGCTATCTGCCCCGGAGCAGATCCTCAAAGAAAATAGGAAGCCCCCAAACATATAATGGCAGTTAGACAAGAAGATAGCACGGACACAGACAGAAAATAGAATGAGCAAACGCTGGGGCCCAATCTGTCTAGACAGAAAAGTACAGGAAAGAATTCTGACTGCAATCCAACAAAAACCCTAAAAAATACCAGCACTTCTGATTGCCAAAAAACCTGAGATCACACGATCTCTACCACCTAAATCAGATCTCTGGTGTAACAAAACAAAGCCGCAGCCACTGAAAAAACAGGAAAAAGCAAATGAACAAATAACAGTGGCTACAGATAAATTGAGAGGAGCACAGGCCCCAGGAGGGGACCCGGCTGACCTCCACAAAAGTGCAGAAAACTATGAAAAAAGCAAGCACAAAAAGAAAAGCAGAAAATATCTTATCTGAAAGCAGCAGGTGCAGGCAAGATTCCAGCAACTTCCAAATGAACCAGGAACCACAATTGAGACAAGAACAATTGATCACCGGCGACCATCTTGGGAGGGAACCTCCCTTATATCAGACCAGTCAGTGATCCCAGATTGCCATTCCTCGCTGAAAGGTTCAGTACTGTCTGTAATCACCAGAGGGAGCCTCTGCTCAGAAACCATCTCTAGCACATTCACAACAAATTCCTCTTAGCCCGTATTAATTCCCCTAAAGGTATTGCTTTTATGGATTGGGCAGGGTGGAAACTGCGAGCATGTAATATTGTATTACCTGCGGTAACTTTGCGGTATGTAGAAGTGGAAACACATTGCTGTGGTTGACCAATTAAACATAAATCCAAAAAATGAATTTTATTACTATTATGATCATGAGTAAAATTAAGATTAAATTGGTTCAAATTAATACACTCCAAGAATTTGGGAATAAGATTAATGTCACCGATCCATACTAACAATAAATCATCTATGTATCGTGAATAATATTCAATATTATCAAGAAATGGGTTATTTACATTAAAGATGAATAACTTCTCCCACCAAGCCATTACCAGATTGGCTACCGAGGGGGAAAACTTAGCCCCCATCGAAACACCATTTATTTGCAAAAAGAATTTCCTATTAAATAAAAAATAGTTGTGTGACAAAAGAAATTGTAGAACCACAACAATGCACTCAAGAAATTCCTCAGAAAACGAACTATATTTGTGAAGATGGAAACGTACCGCTGAGATGGCAACATTATGAGGGATACTAGTATATAATGACATAATGTCACAGGTCAACCAGGACCAATGTTGATTCCATATAACACCATCAAACATATTGAGGACATCGTTGGAATCCTTCAGATAACCCGGTATTCGGTGCACTAGTGGTTGGAGAATTGAATCCAACCATTGACTTAAACGTTCATTTAAAGAACCAATTCCTGCCACTATACGGCGCATTGGAGGCGGGAAGACGTTCTTTTGGGTCTTTGGTAGTGCATGCAATATAGGAATTACTGGGTTATCAATAAAGAGATACTCCGATTGTTTTTTCATGAAAAAACCCAATATAACACCTTCATCAATAATATTTTTACTTTTTTTCTGAAAAAGAGGAGTTGGATCACCCTGCAACAGAAGATAATTAGTGTCCTGAGAGATCATATCACTGATTGCTTGGTGGTAGTCAGTCTCATTCATGACTACCACCGAGCCACCTTTATTGGACATTTTAATTACAAGAATTTAATTGAGAATTAGATTTTAAATTTTTTAATGCCTGTCGTTCCGAAAAGGTAAGATTAGGACGAGTTAGATTGGGAGAAGACTCATTCAATAATTTTTTAATATCCCTTTCCACACACTCTTGAAATTTTCCCATGTCATCAGTCCTTGTTTGGACTGGATAGAATCTTGTGCAGCCTAGGCTAAGTGCACACGTCAGGAATTTGTGCAGAATTTTCCTGAGCAAAACCTGACTTTTTCTGCGGTAAAAACGCACGTTTTTTTTCGCAGATTTTGCGCATTTTTACCGCGATTTTTCCCTGAACTTTCTAGGTCAATAATATAGCGGGAAAAACGCTAGAATTCCGTGAAATTAATGGACATGTTGCTTCTTTTTCCGAGATGCGTTTTTTTCGCGGAAAAAAATGCACCATGTGCACAAAAATTGCGGAATTCATTCTAAATGATAGGATGCTTAATTCATGCATTTTTGACGCGTTTTTTCCAGTGAAAAAACGCGGAAAAAACGTAAATAATCCTGAACGTGTGAACTTAGCCTAAGGAGGTGAGCGGAACTATATTCCCCTTTTTTTTTCTATGCATTGTCCTATGTAGCCAGGACTTTGAACTGTCTAGAACAATTTCAGCCTATGAGCACTGAGCGATCTATTGCTGATCTATTACAGGTTGCTCAGTGTTCATCTGAAGGACAGTCTGCCTGTGTAAACAGGCTTACTAAATGACCACCAATCAGCAAAAATCCAAAAATCAGATCAGATGCAAGTTTTTTCACACTGACCATTGTTATTTGATCAGGGTACTTTCTGCTGACCATCTGAACTAGACCTAATACTGATGACAGTGTGACTATACAGCTCCTGTAGTGGCGCAAGGCAATTACTTTTATAGGCTTCATAATATATTTATGTAATTAAATTGTAACAGAAACACATTTTGCTAGTAATGCATCTCTGGCTAGCTGCCTGAGAGTTTTCCCCAAATAATGGCAACAAGTGCACATTGCAGTATAAAGTCAGGTAAAAGTAGGGAAAAACATTCAATATCTACCCAAAACAATATGTTACTGATATTACAGTCCACTTGACTTTGCAGCTTGCAGCATCGCCACAGCCACTCCAGTGCAATAATAAACCTTGTACCGTCACTCTGAGCGGCTGTGTCCAATCCCGCACCCTAATCTTATTAAATTGATTAGGGCTAAGCTATAATACTAAACACAAAGCCTTGGATGGTGCAGTGAAGGAGCTATGGCTTTTGTATTGACCACTTTAGTGCAATAACC
>JARQOD010000008.1:56661611-56695972 GCA_033576555.1 Oophaga sylvatica | reverse complement strand
ACTGGAGCAGGGCAGATATGAATGAAAAATTAGTAGATAATTGGAAAGCACTGAATAACATTTTGCAGCATACAATTAAAATTAAATAATGAGTTCTACAGTTAGAATTATCATCATGTAAAAAGCTCACACAAACAGAATGTGTTGGCCTTAGAATGCTTGCAAATACAGATTTCCACATTGGAAGGAAGTCTATGCCAAATATTTGTCAGCACTTCATTATTCTTTTATTTGCTGGTTACAATTTGCATGATTCCTATCCTAAGTAAGAATTGTCACCAATCTAGCTGAAACACTACCTCTATGTTATTAATTTAAAATTATACTCCTCTCAATATCCTCCACTATACTTACTTTAATATGGTGTAAAGCGTAGAACATTTAAGGGTTTATTAATGATTTCTGCAATCTGCCTAAAGAGGTGAATGCAGCAAAAAAAGTTAGTATTATAGTACAGTAAGATATACTGTATGTGCTGTATAGTGTAGAAATACATATTTATATAATATATATGACGTTTTATTTTATTATTGAACAAATGCAGTGTTGGTGGTCAATCTAAAAGGAGAATAAACCTGAAACCTGGATATTCAAGGAAGTAAATGTGAGGTTTTGTCTTATAATTAGGAGAATATCGGTGTGCAGAATTATTATGCAACAAAATGAAAAACTTAAATTTTCGCATCTCAATTGTTTATCTTCATCCATTAAAATGAGAATAATAACCAAACTACTTAAAATCTTCAAAAATATATTTCTTGCAATTAAAAAAATGTCAGTGACCAGTATAGCCCCCCTTCTTTTCAATAGCAGTCTGACTGATGAGCCTTCTTTCTATGGAGTCTGTCAGTTTCTTAACCCCTTAACTCCCGGAGCTTTTTTCGGTTTTGCTTTTCGTTTTTCGCTCCCTTTCTTCCCAGAGCTATAACTTTTTAATTTTTTGGTCAATATGGCCATGTGAGTGATTGTTTTTGTGGGACGAGTTGTACTTTTGTGGGACGAGTTGTACTTTTGAATGACACCATTGGTTTTACCATGTTGTGTACTAGAAAATGGAAAAAAAAATTCCAAGTGCGGTGAAATTGCAAAAAAAGTGCAATCCCACACTTGTTTTTTGCTTTGCTATTTTACTAGGTTCACTAAATGCTAAAACTGACCTGTCATTATGATTCTCCATCATGGACACCAAACATGTCTAGGTTCTTTTTTATCTAAGTGGTGAAATAAAATTCCAAACTTTGTTAAAAAAAAAAAAGAAATTGCGCCATTTTCCGATACACGTAGCGTCTCCATTTTTCGTGATCTCGGGTCAGGTGAGGCTTATTTTTTGTGGACCGAGCAGATGTTTTCAATGATAGCATTTTGGTGCAGATACGCTCTTTTGATTGCCCGTTATTGCATTTTAATGCAATGTCGCGGTGATCAAAAAAACGTAATTCTGGTGTTTTGACTTTTTTCTCATTACGCCGTTTAGATATCAGGTTAATCCTTTTTTTTATTGATAGATCGGGTGATTCTGAAAGCAGCGATACCTAAAATGTGTATGTGTGATTTTTTTATTGTTTTATTTTGAAGTGGGGTGAAAGGGGGATGATTTGAACTTATATATATTTTATTTTTTAATTTTTTTTAAAAACATTTTCTTTTTACTTTTGGCATGCTTCAATAGTCTCCATGGGAGGCTAGAAGCTGCCACAACTCGATCGGCTCAGCTACATAGAGGCGATGATCAGTTCGCCTCTAGGTAGCTAAATTAATGACTTGCTATGAGCGCCGACCACTGGGTGGCACTTACAGCAAGCTAGTACTGACAATCATAGAGGTCTACAGGAGATCTTGGGTTGTCATGCCGACACACTGGTGACCTGCGATCACGTGACGCAGGTCATCGGTATGCGTATTTCCGGAGCGATTGCCGGAAGCGCCATTTAAATGCCGCTGTCAGCGTTTGACAGCAGCATTTAACCAGTTAATATCTGAGGGTGGATCGCGATTCCACCCTGACTATTGTGGCCACATGTCAGCTGTTGAAAACAGCTTACATGTCCCAGAAAAGATGTGGGCTCAACGCTGAAGCCTACATCAAAGGGAGGGAGTCCGACATCAGCGTAAATGTTAGAACCGTCTTGTTAGATTTTGTTTCAGTTTGCGGGTCACATGACCTTTTTACCCTATTTAGTCTGGCTCCGCCCTTCTGGCTTTGCTGGACTTCATTGTATTATCTACTCTTAAGCTAGCCGGGTGCTTAGATGCCTTACTCTGTCAGTTTTGCTTGATCTTAGGATCTCTTAGTATTTGTTTTCTGTTTTTTATTCCCTGCTACACTTTCTGTTAGGAGGTGTCCACCTTTTCACCCAGTCCCTAGATCTTGTAGGGATTCCTCCCTCGCAACTATAGGTCTTCGTTCAGACTAGCTGAGGACTTTAGCGGGTCTGGTCGCAGGATCAGGTCCCCCGTTACATCGTAGGGATCCAGCTCAGTCCTATTGTAGGGACAGAATTCCCACCTTTCCTTAGTGCTTGTAGCAGATCATAACAGTAAGTCCAGCCCAAAGAAAAAAAAAAAAAAAAAAATCTCTAAGGAAAGATTTTCAGTTTCTATTATGGTGTCGGTTCAGGATTTGGCTCAACGCCTGCAGCGACTCTCTCTGGAGGTGACTGAAATCCAGCAACACGTGAGTAGTTGTTCTGGAGCTGATTTCGTGGAGCCAAAGGTATGTTTGCCTGATTTATTTTTTGGTGAACAACAAGATTTTTTTTCTTTTAAAAATGCTTGCTTGTTGTATTTCCGTTTGAGACCCAGATCCTCTGGTGATGAATCACAGCGCATAGGGTTCATAATGTCACTTTTGCGCAAAGAACCTCAGGACTGGGCCTTTTCTCTGCAGCCTGGTGATCCATGCTTTAGATCAGTGGATAGTTTTTTTTCTGCTTTGGGGTTATTGTATGACGATCCGGATCGTGTTTCATCAGCTGAGACAGAATTGAGACGTTTGAGACAGGGATCAGGTAATGTGGAAAAATATTGTACTCACTTCCGAAGGTGGTCCACTCAGGTGGCTGGAGCGATTCAGCTTTGAAAAGTTTATTTCTTGCAGGGTTAAGTGAAAGGGTTAAAGATTTGCTGATTGCTTATCCCATACCTGGTAACTTGCAAGAGGCTATGCAATTAGCCATACGGGTGGATAGGAGACTGCGTGCAAGGGTTAATGAGAGTAAATCTGCCTTGTCAGCTCCAAGTTTGGAGAAGGAATGTACTAACATTGCAGAGCCGATGGAAATTGGAGCAATGACACCTCACTCTCGAGAAAAAGAACGCAGATTTGCTAAGGGCTTGTGTTTCTATTGTGGTAAATCTGAGCATTTTATTAAGAACTGTGCGCTTCGAATGAATAAAGAGAGAAAAAAAAATGAGGTCAGTTTCGCCCGCATAGCTTGTTTAAACAATAAAGGTGTCTTTCTTTCTGCTACCACTGCTGGTGAGGAGGAATTAATGGAGTTTCGGGTATTTGTGGATTGTGGTTCAACTCTCAATGTGATTGATGGGAAATTTTTGGAAAAACTAAAATTAAAACACAAACTTCTGTCTTCCCCTATTAATGTGGTGTCTGTGGATGGTTCTCACTTGAAAAATGTTACTCACCATATCTGTGAATTTCCTCTTACTATTAATGGTATTCATCAAGAGAATTTGGATTTGGTAGTTTTGAATAATTTACCTTCTCCGGTGATTTTGGGGTTACCCTGGTTAAAATTGCACAATCCGGTACTGGATTGGTCTACCAATGAAATTAAGTCCTGGAGTCCTAAGTGTTATGACAAGTGTTGTAACGGGCGTATTGCTGCTGTAGTTAAGGGGGAGTTACCTGTACCTATTCAGGATTTTTGGAAAGTTTTTTCTGATAAGGAATGGCAGGTATTGCCTCCTCATAGAGATTATGATTGTGCAATTGAATTTGTCCCTGGAGCGACTCTTTCTAAAAGTCGTCTATTTAATTTGACTATTCCTGAGAGAAAGGCTTTGGAGGAATACATACAGACAAGCTTGGCCGCCGGTCACATTAGGCCTTCCAAATCTCCTGTGGCGGTTGGATTTTTTTTTGTTAAAAACAAGGATGGCGGTTTACGGCCTTGTCTAGACTTTCGTGAGATTAATAAGATTACTGTACGCAATCCTTACCCACTGCCATTGATTCCTGATTTGTTTAATCAGTTAGTGGGGGCCAAGTGGTTCTCGAAAATTGATCTTCGAGGGGCATAAAATTTGTTGCGCATGAAGGAGGGGGATGAATGGAAGACTGCGTTTAACACGCCACTGGGTCATTTTGAGAATCTGGTCATGCCTTTTGGGCTTTCCAGTGCTCCGGCATTTTTTCAGAATCTTATTAATGACATCCTTAGACCTTTGATCGGCAGAAGTGTGGTTGTGTATTTGGATGACATTTTGATTTATTCACCGGATTTGGAGTCTCATTGGAGGAGTGTGCGTGAAGTATTACAGTTACTGAGTGATAATTCACTTTTTGCCAAACTAGAAAAATGTGAGTTCGCTGTACAGAGACTTAGTTTTTTGGGCTACATTGTCTCCAGTGAAGGTTTTGAGATGGACCCGGTGAAAGTGCAAGCTGTGCAGGATTGGCCTAGACCTAATGGTGTGAAATCAATACAGAGGTTTTTGGGGTTCGCCAATTATTATAGAAAATTCATAAAAAAATTTTCTGTGATTGCCAAACCTCTGACCGATCTCACCAGGAAAGGTGCTGATGCGGTTCAGTGGACTACTGAGGCCATTGAGGCTTTTGTGTTGCTAAAGGAGAGGTTCAGCTCTGCTCCCATCCTTACGCAGCCTGATGTGACTAAACCATTTTTGGTTGAGGTTGATGCTTCTTCTGTGGGGGTCGGCGCGGTGTTGTCTCAGGCAAAGACGGATGGAGTACATCCCTGTGCTTTTTTTTCAAAGAAATTTTCTGAGTCTGAACTAAATTATGATATCGGTAATCGGGAATTGTTGGCAATTAAACTCGCATTTGAACACTGGCGTCATTTTTTGGAGGGAGCGGAATTTCCCGTTCAAGTCTTCACCGATCATAAAAATCTGATCTACCTTGATGCTGCCAAACGCTTGAATGCCCGTCAGGCTAGGTGGGCACTGTTTTTCTCATGGTTTAATTTTACCGTTACTTACATCCCAGGTACTAAAAATGTTAAAGCTGATGCTTTGTCTCGCAGCTTTTCTCCTATGGTGGGTACTGAGGAGGAGGAGGAAAACATCTTGCAAGAGGGGGTTGTTATTGCTGTTTTGGACTCCGTGTTGGAAGATGAGATTCTTAAAGCACAGGAGAATGCCCCATCTAACACGCCGCATGGGAGGTTGTTTGTGCCTGGTACCCTGAGGAGAGATTTGTTTGTTGAATGTCATGACTCTCAGTTGGCAGGTCATCCTGGAATCTCTGAGACCAAGAGACTTGTGGGTCGCAGTTTTTGGTGGCCAGGATGGCAGAAGGAAGTCATTAAGTGGGTGCGTCAATGCACGGTGTGTGCTAGATCTAAGTCTTCTCATACTCCTGCTGCGGGGTTGCTTTGCCCTCTGGAGGTCCCTAGTGCACCTTGGACACATTTGGCTATGGACTTTATTACTGACCTTCCCCCCTCTGAGGGTTTCACTGTCATCTGGGTGGTCGTGGACCGTTTTAGCAAGATGTGTCACTTGGTTCCTTTCATCAAAATGCCCTGCGCTAAGACTCTCGCTAAGGCCTTTGTCAAGGAAATAGTCAGACTACATGGCGTTCCTACTGACATTGTTTCCGATAGGGGACCTCAGTTTGTGGCTCGTTTTTGGCGCGCTTTTTGTGACAGGTTGGGAGTTCATTTGTCGTTTTCATCCGGATATCATCTTGAGTCTAATGGCCAGACAGAAAGGAAAAACCAGGATGTTGAGCAGTTCTTGCGTTGTTTTGTGACTGATAATCAAGAGGGGTGGTCTGAGTTTCTGCCACTTGCTGAGTTTGCTCTTAACAATCATACATCCGCTTCTGCTGGTTGTTCGCCTTTTTTTTGTTGTACTGGGAGACATCCGTCTTTTGGGTCATTTTCCAAGTTGGGATCGGCTGTACCTGAAGAGGAGAATTTTTCTGGTGTTTTGGAGAGAGTTTGGACTGATGTACGTGGTAATCTTCAGGAGGCTAACAAAAGATCCAAAGTGTATTTTGATAGAAAACGACAAGAGGTTTTGTTTGCTATTGGTGACATGGTTTGGTTGTCCTCTAAGAATCTGTGCTTGAGGATTCCGTCTAAGAAATTGGGTCCCAAGTTTGTAGGGCCCTTTAAGGTGCTTCAGGTTATTAACCAATCTGCTGTTAAGTTGGAGCTTCCTACCTCCTGGAAGATTAATCCGGTGTTTCATGTTTCTCTCTTGAAAAAAGCTGAGGTCTCAGATGGAGACGTCTCGGCCACTGTTCCCCTGGTGGTGGAGGACGGGCAATATGAGATTTCCCGCATCCTAAATTCTAGACGGTATAGAGGGAGTTTGCAGTACCTCGTCGCTTGGAAGGGTTATGGACCCGAGGATAACTCATGGGTGAGGGCGGATGATGTTTCTGCGTCTAGACTTGTCAGAGCGTTTCACAAGAGGTTTCCGGATAAGCCTAAGTCATAGGGGATCCGGAGGATCCTCTTAGAAGGGAGGGTACTGTTAGAACCATCTTGTTAGATTTTGTTTCAGTTTGCTGGTCACATGACCTTTTTACCCTATTTAGTCTGGCTCCGCCCTTCTGGCTTTGCTGGACTTCATTGTATTATCTACTCTTAAGCTAGCCGGGTGCTTAGGTGCCTTACTCTGTCAGTTTTGCTTGATCTTAGGATCTCTTAGTATTTGTTTTCTGTTTTTTATTCCCTGCTACACTTTCTGTTAGGAGGTGTCCACCTTTTTACCCAGTCCCTAGATCTTGTAGGGATTCCTCCCTCGCAACTATAGGTCTTCGTTCAGACTAGCTGAGGACTTTAGCGGGTCTGGTCGCAGGATCAGGTCCCCCGTTACATCGTAGGGATCCAGCTCAGTCCTATTGTAGGGACAGAATTCCCACCTTTCCTTATAGGAAAGATGTGTATCTTCGTACCGTGTTAGCCAGTAGATAGAAAAATATTTAGACTTGAGAGTCCTCAGTGGTTGATACCTTTTAATGGCTAACTGAAAAGATGGTAACAAATTGCAAGTTTTCGAGACTACGCAGGTCTCTTCATCAGGCTGAACTAATACAAAATCTGAAGAATCACATATTTATACACAAGAGGACACAGGAATAATGCAATAGGTAAGACATGTGACGTGAAGCAGAACTGTCATTATGGCCGAGGGATGAACATAAATATGACTAGTTCATAGATAAGGAGTGAAAGTTTTATTACCCTCTGATTGGGGTCTGGTATTGTGTTGTGATGACCCTAAAAGGTCAGGGAAGCAGATTCCTTAATTGTTGTAGAAAGTCATAAAACTTCAAATCTGAGAAGGATAGAAAAGTCTGGGAATATAAACTTATGATGACCTTTGACACTCTTAGTGCTGGGATGAATTTATCCCAGAGTTTTATGACTTTCTACAACAATTAAGGAATCTGCTTCCCTGACCTTTTAGGGTCATCACAACACAATACCAGACCCCAATCAGAGGGTAATAAAACTTTCACTCCTTATCTATGAACTAGTCATATTTATGTTCATCCCTCGGCCATAATGACAGTTCTGCTTCACGTCACATGTCTTACCTATTGCATTATTCCTGTGTCCTCTTGTGTATAAATATGTGATTCTTCAGATTTTGTATTAGTTCAGCCTGATGAAGAGACCTGCGTAGTCTCGAAAGCTTGCAATTTGTTACCATCTTTTCAGTTAGCCATTAAAAGGTATCAACCACTGAGGACTCTCAAGTCTAAATATTTTTCCACCTTTCCTTAGTGCTTGTAGCAGATCATAACAGTAAATGTACGTCCGATGTTGGTAAGGGGTTAATCTATTGATCAACTTTTTGGGCAGCTCAAAGCAAAGCCGCTGTAGGCACTGATCAGAAAGGTGACTGTTTTCTTTCACTCTAAATCTCCCGTTTAAGAAGAGCCCACAGGTTTCAGTCCATCTTCAGCCCAAAAAGGTCCAACTAGCTCATCTTTAATAATACCAGCCCATAGCAGTACCCCACATCAACCATACTGGTGTCTGAGTTGAAGTGGAAGTCTGAACCCATTGCTGATTCAGCCACGGGCCCTTCCATCTAGTCCGTCAAAAATTCCTTTCATCTCATCAGTCCATAAAACTTTTGAAAATCTGTGTTGAGATATTTCTTGTCCCAGTCTTGACGTGTCCAGTTCTGTGTCTTGTTCAGTGGTCGGGTTTCATCCTTCCTTACCTTGGCAGTGTCTCACAGCACTGAACACCTTGTACTTCTGGGCACTACTGGGAGGTTACAGTTCTGGAATACGACAGCACTGGAGGATAATGGGTTCCAAGTCGTTTCACATTTGTTTTTTCTCAATTCTTTGGCAGTCAATGTGCATCTGTTTTTCTCAACATGTTTTTTGTGACCCTGTTGATTAGACTGCATAAAACCCAAAGCGAAACACCAGGTGCTTCCCTCCCTACCAATTTCCTGTAGAACAAATAAAGACACTCACACAAATTGATGGGTCAAGACTCAAGGTCATTCACAGCTTTGCTTATTAATATACAGTATATATTATTATTTTGTTGTGTAACAATAGTAAAGAAGGCACTTAAAACTTTCTAAGAACCAGGCTTCTAGCCAAATGTCCTGTAGCACTTTTAAAGGCAAGTGTGTTATGATATGGTAGCCGAGGAGGACAGTAACAAAAATAGCAAAGGCAGCCAGTCACCCAGAGAGGTTGGTAACTAATGGATTGCAGACCCCTAAACTAACCGCACAAGTAGAAGCAGCCGTGGGACGTACCTACAATGACCTAGATGCTTCAACACAGCCGGAGAGTTAGCTAAGCCTAGAGATAGAAAGGGGAAAGCTAACTGCCCTGGAGTAGAGCCCCCAAAGGAATAGGTAGCCCCACACATATATTGGCGGTGAGACAAGATGAAATACAAACGCAGGCAGAAAATAGAATGAGCAAACGCTGGGGCACAAAACTGTCTAGATAGGACAGGACAGAAAAGAATACTTTCTGCAATCCAGCAAAACCCTAGGAAAAATTCCAACACTTCTGATTCCAAAAAATACTGAGACTACATGATCTCTCCCCGCTATATCAGAACTCTGGTGTGAACAGGTAGCTACCCAGCAGCCACTGAAATAACAGGGACTGAACAAATGAACAGAGATAACTGAGAAACAGAGACCAGCGCAGGCCCCAGCAGGGGGACCCGGCTGACCACACTCAGAAGGCAGAAAAACAAAAGAAATCAAAACCACAGAAACAAGCAAGAAATAGCTTATCTGAAAGTTGCAGGAGACCGCAGCAAGCTGACTTCCAAACTGAACCAGGAAGAGAGAACTAATCACCGGCAAGGATCAAGGGAAAGTTACTCCATTAAATCTCCCCAGTCATCACTCCCAGATTGCCACTCGTCCGCAGCTGAATCCTCAGCTGAAGGGCCTCTGTCCATCAAGGCAGCTTCATTAATATCAACAGCCACCAGAGGAAGCCCCAACTCAGAATCCAAAGCATTCACAACACGAGTGAGCCTACGTAGTCAAAACATCCCAGTGCTCCCTTTCTTTAATTAAACAGCCACTGTACTTGAATTTCTAAAATGAAGTAGCAAAAGTTAAAAACAGACACAAAGAGATGGGAGGAAAGGTGAGATGAGCACCTCCGGGACCCAAAATTAGAAGAGGATGAGACTGGCTCTTGGTGAACATGTAAGCAAGAGGTAGGGGCTGTACTAGCCATTCTGTCTCTCATTAGCCACCTTAGGCCAGGGATCACACTTGCGAGTGTGATGCGAGAAACTAGCGCGAGTCTCTCGCATCAATACCTGGCACTGCCGCCGGCATTCGGGACCGGAGTGTGCGGCTGTATGTATTTCTATGCAGCTGAACGCTCTGGTCTGAGTGCCGGCGGCAGTGCCAGGTATTGATGCGAGAGACTCACTTGAGTTTCTCGCATCACACTCGCAAGTGTGACCCCCGGCATTAGAAGGAGCATTCCACTCATCCAGATAATATAGGGTTGGGGAGGGAGACATCATAAAGTATCCCAAAAGAAGAGAGGGGTGCTGCAATCAGTGGCACTTTCCTTAATTAGTATAATGTCATTCATTTATATAAAATCTTTGGCTAGTTCGGTGATTGCGTCCCAATATCTTAATAATTTCAAGAGTCCTGCATCCCTCTGTAAGACTTGTAGCAATTTTTGACTTTTCAGAGTCAGTTAAATCTCTTTTCTCCTTCATTTTTCTGAGGAAAACAAACTGCTTAAAAAGTCTGCACGCCTTGATAAAGGGCATTGTATCATTAGACCACATCCTCCCTCATTACTCATAATATATATATATATAATTACATATATAATGATTATGTATTTCTATATGCCATATATGTATATTTCTATCATTTAAGCAGAATTGTTGGGTTGTTAGTTGTGGTAAATGCCTGGATTCAATTATTCTGGGACTTTTTAAAGTGGTCATTCACCAGAAGTCATCTGTCCCATAAAATTACTTAGAAGCATATGACTTGCTATAAGGCTCTTGGTGCTCCTGATACATACAGTATGTGTCTGGCACATAGGCACATAATCCAATAATGAAGATACCTGATTTTTTTTTATACATAATGCATAGTCTTTATATGTAATACCTTGTTGTAACATCTACATACATAATATTTATGTGGAATGATGGTGAATAGACTTTTGCCCAAGACTCTAATAAATTTTCAGAAACAATGCAAACAATTGGTCAACAATCTAAAAATATTCTACTTTGGTTAGTCTGAAGGCTAGGCTCAAATGGTAGAATTATTTGTAGACAATGGTAATTACCAGCGTCCATTGAGAGTGACTAAAGAATTCTTCCATGATCCCCCAACTCTTTTGCTATTTATTTTTTTCATATCTATTACACATTACAGAATGAATGAAAGATCGATTCTAAGTCTAGGATTACGTCAGTTGCAATAAAACCTGGTAGATATGGGGTTAAACAGTTTCTCCTGCAAGAGACATCTAAGAGGTTTATGAATGTCTGGTGAAATAGAGGATGAAAGCATAAGCTAGGAATCAGATGTGATTTGTTTCAAGAGGATCCATAATAACCAATACATCGGTTTTCTGTGCTGTGATACAGATTCCTCTGGGATCCCAATACAGCAGAATTGCTTCAAATAAGCAGGGTGTGCAGCAAACCACAGCTGCTTCCACCGACGATTAAAATAATTCCGTATTTCAGACATGTTTTTAGGTTGTTTAATCACATCCAGTAATTTTGTTTTATCTTTTCAAAAGGGCTGTCTTTCATTATTTCGTCCTTTCTCTTTCGTTTCACCTCCCCTTTATGTCATGCCTTTGTGTTTAGTTAACTGCAGATAAAGTACATTTTGTCCTAGTTAGACAATCCATCTTTGTTTCCTGAACTCGCGGACCATATTAGATTCTCGACTTTTATGTACGAATTGCTGATTCTATTACATATACTCTGTAGTGTGGAAAACAATAACAAATCCATCTACCCGGGCCCATAAACAGGGCGACTGGTAGAACATAATAAAAATGTGTTGTTCCCCACATATGAGGACTTAATAAATTAAAGAAGCACTACCATCAAAATTTGTGTCCTAATAATATATTACATCATATTATATACCACTGTGTACTTACAATTACTAATTTTGCCTTTCTACCAATTTAATTCTTCTGTTTTCTATTAGGTCTATGACATCATGTGATTAAAGAAAGACTAGTTGAATCCTTCTAAACTCCATGTAGAAACAGGAAATCTCTTTTCCCTGCATGAGTCATCATTAGAACTACAATGCTACTAACTACAAAGTCCCTGGCAGGGGAGAGGAACTGAGCAATTGAGTCAGTGTTATGATTTTGTAACAATTCATACAAGAAAATAAGTAAAGCACTAGAAACTGCAGCTGACCCAGTCGGTTCCTGTACAGACTAGAAATTCTAACCCCACAGTCCCTAGAGGCTCCTACATGGGCTGGAATAGCCATAACGACAGACTAAATGATGGCAGCTTAGACCTCTGCTGCCTGAAAGGCCATCAAGCACTTCACTTACCTCCCAAGTAACCGAAGGGCAGAGCAGAGTGTAGTTTACCTATAGAAGGTAAGGTGTATTGAGACAGAAAGAGATCCCAGAGTGAATTAAAACAAACCATGAAATACAAACTGAGAAGATGAGATACTTACTGTTACAGAGTATGTCGCCTAATTCCTAAACAAGAAACAGAACATAGATGCAGGGTGAAAAACATAACCAGTCGAGAGCAAAACCCTTGTTGGTCTTTCACTGACTAGTATAAACAATGGGACTATCGCTGGACATGCAAATTAGACTGTCACCAGCAGGAGGAAAGTATAGCCTCACTAAATGTGATGGGGCAGACAAATGAAAACACCCGTTAACCTAAAATGACTAACGCAAGTATAACAGACAATAAACACCTGGAGAAAAGGTGTAGCTGCTGTGGCCCAGCAGATAGAGAAGCCGACTACATAGCACAGGATCAAGGGTTCAAGGCCAGATGCATGACAGGACTTGAAGAGAGGGATTACTCATGCAGGGTCAAGTCTATGACCTCATGCGATTGTGATTTAAAACTGACAAGCTAAATCCTTCTAAACTCTATGTTAAAAAAGGAAGTCTCTTTTACCTGC
The DNA here is from genome assembly GCA_033576555.1 of Oophaga sylvatica. Lineage (NCBI taxonomy): Eukaryota > Metazoa > Chordata > Amphibia > Anura > Dendrobatidae > Oophaga > Oophaga sylvatica. The sequence goes on along the minus strand of JARQOD010000008.1, from coordinate 56,683,129 downwards.
ATGAGTTATCCCCCTCTTCGGCTCCTCTCCCCTGCCAGGGACTTTGCAATAAGCAGAATTGTTGTTCTAATCATGATTCATGCAGGGAGAAGAGACTTCCTGTTTTTACAGAGAGCTTAGAAGGATTGATCTAGTCACTCTTTAATCACATGATGTCATAGACTTAATAGAAAAGAGAGGAATTAACTGGGTAGAAGAGCAGGATAAGCAATTGTATGTACTCAGTGTTGAATAATATAATGATTATAATATATTAAGAGAATAAAAACTTTAATGATGGTGCTTTTTTAGTTTTGTGATAGAGTGCAATGTACCTAAGATAGAGATGGGCTATTGATTTAAAGACTGTCGACTTTGTGGGGTTTGTTTTAACAAAAAAAAGTTATATTAGGTTTCAGCAATGGTGGTCACATACAGAAGAGAGCCTCTGTGCTAGAACAATAAATAGGCCCTTTTCAATCCAATCATGTGCCTGTAATACACTTTGGAGGTGAAAATAGCTCCCTTACACCTTGAGCCCCTGTGCGGCTGCTTAGGTTGCACCAATGGTATGTCCGCCCATTTGTTTCAGACTGCAATCTTCATTTCTACATTCAGTTACCATGATTGTTGTGAATGTGTTAGAAATGAATTCTGAGCAGAAGCTCCCTCTGGTGGTTACAAACAGTACTGAACCATTCAATGAGGATTGGCAATCAGGAGTTACAGACTGGTCTTATATAAGGGAGGTTCCCTCCCATCATGGTTGCCGGTGATCAATTGTTCTTGTCTCAACTGTGGTTCCTGGTTCACTTGGAAGCTTGCTGAGTCTTGCCTCTTCTCCTGCTCTCAGATAAGATATTTTCTGTTTTTATTTTTGTGCTTGCTTTTTGCATTGTTCCCAGCACTTCTGTGGAGGTCAGCCAGGTCCCCTCCGGGACCAGTTTATCTGAGCCATTGTTATTTGTTCATTGCCTTTTCCAGTTTTTTTCAGTGGCTGCGGCTTAGTTTTGTTACACCAGAGAACTAATTTAGGTGGTAGAGGTCGTGTGATCTCAGGTGTTTTTGCAATTAGTAGAGTTGGTATTTTTTAGGGATTTTTGGATTGCAGTAAGTGTCCTTCCTATCCTTTTTCTTTCTAGGCAGATTGGGCCCAATGTTTGCTCTTACTATTTTCTGTCTGTGTCTGTATTTCCTCTTGTCTAACCGCCATTACATGTTTGGGGGCTTCCTATGTTCTTTGGGGATCTGCTACGGGGCAGATAGCTTTCCTCTTTCTATCTTTAGGTGTAGTTAACCTCTCAGGCTGTGACGAGGCGTCTAGGACCAACGTAGGTCCGCTCCACGCCTGCCTTTAGTTGTGGTGGTTAGTCAGGGTACTGCAATCCAGTAGATTCCAACCTCTCTGGTGTATTGCCGTTTTTGCCTGCTTTCCTCAGCTACCAAATCATAACACATGATATTCAATAAACTGATAGTTTGCAACATGGCTCCAAGTTTCAGACTTTTCACTTGTGGATGTGTCCCTCATAGCAATACATGCTAGCTTTAAGGTTTGTCTATATCCAGGGGGCTGCTGCTCTTATTAGTTCTCATGTGTCAGCATAGCTTAGTTTCAAGAGCAATTTCACTATGTGTTTTTCACCAGATCTACCCTCCCTAATAACTTACATGCTTTCTCACTTCTCTGATTCACTATGTATAACCTCCTTCCCTTACCTGCTGTTATCTGTAATACTGGTAGAAAGAAAGGAGAGAGCAAATGAAGCCATTAGAGTGGAGCGGAGCTCTGAAGGACATTTATCAGATTGTGTCAATTGACTTGCTAGACAAAGGACTGCGGAGCAACAAAACTGTAAGAAAATGAGTGAACACTTATTAAACATGTGCTTCCATTTGCTTTTCGAAATCCAGTCAACAATTAACTTCAAGACAAATCTGTACATTTCTGTAAGGTTTTGGAAGTCCACTCCTATCTCCCGCAACTCTTTGGCAGAGGCAAAGATTTGTTCTTCTTCTATAAGCCTTAAAGAGTGACGACGAGATAGCTTCCAAATATTGCACAAATTCTAGAGTACATAAACTAGTGGAAGATGAACCAGTCATTAGCAATGTCAATGTCTTCCTGATTCTTAAAATCAACATTTGGGGAAGAGGCAATTTGACATTGGGCACCAACTTTTGCCAGACTGGAGGTGATGGACGGGCTATGTAACAGTACAAATTCCCTACATAACTGCCAATGCTGTAGTTGTATTTAATGATAATAAATTACCCTACTAAACTGATAACTTAGCAAAAAAATAGGGTTTGATATGGTTATACCACTATTAGGTTCTCTTACCCATGAGTCATTTTTCAATTTGTAGTAAAACTGTAGGGTTGACCTAATGTCCTTTTGCCATATTAAGACAAATATTTTTAAAGAGAAAGCTACATTGATTTCCCATTGATCAGTAATATATTTGGATAATAAAGTAAATTTTACAGCAGATGCAACATGTAAATTGTAACAAGATGGACCTAGAATGCTGTTTAATTGTTGTGCCAAATATTGCTTGGCATAGGCTAAGTACAACCCGGCGAAACAAAATGCCAAAATCCTATGCAGATTAAGGCAATATGCGCTTTGTCATTAAGATAAATAAAACCTACCAAGGCATCCCCTAAATTAAGGCATGCGGACATCATAGAGGAGGTTCACCATTTAGGACCCCTTTTTCTAACAAAAAGTATAGAATGCTCTGTAAATTGAGCCATCCTTGTATCACATGAACATTTCCTGAGGGAGAAAGGAGATTCAAAGAAGAACTAGCAAATTTTTAATGCACTTTTTAGAAAAATTACTTTACTTTTTAATTTCAAGTTCCCAAAATAAGTCAGTGATAGAACATTTAGCTTCTGAGGCTAGTATCAACGATTTACATTGTCATAGTCGCTATTGCAGTCCATGAAAAGTTTAATAAGGGTGGAACTTAACGAACCTCCTTACAAAGTCCTCATTTCATGTTTCGCAATTCTTACTTTTTACTCACTAATGGCTTATCATTTTCTTTAGAATTATTGTAATATTTTAACTTGGTCATATCTAAGAAGGCAGGGGAAAAAGGGAGAGGATTGCAGCCTGAGACCCTTCTCTCATACTGCCTCAGATTTCCGAGCTCAGCAGGAAGTCAGTCCATAAAGTACGGCAGAAAGGACTGTGTTATCCAATACTAGGTACATATGTTGGGGATTACAGCCCCAAGAGCTAAATGTGAATAATAGCTGCAGTCCAGCACCAATTAAAAAAGAAAAATATTATGGTATTTAATTGACAAATTGTGGATAACCCCAAATAACCCTTATTAGAATGCCTTAAAATTTAGCTTTTATTGATTTATTATATAAAAATGCTTTAGCACCGATTATTACGCATTAAGTTAGAGATACTAAGCATTAAGCACTTTATTATTGATAAGTCGAGGCAGATTAGGGACAGAATTTTGAATACCCTAAAGCATTTTTATATAATAATAATAAATTAAAAAAAGTTAAATTTTAAGGCTTTATAGTGAGGTTTTTTGGGTTCTCCCCAATTTTTTAATAACTGATGTAAACCTCCAAAGCCTTTTTCTTTATTCTCAAAGCTTCAGTTTGTTATAAAATATTATTTTATTTTCATCTCGGTTAAAAAAAAAAACACATGAAAACACGGAATTCAGAACACATGGCCACTTACGCGTTTTGAACTATCACAAGTTCTTAATCAGAGCATTGCTCTGAATCTGATCCAAATAATATATAATCTAAAAAAAACAGAAAATAAGGCATTGGATTTTAATATTAAATACGTGATATCCAATGTGTTAAGATTGTGACTTTTATTTGGTTCACTGATTATAATAAGGTTTGTGATTTCAACCATGAGAGAGTAGGGAGAGGTTTCAGGCCTGATATAGTTATTACTCGTCTGCAACTATTATTCCTATTTGTCTTCTATTTATTCTTATGTATTTCTTCAGTTACAGTGAGCTGAATGTCTTTTTCAATTTTGTGCTTACAACAGCTAAATGTCAGGTCTAACCAATATAGGAAGATAACTGGTGTAAAACATTCAAGGAGTAATTGTTAAAATTTTTATGCCATAAATCAATACTACATGTGAAAATAAGTCTAATTTTATTCTATCAAATCAGAGATTGTTGCTTCTTTCACCTCCTGGACTGATCCTTCTGTCTCAATTAAAGGGTATTCAGTGAAGACAGATTTTCCCATTACTGAGATAGGAGAGATGACTGTTCGTGCTTTATAAATTCTGTGAGGAACGGAGGAACTAGAGGCAGATGCAGAGATTCTACTACAAGTTCTTCTGAAACAACAGTTGCAGTTCTCCAACTGTCATCTCCTATCTCAGTAATGGGGACAATCTGTCTTCACTGAAGACAGATTTTACCTGTGAATTGAGAATTTTGGGAATGTATGATCAGTCCAGGAGGACAAAGAAGCTGATTTCTCTATTATGATATAATACTAAATTTTTCTATTTTCACGTGTACTTTTGATTCATGGAAAAAAAATTTAAAATCATGGTTATTCTTTAATAAATCAGTCCCATATGCTGGTCTTGAAGGATAGGTGCCCTTTTTGCTAATCGAGGGTTAGGTATTTTTGTTAGAAAAGTGGTGAGGAATCTTCATACAGTGTTTATACTGAACTTTTTTTAACCAATTCTTGTAACTACGGCCATGTACCCTGGTGTGAAATATGCTGTATATATTGACACACCCAGGTTATAGCCAAGCCTTTCATTGAATATTTTGAAGGGAACAAACGCCCACTACTTTTTGATACTTTTCAATGATTTTCCGAAAGGGATTATGACTAGTTTATGATTACCGTATCCTACTAACGATGATGTATTTACACCTTCATCCGTAAACCTGACTCGAAATTGAGCTCAATGCTTGTGATCATCAATTCATGATATAGGATATAGTTCACAAAGGATTTCCTTGCACTGTACGAGAAACCAACGTGACATTTGTCTTCTTGATTGAGGTCCTTGAGGACTGCACTTGAGAGACACTTCTATTAATGCATGACAGTCGTCTCCATCATTCATGGTAGTCGATGTGTACAATAAATGACTCCCACGCCATACATTGTATTTATAAGAAAGACTAACTGTCTCATTGGAAACACTGATTATCATCCTACTCTCCAGCAATTGCCAAGATATGATGAGAATGGAATAAAAAAAATGGGCTGTTTTCCAAAATAATGTTATGCTTTGTAAAATGTCCATGTAAGCTCATCATTACATCTACTTGTTGACCACAGAAAGCTAGAGCTAAAGTTCCAACCGGGCTGGTGGCCAGCTCTGCACACTTAGGTAACAGTACGATCTGCCAGCATACCTTGTATTGCTAATTAGCTTTGGAAGCACATCAAGCACAACGCCACAGTCTCATAAATAAGAAAAGTAAAGAACAGCTGGCAACATCCAAATGGAATTGAATGTTTATAATTGGATGCTAGAGTGCAGTCATTTGGAGCTAGACTATCTCCGGCATTCATACTGCTAATGCCGCCTCTAAAAATACAATTCCTATCATCCCCTCCTCTGCTAAATATATTAGATATTAATATTTACTAGTCAGGACTATTTACCTTCCTTCATGTTATGGCTACACATAACCTCACAACTTACTTCTACCCTAGCAGCCTGTGTAACATTAATCATAGTAAAGTTAGTTTTGATTTCTGTGGATGTTTTGCATGGAAGAAACTATCTAATAAAAATGTGTTACCTATGTACAATTTTCTTCCTGTTGATGACAACCAGCGTTTTCTAACCCTAATTCTCCGATACAACATAGAAATATGAGTATGTCCAACAGAGAACTGATTAAAGATGTACGGACAATTACTAGATCATCTGTTCATTTCTAAAGAACAGCCTGAAAACTTGAAACCCCCCGGAGATACTCAACAAAACCTTCAACATGAATTCCCTAATTTAGGATCAGGTTTTCTTGTTTTTGTAATGAATTTAATTTATGGAGTATTCACAGTATATCTAAAAACATCTGATAGCCGTTCTCCTAGGGCCTTCGATCTTTCAGGATTCCTCTGTCTCTCTTTTCATGGAGTGCAGGCTGACCTAGTTGGAGACTAAATGGAGAGATGTCCATTCTTGTCCATAGTTGTCTCCATTCATGTCTGGGATTAATGGCATGAAGTCGAAACAATTCATAGCATTAGGGTATGTGCAAGCATTAAGTATTTGCTGCAGACATTTCTGAAAAAATGCTGCAGAAAAAGCATAAAAAAACATTGACGAATAATTTTATCAGTATTGTCATCTAAGTGATATCCTTGTGTCCATATTTTACATCTACGTTACGACCGTATTTATCCATCAAGAACATATTAAAATATGCACGGTGAAATACAGTTTCCTAAGTTAATAGTGAAAATGTATCCAAAAAATTAGATGCTAAGCAGATGATCCATATGCGATTCAATTTTTAGCCACCCATAGTCATGTATATGGGCGAGTCTCACCTGAAATACACAAGAGTGCATGCAGCTGTTACCTGAGCAGCCCTATTGAATTACATTGGTCAGTGTGATCTCTGATTCTTACTGGGACAACACACGTCAGTATAACAAACTTGTGTGTTAATAATTTTTGTATGGACATGGGAAGAAATGTTTTAATTCTAGATGTGTTAATATGAACTTTTCTATTTGTTTTATTATGCTTTATCCAGTTTTAGTGCAAGGAATAACCCATGTAATTGATCTCTTCTGAATACTTACCATTCATTAGACTAAACACAATGACCAAAAATTGTGGTTTATACCATACTTTCTGCAAATGGCCGCGCTCTTTGTGCTAGAAGAGAAATTAAAATCCAGAGTTAGCAAATACAAGCGTGCAAATGATTGGCCAGGTAACAACCTGGAAATCAATCAAATACTACTACATACAAGCCATGAATCAACAAGAACGGCGTTTTTTCATGTCGGTCTTGATGAAGAGATGGGATAGAGTTTGAGGCCTCAAAACTGGCGTGTATATCGATGTGCCTCTCACCATAATCTTACTCCAGTTGGGGACTGGAGTAGAATTTGTAATGTACCGAATGCTGGCACTCATTAATTTGATGGGCAGGAGTCGCAAAGCACCAACTTTAGCAGACCTGAGCGAAAAAGTGTGAAAAGTCACAACATTCGCAAACTTGCAATGCACAAAAACATAACAACTTTTCAAAGCTGTTTATTACAGAATTTTGTAAAAAAGTTTTGATGAATCAGGCCCATAGTTCTAAAGGGACTGTCCACCTTTGGGACTATTTTTATTTATTTTTTTGGTTTTACTTAAATGCATGCATTTCTGACTTAAAATGTATATATTTTTTGCAATTGTGTTTCTTTAAAAATGTCACTTTTACAGTTTTTTTGTCTACCTATACATTCAATTTTGATGTGGTATATGGTCAATTATCATTTAAGAGACATCCTGAAAAAGATAATATCTACATTCTCTCCCATAAGAATGTTAAAACTAGCTCAGCTAACTTTTTCTGAATCAAGCAACTGACAGTACAACATGGAGATTGGAAAGGGCAAGCGGTGCACATTATTTAATTACACGCAACTTAAAAGAAAAAAATTTAGACCCAAATGCATATATTCAAGTAAAAAAAAATGGAAAATTGGTCACAAAAGTGGACAACTGCTTTAAGGCTAATATTATCTAATTACATAGAATTTATATACAGTATTTAGAAAGCCAAAGTGAGCTAAAACTACCTTACACTGCCTAACATGTTTTATTAAATTTAATGGATTTGTCAGATCTATATAAAACAGCATGCTACCCTATTTTGCCTGTTTGGAGGAATAGCAACATTACAAAATGTAGCCATGCTGGTAGTGTGAACAGAGTTGTAGTACCTTAGTTCTGATGTAAAAAGAAGATATCAGTTGTGCCATGACCACATTACATGGCTTACAAATAAAGATGCACTCTGTAGTGCTATAGGAATGTAACATTAAATATATGAAAACTTAATTGCATTACTGCTCTAGATATTAGGAAAAAATTAAGATACTTAGTGCATAATTTGGCCAATTCACGCATGCCAAGTGGCCAACGACAAGGCGATCTCTGTTTGCTGGGGAGCTATCCTAATGTGAATCCTCTCCTAGGCTGAAACTACTCTTAATATGCACCTGTACACACCAATTTTCTGTTTGGAAGTGACTATCAGTCTTTTGACATTTATTTATAGGCTCTATGACTCAGCACTCCACCCATCAGCCTCTGGCGTTTTTAATTACAGCAGAATCCTATCTACACATATAAATGTAAACTTCAGCTTAAGAGAAGATTCACATTACCCAGAAAAGTCCCCAGAAAACTGAGATCGCCTTGTCATTGGCTTCTGGACCCACATATATTAACCAAATTATGTGCTAAGTATCTTCAGGGAAATTGGAGGCTTTGGAGTACTTTCGATTCCAGATTAATTGATTTGCTGCAAATCAAAATTTCTGCCAAAATTCAAACAAATCAGTAAGTTTGAATTTCTGGAGATTCGCTCATCTCTACTGCCTACGGACAGGTATTTTTTTTTAGCTCTATGATTTCCAGAGCGCTCAACACAGAAGGAAAAATGGTCTTTCCTTGGATGTGGCTGGCAAAACGAAAGTAAGAGGGCCACCTGTCAGGCATTATGGCATATTTACAGTAAAGGATTTGATCCCTTGCTGCTTTTGTAGGTTTGCCCACTGACAAAGACATGAACAGTCTATAATTTTAAGGGTAGGTTAATTTTAACATAGAGAAATAGAATATAGAAAATAAAAGCCAGAAAATCACATTGTTTAAATTATATAAATTTATTTGCATTTTGCAGTGAGAAATAAGTATTTGATCCCCTACCAACCATTAAGAGTTCTGGCTCCTACAGACCAGTTAGACGCTCCTAATCAACTCGTTACCTGCATTAAAGACAGCTGTCTTACATAGTCACCTTTATAAAAGACTCCTGTCCACAGACTCAATTAATCAGTCAGACTCTAACCTCTACAACATGGGCAAGACCAAAGAGCTTAATAAGGATGTCAGGGACAAGATCATAGACCTGCGCAAAGCTGGAATGGGCTACAAAACCATAATTAAGATGCTTGGGTAAGTAGGAGACAACTGTTGGTGCAATAGTAAGAAAATGGAAGAAATACAAAATGAATGCCAATCGACATTGATCTGGTGCACCATGCAAAATCTCACTTCGTGGGGTATCTTTGATCATGAGGAAGGTGATAGATCAGCCTAAAACTACACTGGGGAACTTGTTAATGATCTCAAGGCAGCTGGACCACAGTCGCCAAGAAAACCATTGCTAACACATTACGCTGTAAAGGTTCAAAATCCTGCAGTGCCCGCAAGTTTCCCCTGCTCAAGAAAGCACATGTGCAGGCCTATCTGAAGTTTGCCAGTGAACACCTGGATGATTCTGTGAGTGATTAGGAGAAGGTGCTGTGGTCAGATGAGACAAAAATTGAGCTCTTTGTTATTAACTCAACTCACCGTGTTTGGAGGAAGAGAAATGCTGCCTATGACCCAAAGAACACCATCCTCACTGTCAAGCATGGAGGTGGAAACATTATGTTTTGGGGGTGTTTCTCTGCTAAGGGCACAGGACTGCTTCACCGCATCTATGGGAGAATGGATGGAGCCATGTACCGTAAAATCCTGAGTGACAACCTTCTTCCCTTTGCCAGGACATTAAAAATGGGTCGTGGCTTGGTCTTTCAATAAGACAATGACCCAAAACATAGAGTCAAAGCAACAAAGGAGTGGCTGAAAAAGAAGCACATTAAGGTCATGGAGTGGCCTAGCCAGAATCCAGACCTTAATCCCATAGAAAACTTATGGAGGGAGTTAAAGCTCTGAGTTGCCAAGCAACAGCCTCAAAATCTTAATGATTTAGAGATGATCTGCAAAGGGGAGTGGACCAAAATTCCTCCTGACATGTGCGCAAACCTCATCATCAACTACAAAAAATGTCTGACTTCTGTGCTTGCCAACAAGGGTTTTGCCACCAAGTATTATATCTTGTTTGCCAGAGGGATCAAATTCTTATTTCTCGCTTCAAAATGCAAATAAATGTATACAATTTATACAATATGATTTTCTTGATTTTATTTGTGATATTCTATCTGTCAATGTTAAAATTAACCTACCTTTAAAATTATAGACTGTTCATGTCTTTGTCAGTGGGCAAACTTGCAAAATCAGCAAGGGATCAAATAATTATTTCCTTCACTGCATGTAGATAAATAAAAAATATTACCATAAATAAAGAACATATGCAGTACATTTACATTATCCCAGATGTGATTGCCTCATGATGAACAACAAAAGATATTCTCATAACTTTTTCTTTATTATTATTTGTACCAGACTATACAAATCCCTTGGTGAAAAAGTGCCTTAATCATGTAACTTATTATTATATTGATATTACAAGGATCTTTAATTTTTCTCTTATTACAGGTTGTAATGTCACTATGAACAATGGCCCAGCTCTACTACAAAAAGGTGAATTACTCACCCTACAGAGATCGGATTCCACTGCAGATTGTGCGGACGGAGGCAGAGTTGTCACTGGAGGAAAAGGCCTACCTCATTGCTGTGGAAAAGGGAGACTATGCCAGCGTCAAGCATGCTCTGGAGGAAGCCGAAATCTACTACAACATCAACATCAATTGCATGGATCCACTTGGCCGAAGCGCTCTTCTCATAGCCATAGAGAACGAAAACTTAGAGATCATGGAGCTTTTGCTCAACCACAGTGTCTATGTGGGAGATGCTCTTTTGTATGCAATACGGAAGGAAGTGGTGGGAGCTGTGGAGCTACTTCTAAGTTACAGAAGACCAAGTGGAGAAAAGCAGGTGGGTGAAAGTGTCACATCTGACACAGAACTGTAAATTCAATATCTCTGTTTTAATTATTTCTTCTGACAGTGATGATTTGCGGAAGCATTGCTTTTTTGCATGTTTAATATAACATGTATTATATATGAAAAAAATCACATTATGCTAAATATGTGCAGTATATCACAGAATATTTACTGACAGTCTGAGTAGGTTCAAGATTTATTTTTTAAAACTTTCATTTATTGCGATAGACTTTTATTTTTTAAATATATTTTTGAGGTCTTATTTTTTATTACTTTGACTGTGTTATTTTAACACATTAAATATATATCAACAAGGAAACAATATATATACTGTGTATATATATATATATATATATATATATAAAACAATAAAAAGATTCCTTCTTGAGTTGGAAGTCAGAGGAAGTAGGGGAGGTAAGACATAGGTAAGAAATGTTTGGATTCATAAGAAAATTAGTAATGGTGAGTCCCAAGAATAATAAAATTATTATTATTATTATTATTATTATTATACATTTATATAGCGCCATTTATTCCATGGCGCTTTACATATGAAAAGGGGAAAAATATAGACAGGTACAATAAACATGTGCTGGACAAGGGACACACAAGTACAGAAGGAGAGAGGACCCTGCCCGCGAGGGCTCACAGACTGCAGGAATGGGTGAGAATACACTAGGAAAGGGTAGAGCTGGTCGTACGATGGTTCAGTACATTGAGGATCATTGCAGGTTGTAGGCTTGTCGGAACAGGTGGGTCTTCAGGTTTTTCTTGAAGGTCTCCGTTGTTGGTGAAAGTCTGATGTTTTGCGGCAGGGAGTTCCAGAGTATGGGGGAAGCCCGGGAGAAGTCTTGTATGCGTTTGTGGGAAGAAGAGATGAGGGGGGAGTCGAGAAGGAGATCTTGAGAGGATCGAAGGTTGCGTGTAGGTAGGTAGCGGGAGACCATGTCACAGATGTATGGAGGAGAAAGGTTGTGGATGGCTTTGTATGTCATGGTTAAGGTTTTGAACTGGAGCCTCTGGGCAATAGGGAGCCAGTGAAGGGCCTGGCATAGAGGGGAGGCTGGGGAATAGCGGGGAGACAGGTGGATTAGTCGTGCAGCAGAGTGTAGGATGGACTGGAGTGGTGCCAGAGTGCTAGAGGGGAGGCCAGACAGTAGGAGGTTGCAGTAGTCAAGGCGGGAGATGATAAGGGCGTGCACTAGTGTTTTTGTGGTTTCATGGTTGAGGAATGAGCGGATCCGGGAAATATTTTTGAGTTTGAGGCGGCAGGAGGTGGCGAGGGCTTGGATATGTGGTTTGAAAGAGGGCAGAGTCGATGATCACCCCAAGGCACCGAGCATGTGGGACTGGGGAAAGCGAGCAACCATTGACATTGATGGATAGGTCTGGTGAAGGGGTAGAGTGAGGTGGGGGAAAGATGATGAATTCTGTTTTGTCCATGTTCAGTTTGAGAAAGCGAGCAGAAAAGAAGGCTGAGATAGCAGACAGACACTGTGGGATTTTGGTCAGTAGGGAGGTGAGGTCAGGTCCAGATAGGTAGATCTGCGTGTCATCGGCGTAGAGGTGATACTGCAAGCCGTGGGATTCTATGAGCTGTCCAGGCCGAAGGTGTAGATGGAGAAGAGTAGGGGTCCTAGGACTGAGCCTTGAGGAACACCGACAGACAAGGGGCAAGGTGAGGAGGTGGTGTGTGAGAGGGAGACACTAAATGTTCGGTCTGTTAGGTATGATGAGATCCAGGATAGGGCCAGGTCTGTGATGCCAAGAGATGAGAGAATCTGTAGCAGGAGGGAATGGTCCACAGTGTCGAAGGCAGAAGACAGGTCCAGGAGAAGGAGGACAGAGTAGTGTCGCTTGCTCTTGGCGGTTAGCAGGTCGTTAGTGACTTTAGTTAGGGCAGTTTCAGTTGAGTGATGCGGTCGAAAGCCGGATTGTAACCGGTCAAAGAGGGAACAGAAGGAAAGGTGGGAGGACAGTTCAAGATATACATGCTGTTCCAGTAGTTTTGAGGCATAAGGGAGAAGAGATATCGGGCGATAGTTAGACGCAGAGGATGGGTCAAGGGAGGGCTTTTTGAGGATCGGTGTGATTGAAGCATGTTTGAAGGATGAAGGAAAGACACCATTTGTAAGTGAAAGGTTGAAGAGGTGTGTGAGAGTAGGGATGAAGACTGTGGCAAAGTTAGGGATGAGGTGGGACGGGAGTGGGTCAAGTGCGCAAGTGGTGAGGTGTGATCTTGACAGGAGAGTGGAGAGCTCATCTTCTGTCATGGTGGTGAAGCTGGTTTTGGAAGAACAGGGCTGAGTGGCTAAGAGGGGCATTGGCGGCTGCGGGCCAAAGCCTTCTCTGATAGTATCAATCTTTTGCTTATAGAAGGAGGCAAAGTCTTCGGCAGAAATGAGAGGAGAGGGAGGAGGTGCTGTGGGATGGAGTAGAGAATTGAAAGTGTTGAAGAGCTGTTTAGGGTTGTGAGACAGGGAGGATATGAGAGATGCAAAGTAAGTTTGTTTTGTGGCAGAGAGCGTGGACTTGAAGCTGGCGAGGGACTGCTTGTATGCGTTGAGGTGCTCGGTAGAATGGGTTCTCTTCCATCTCCGCTCGGTAACCCTGGAAGCCCGTCTCAGTTCTTTGGTCAGGCCGGTCAGCCAGGGCTGCCTGTTGATTGTACGAGTTTTGCTCTGCGTGAGGGGGGCGGCCGAATCAAGTGTGGTTTTTATTGTGGTGTTATAAAATGTGGCAGCAGCATCTGTGTCATTAAGTGAGGCTATGTCTGTGAGAAGGAGGAGGGACTCAGAGAGCGATTGTAAATTGAGGTGTTTGAGATTTCTGCGAGGGTAGGTGAGTTTGTGGAGTTTGTGAGTTTTCAAATTTATTGAAAAAAGATTAAAAGATCATACAGGTTGGGGATACATCTCTCACTGAGATACAGATTCCTTATGATACATGGTATAAAAACAAATAGTGACCAACCATTGATCAGTAAACACATGTTTGGATTCAGTCATTTTAAAAGTGGTTGTTTGTGACTTATCCCAGAACTAGAGTTTCTTTATATAAGATCTCTCCATTGTTCCTCAAAGACAGTGGAGACAAGTAGGGGAACTTTCATTGTCTACATCCATATGCTCCGATAAGGTCAACGGACATTTCTTGAATGGACATAGGTTGTCACCCTTTAATGGTATATGATCATTAGATCGATGTTAGCTGTATAATTAGTACATACAGAAATAAGAAGACACAGACTATGACTCTGCTGTACTTTCTCTTCTTACTTATGGTGTAAGGCCCTGTTCACACATCCTGATGACACCGGTACTGGAAAAACCAGTACTGGCGTTATCAGTGTCGTACGTCTGTGTGACATACATGTGTACATGTGCGGCAATCGTGTAGCGTCCGTGTATACATGTGCATCATCAATGTGGCATCCGTGTGCTGTCCATGTTACACACACCAGAATAAAATGCCTTGCAGAAAATAATGATTTTTATGTGTGAAATGTGTTAGACATCTAATTTCACAACATCAGGACACATTATAAAAATGATATCCCTTTTGTTCCTTGTATGTTGACCTAGTGTTACAGCTATTAAGCTAAAAAATAAATAAATGAAAATAATGATGTGAGCCACAACCCCATTTTTTATAACCAGCAAAGGTAAAGCAGACAGCTGAGCACTGACATTATCAGGCTGGGAAAGTTCATGTTTTTTTGCCTTTACTAGCCTAAAAATACCATCCTGCAGCCGCCCCAGAAGTGCTGCATTACATTAGATGCTCAATTTCTGGTGCTTAGACTCGGCTCTTCCTGTTGCCCTGGTACGTTGGCAATCGGGGTAATGATAGCTGAGGTTGATGTTCACTCTGAATTGTCCAAAACACAGCTTACATCAAGCCCTGGTGTTAATAGTGGAGAGGTGTCGATCAGACACCCACATTACTAACCCAGTACTGAAAAGAAAAAAAACACACAAAAATACTTTATTTGAAAAACCACTCCTTGACTCTTTCCCTGGTTCACCAATTTATAAAAAAAAAGTCCACCCTGGTCGGAGGTAGTCCAAGGAATCTGATGTAGTCTATAGATAGAAACCTGAAAAACATAAAAAGAGAAATAAAAATAAGACACTGTCCCTCGTTCACCAACTTATAAAAACGGTTTCCACCTAGGATCGTCGTAGTCCAGCGCTTCCCAAAATGTTCCCCGAACCCGTTGTCCAAAGCCTACGGAGCCTCGTTGGGCCACTCTATATTCATTAACAACAGCCACTCCCGGCTCATGCTGCGCTCCTCGAGACTCGGGGACTGTGAAGAGCAGTAAAGTTATACTGACGTCACCGCTCTTCAGAGTCGCCGAGTTACTATTAATGTGCATAGCTGTATAGGATAACAACACCGTAGTATTCAGGATCACTGCATACAGAATATTAGTACTGCCACATATGTGTTATGGCTTTGTTCCTACTTATTACAATACGACAGTGATAGAGCCATGTACTATAGTACCATATACTATATATACCATATATATACCATATACTATACCTCACTAAGGTTTAACTGATTTGTTGTAAACTGCATAGTTGTTAAATGTTAATAAAGCAACAGTATTCTTTGCTTCCTTGCAAAATCAGTAGTCTGTGAACTATATTATTAGCTTTACTGTGCATTAGCTGTTTTATAGTCATACACACTACATGGGGCGGTTTTCCAAGCCAAAAAATTAAGTTCCATCAAAGCTGTGTTCATTGGACCGAGAACAATCCTCCCGAGGCTGCTATCGCTCCCCAGTAGACTTCTGCTGCATAATATGGAGGAAATGCCTAGGACGAAGCCAGTGAATTCATATTCTTGCTCTTGTCTCCATTACTATGAAAGCATCTATGTAAGCTGTAATTACTGCTAGAACATATTTGTTTTCAAATAATAAAGGAAACGAAACGCTGATCGCTGCAATGTAGACCAACATCAATCTTGTCCATCTATGCTAATGGTTACATTTGAATGATTTCTTTTGCTTAATGCAATGTACAAGAACCATTAACAATGAATTTTTATGTCTAGAGTTGAGCAAATCAGTTTGATGCAAATCGTATTCATGTTGAATTTTTAGGAATTTGCTGAAACTGGCGAGTTTGAACAATTTGAAAGTCACTTTGAGTGATTCGCCTATAATGCCCACAGTCATTTTATACACCAGCCAGAGAGGGATCAAAAGAACTTAGGCATGGCCGATTGGTCTTCCTCATAATGCAGCTATCACATCACATACTACAGTACAGCCAAGCAAGAGGAACTATGATAGCCTGTATGAAAGCAGAGGCAGAGAATGCAGCAGCCACTGTGGGGTGAACCAGGATAGTGAGAGGCCATCATAGCTTAGCCATTTGGATAGTTTAAGAAAAGTAAAGTTAATTAGCACATCCAAAAAAATAGAAAAAATCTTCACATTTTATTCCATCAGTATCAATAGAGATAGGGAAAGAAAGCCATAAAGCAATGAGGGGAACTGCACAGATAGTGTTGGACAGTACAGCAGTGAAGAATATTAGTGTGCGAGCAAAAGAGAATAGTGTCATACATGTTTTTCAGGGCAATTGGAAGCTTTCGAAATATCGGGAAAATTTGGTGAATCTGTAGAATTCAACTTTGTAAAGATTTGCTCTTCTTATGACCTTTACTTTCCATAGAGCTGGAATGATATCCAAGTGGCATAACATTCTGCTTTTCATACCACGTAGGGAAACTTTTAGATAACAACTACTCAAAAATTAAGACTGCCCATTGACTAGATAACATTCATTGCTATTGAAGAATATTTTAACATGACATTAAAAGGAATGTCTGAGGATGACAACTATTCTCCATATACCGTATTAGGTCACACGGACAATATAGAGAATGGGGTTTCCCATTCATGTGGGTCCATGTATTACATGGATGCATTACGCCTTGGGTCATGCATGCACACTACAATTCTATTCATATGGGATCCCTAATCTAGTAAATGGTGGGGTTGAAAGCAATTGGATCCTCATCAATTATAAATGTATCCTCTATCTTGTGAAAAAAAACTAATAGATATTAAAATGAAAACCCTGAAACACAAAGAGCAAAATCAAAACGTTCTCTAAACAACCAGAAGTGACACAAAATATGATCTCTTGCAGGGGTTATCAGGTCTCGACGATGACATTTTAATTTGCAAACCCTTTTAGGTCAGTCAATCGTGACTATTTTTTTACTGGAAGTCTCAACAAGTCCCACATTGAAATCCAAATTAATTTATGCCATCATCATCCACACTGTTACTAATATGCCCCCGATTCATCATAGCCATTGCTCCTGTTTTTTGGCCATTTTTTTTTTTGCGCCTTTTCATTTGCATCCAATTCATCATTCTATTTGAGACTTTTTGACGTCTATTTTATATGTGCTTGCCTATTTTTTTGCGCAAAGTTTCTCACAAATCTACCCCCTGGAATGGTTTTATGCCCTTCAAGTAAAAGAAAATACCATCTTTTGCGACTTTTTGTTGAAAAAGTCAAAAAAAGGTTAATAGGAAAAAAAAAAACAGTTTTGACTTTGTGCAAAATTCATGAACCCCCCCGAGCCATTTTGATGATTTTGGCCCAATAAAAGTCAGTGACTACTGCAAGACAAAATTAAAGAAATGCGGAAATGATAAATCGGGGCAGGAATGTTTACTCCAGCAATTTCTCAGTTCTGCTTTATGTCTATAAGAGACCATATGTAAAGGTGAAAATGTTATCAAATAGCTATGAAAAGAAGATCATTTACAGTAAATGCAGATGACTTTACGGGTTGTGAATGATCACCAAATGTTTTGTACTAATAAATTCCAGCCGCCCGTAATACATTGCCTTCAAAGGAAGAAAGTATAATTGAAAAATAAACCATTAATTTGATATTGTGCGTGATTCTTCATCCTAATATTATCAGACATTAGTATAAGAGCTATAAATAAAACAGATAAATCCCTTGCAAGGTCTCTTTTATAAGGTTAATTTACATATTTCCTATGCGTTCATAAAGTTATGCTAATTAATTTTCGAGATTGAATTAAATAACTTTAATTTCTTGGGTTGCATAGCAGGAGAATCCATAGAGATACTATCCAGAGGGATAATTTAGGAGCAGAGTCATTAAATTATTTCTACCCTCTGTGAGATAAACAAGTTAGCTGCTGTAGGAGAGACTGATTACTGATGATGTATTATTTTTCTAGCGATACTGATAGGATTATTGCCCGTTTCTTACAAGCTACCATGCAGATCTTCAGAACGTAGGCTTGCCATTGTCTTGTCTTAGATCTCTATAAACAACTCTCATGCCTTGTCATAATGGTTTCTGCCTAATGCAAAAGAGAAGAATCTCATTACTCTTAATTATAAAGGTCCTCTGTGGTCTCAGTGAAAACGCCGTTAGTAAAGAATAATAAGGATGGAGAATAAGCATTAGTACTAAAAGCAATGCAGCAAATCACTTACTACAGTCATGGACAAAAGTTTTGAGAATGACACAAATATTAATTTTTACAAAGTCTACTGCTTCACTTTTTTAATGGCAATTTGCATATACTCCAGAATGTTATAAAGAGTGATCAGCTTAACAGCAATTACTTGCAAAGTCAATATTTGGCTAGAAAATGAACTTTATCCCCAAAACACATTACAACATCATTGCAGCCCTGCCTTAAAAGGACCAGCTAACCTCTTTTCAGTGAATGCTCCATTAACACAGGTGTGGGTGTTGATGAGGACATGGCTGGAGATCAATCTGTCATGATTAAGTAAGAATGACACCACTGGACACTTTAAAAGGAGGGTGGTGCTTGGCATCATTGTTTCTCTTCTGTTAACCATGGTTATCTCTAAAGAAACACGTGCAGTCATCATTGCAATGCACAAAAATGGCCTAACAGGGAAGAGTATCGCAGCTAGAAAGATTGCACCTCAGTCAACAATCTATCGCATCATCAAGAACTTCTAGGAGAGAGGTTCCATTGTTGCCAAAAAGGCTCCAGGGCGCCCAAGAAAGACCAGCAAGCGCCAGGACCGTCTCTTAAAAGTGTTTCAGCTGCAAGATCGGGCTACCAGCAGTGCAGAGCTTGCTCAGGAATGGCAGCAGGCAGGTGTGAGTGCATCTGCACGCACTGTGAGGCGGAGACTCTTGGAGCAAGGCCTGGTCTCAAGGAGGGCAGCAAAGAAGCCACTTCTCTCCAGAAAAAACATCATGGACAGATTGATATTCTGCAAAAGGTACATGCAGTGGACTGCTGAGGACTGGGGTAAAGTTATTTTCTCTGATGAATCCCCTTTTCGATTGTTTCGGACATCAGGAAAACGCCTCATTCGGAGAAGACAAGGTGAGCGCTACCACCAGTCTTGTCT
Organism: Oophaga sylvatica; assembly: GCA_033576555.1. Classification (NCBI taxonomy): domain Eukaryota; kingdom Metazoa; phylum Chordata; class Amphibia; order Anura; family Dendrobatidae; genus Oophaga; species Oophaga sylvatica. The sequence goes on along the minus strand of JARQOD010000008.1, from coordinate 56,663,768 downwards.
CATGCCAACTGTTAAGCATCCTGAAAACATTCATGTGTGGGGTTGCTTCTCAGCCAAGGGAATCGGCTCTCTCACAGTCTTGCCTAAAAACACAGCCATGAATAAAGAATGGTACCAGAATGTCCTCCAAGAGCAACTTCTCCCAACCCTCCAAGAGCAGTTTGTCGATCAACAATGCCTTTTCCAGCATGATGGAGCACCTTGCCATAAAGCAAAGGTGATAACTAAATGGCTCAGGGAACAAAACATAGAGGTTTTGGGTCTATGGCCTGGAAACTCCCCAGATCTTAATCCCATTGAGAACTTGTGGTCAATCATCAAGAGACGGGTGGACAAACAAAAACCTAAAAATTCTGACAAAATGAAAGCATTGATTGTGCAAGAATGGACTGCTATCAGTCAGGATTTGGTCCAGAAGTTGATTGAGAGCATGCCAGGGAGAATTGCAGAGGTCCTGAAGAAGAAGGGTCAACACTGCAAATATTGACATGCTGCATTAACTCATTCTAACTGTCAATATAAGCTTTTGTTAATCATATGTTTGCAATTATATTTCTGTCTGTGATAAAAACATCTGTCAAACATACATAAAAACCAGAGGGCAGCAGATCATGTGAAAATATAATATTTGTGTCATTCTCAAAACTTTTGGCCATGACTGTAGTATTACCCACTTAAAGACTGGGCAATTTTTATTTATTTATTTTTGTGCTTTTGTTTTTTTCTTTTTTTTTTCTGCCCACATTGTCATAATGGCTTGTTTTATTTTGTGGGACTAATTGTACTAATGAATGAATTAATTTTACCGTATGCCATGTTTTTCGGTTTATAAGACGCATTTTTTTCCAAAAAATTTGGAGAGAAAATGCGGGTGCGTCTTATAATCCGAAAAGAGCTTCCTGGGAAGGGGGGAGGCTACAGTGGAGCGGGGTCCCAGGAGGGAGGGTCGCTGCTGCAGGAAGCAGGCAGAAGAGGCAGGAATGGGGTGATGCTATGGGGCCTGAGTTTCTTATATAAACTCCTCCCCCATTCACCCCAGGAGTATTGGGGAGTCCAGGACAGTTGGCAGTCATGCTGTCTATCTATTGGTAGCTTCTGCAGAGAAGATTCTATAATCCTATGTAATAAAGTGCATAATATACGTACCATACATTTCATAAAATATAGAGCTCAGTGTACATATACTATACACAGATTATGTACAAGAGCCTGTATTATTTATGCACGGCATACAAGGATATTCAGCACTAACACAATATGACATATTTGTTGAGCATTGCGTATTTTGTGGGTACTGGGAAAGATGCCAGTTTATCAGTAAAGAGAATCTATCACAGGTTTTTGCCACCTAATCTGAGAGCAGCATGACGTACAGATTTGAAATTTTTTATTTCAGTGATGTGTCACTTACTGGGCTGCTAGCTGTAGTTTGATAAAAAAAACACTGTTTTATCAGCAGGAGATTGTGTCTTGAGCACTAGTTAAACCTGCTGCCATGTAACCCTCCATTTTCATGAGCTCTGTATAACCCCCCCCGCCACACTGTTTGGAAACGTTCTGCCCATGCACAGTGTACACTGTACCACTTCCAATCAGTGGCGGAGGCGGGGTTATAAAAAAGCTCAGCATTCAGAGCATGCTAGATCTGCAGCAGAGAAACTATTGCATCAAAACTGCAGGAAGCAGCCCAGGAAGTGACACATCGCTGAAATCAGGGTCCGTCTCTCCCTATACTATTCTCAGACGAGGAAGTAAAAATATAGTAACATATTCCCTTCAATAAAAAAGGCCCGGGTGGGCCCAAATGCTGTACTAAACCTCTCAATCCCGTAATATTTGCATAGTGGATCAGTGCAGGAACTGCCTACTGGTTACATGCCCTAGTTCGGTCTGTAAAAAAGGGCCAGAATAATGTATGCAGCAATTTTTTCACATATACCATTGGTCCCTGTGGAACATTTACCATGGGTTTATTTGCACAATGGGTCTGTGTGCTCTCTTTTGTACTGTCCATGGCGCATTACGGACAGCTCATGTACATGCAATAAGGTCATCTGCACATCCTTCAGTAAGGTAACGTTAAACATTTTTTGGGGATATTTCCACAAATGTGTTTTGCAGCATAAGTCACTGCAATTTCCATTTCATACGCTTTTG
>JARQOD010000008.1:56640166-56661511 GCA_033576555.1 Oophaga sylvatica | reverse complement strand
CTTTTTTCTTTCTCTCTTGTTTTTCCCTTTTTCTCTCTGTTCTTTCTTTCTTTTCTTTTTCTTTCTTACCCCTCTTTCTTTCTTTCTTTTTTTCTTTCGTTTCTGTTCTCTTTCTTTACCCTTTTTCTTTCTTTTTTTTTCTCTCTTTTCCCTTTCTTTAAAAATTTAAAAATCTTTTTTTTTAAAATTTTGCGCAAAAACATATTCCGCAGCGCTTTACAGTTTTGCACACATTTGGGTCGCTGTCCCGATGGGGCTCAAAAATCTAGTTTCCCTATCATTTATTTTTTTGGAGGGGGGGGGTGGTGGGAAAACCGGGAAAAAGAGAAACCCCCCCCGGGAGGAAAACCCCCCGGAAAAAAAAAAAGGGGAAAAAATTCCCCCAAAACCCCCCCTTTTCCCCCCCCCAAAAAAAAATTGTTTGGTCCCCTTTTTTGGTTGGGAAAAACCCCAACCCCACAACTCCAGCGCGGGCCAAGGCTCCCCGGGCCTTACCACTGACCCCGTGCTGCTTTTTTTCTGTCCCCTTTCTTTTTTTCTCTCTCTGTTCTTTTGTTTGTCCCCCTTTTTTTTTTCTCTCTTTCTTTTTTTATTTTTTTCCCTTCCTTTTTTTTCTTTTTTCTCTCTGTTCTTTTTTTCTTTCTCTCTCTGTTTTTTCCCCCATCTTTTTTTTCTCTCTAGGGTTCTTTCTTTCCTCTTTCTTTTCCTCTGTTCTTTCCCCTTTTCTTTTTCTCTGTTCTTTTTTTTCCCAACTTTCTCTCTTCTAAATTCTTTTTTCTCTCTGTTTTTTCTCTCTATCTCTCTGTTTTTTTTTACCCCTTTTCTCTCTCCTGTTCTTTCTTTCCCTTACTTTTTTTCACTCTCTTTCTTTTTTTCCCCCTTTCCTTTTTTTTTTTCCTCTCTTTTTTTTTTCCCTGCCCTCTTTTTTTCTCTGTTTTTTCTGTTTCTTTCCCCTCTCTCTTTTCCCTTTCCCCCTTTTCTTTCTTTCTCTGGGTTCTTTCTTTATCTCTTTTTTTTTTTTCTCTCTCTCTTGTTTTTTTCTTTTTTCCCATTTCCGGCCACTGGCCCTTAATGCCACCCCTGTGCCCTCATTTTACCATTTAGTTTGATCGCATGGGGGCATGGGGCGGGGGGACTGGGTTGTGATATTTGGGGAAATGGGTGGGGGTGGGGGGGCGGGGCCCCAAAATTTTGGCGGGTGGCGTAGCATGCCTGGGCCCCTTTGTCCCTTTTTTTCCCAATCTTCAAAAGTTGGGAGGAAATCCCTTTTGTGCTTCTACCCATGATTTTCTGAACATATTTTTTAAAAACTTCTTTTTGTATTCAGTATGTTTTCTTAAGGCCTTTTCAACATCCGGCGGGCCCCTTTAAACGGCGCCCCCGGCATTTAGCCCCCAGCGCCGCTTGCGGTATTTTTTCCCTGAACAACGGATGTGCCGACCTTTTTTTTCGCCGCACCCGGGGTTCACGTGCGGAAAAAAAACCTTCTTTCGTTCCCCGGGTTGTTTCCGGTTGGCTTTACGTTGCCCGGGTTTTTGGCCGGACCCGGTTTTTAAACCCCGCCCTTTTGGGCCCCCTTTTTTGGGGTTTCCCCAAAATTGATTGGCTATTTGAAATTTCCTTTTCCCTTGCTCCAAAATTTCCCTTCTTTGACAGGTTTTTAGAGGAAAAAGTCCCATTTTGGAGAAAAGGGGCAAGAAAATACCCAATGGTGATTGGGAACATGGAACCCATTATCGGCAAAAAACTTCGGAAATCTTGTTGATTTTATTTCGGGATGAATCGTTGAGGTTTATCGTTCGGGGAAAAGGGAAATAAAGTTTGGGAAAAGAAGGGGCCCGTCAGCCCCTGCGAAGTCCCCGCCGTAGGGTGGATCCCCCCAAATCAGCACAGGGATTAACTCGTGGTGTCTTTTCCCCCATTTGAACAGGGAGCTGGGGGCAAAACCCAGAGAAGTTTTTTGCCTATTGCGGATGAAAATGAAAAACTTTGATGATTTGCTGGGAGCGGTGTTGGAGCCCAAAATTTTAAAAAATCGGACTTTTTCTTGGGTTTTCTCGTTTATCTGGGGGGGGCGTCTCAGGGTTTGCCCTATAAAAAAAAGCTATATGTATTTTTTTCTGTTTGCTTAGCACATTGTAATTTTTTTTTTTAAAAATTGAACTTTCCAGGCCAACTGGGGGAAAACCACATGAGTACCCCCAAATTTTGTTAAAAAACGGGCCCTTTTCCCAAAGATTTATTATTTTTGGAAATTAAAAAAATAGTCTAGCTGAGTTTGGTATGAAATGCTGCGTTTCTGAAAAATTTGTTTTTTTTAAATTTGTTTCAGATTTTGGCAAAGGCGAAACTCTATCATCGCCCATTTTCAGTATCGGTTTGGGAAACCCCCCCAACTATCCGGATAATAAAGTTATTGTCGTGCTCTTGGGATCTTTGGGTTGGAAAATTTTATTCAGACCCAACAACCAGCGGGGGTTTTCAAATAGGGAGTTTCCTATCGCCAGCCCCCAATTCCCGGGGGGCCCGTTGAGGGAAAAGCACACCCGATTAAAAAGCCAAAAGGACGGGGATTAAATTCTTTAACTATAAAAAATTTTTCTCTATCGTCCTGATGGCTATTGCAGTGCGACTACAAATTTTCGCGGTGGCCTTTTGGGGTTTTTGGGCGGTTAAAGTCCCAAGTGTTTTTTTAATTTTGCTTGGGGGTAAAATTTTATGGAAACGTTTTCAGTTTCCCCCCCTAGGCCCCCTGCCTCAAACCCAGGCCACCAATGCCATTCGTTTTTGTAGGTGATGAGGCTTTCCCAGCTGTCCCAAAACTATTAAAGCCTTCCAGCGGGAAATTTGACACTACAAAGGGGTATTTAACCCCCGCCCCAAGAGCAGAGGAGGGTGGGTGTCCCTTTGGCATTATGACAGAAAATGGGGCCCTTTTTGCTGCAATAAACTTAAAGGGCCCGAGAGTTGATGATGTAGTAAAAACGTGCGTGTCCCCCATAATTTTGCCCAAACCAAAGGAACAATTTTCGGGAGGACACAATCAAAAAACAATTTTCCCAACTACACCCATTACCCTGCAGTCGTGCAGTTTCTAGAAGAGGGACCTTTTGCTCAATATTTTGTGCACGGAGGTTTGTGTTGACTGGCAGGATGCAGGGGTGATAAATGTATTGTTTTATTTTAAAAATTTTTCTTTCCCCACAAAAAACCCTTTAATGTTTCTTGCTCCCCTTTTGTGTGTTTTCTTAAAACCCTTCTTGCTATTGTTGTGCCATGGCTGTCCCTTTTGCCCAAAAAATGTACTTTGAGGCCATTTTTCCCCCAACTGCAGTCCTAAGGCCCACCAACATGTTTCAGTTTTTCAGTTTTTATTTGTTGCTCGGTGATAATTGCCTCACCTGTCCCAATAAAAAGGAAATCTGCAAACAATACCTGTTGTTAGGCCTTTATGATGGATTTGGGGGACACATGGCCTCAAAGTACCCTTTTTTGGCAAAGGGGAAATTGTTTTCAAAAAATATTTACCTTTGTCCTACAAAAAAAATGTACATTTTGTTTCCCTACTCCCGTCCTCAAGGTCCCCCAACATGTAAGTTTTCTGTCTTTCCCTTTTTATTGCTCGGTATAAATTTCCCCCCTGTGCAATACAAAGGAAATACTGAAAAATGATTGTTTTTGGGGGGCCTGGAGTTGGGGAAAAAAGGGGTGTACAATTTTTTAAAAAAAGAAAACACTTTGCATACCAAACCCCGGACTAACTTTGCCAAAAAGGGTTTCATTTACGAACCTTTTTGCCCAAAAATTTGGTGACCCGTAAAACAAATTTTTAAAAATTAACATTTATAAATAAAAAACAGACAAAGTTAAACAATGAACAGTTTATTTAAAATATATTTTTTTTTATAATTTTTTTTTAAATTTGGCCTTTAGGCCCAAAAGTTTTACATATAAAAAATAAATTCTTAAAAAGAACTAAATTTTTTTTTTTTACCTTTTTTTTTGATTCAACTTTTTTTTTTTTTTAAATTTTTTTTTTTTATTTCATTAAAAAAAAAAAACAAAAAAGTTTAAAGGCTGTGTAGGTGGGGGGGAAATCTGCTGGGGGGCGGGGGGGACATTCGCCCTGGGTGTGGAGGGGCGAAGGGATGGTGGTGGGGGAAAGGGCAGGAAGAGGGAAGGGGGGAAAGACAAAAAGAAAGGGGAAGACAATGGAAATGTGGGTGGGGGTGGGTGGAGGGTTGTGCAGGGTAGAGGTGACTAGTAGGTATTTTGGGAAGGGGGGAAAGGGATTGGTAAGTAGAAGTGTGGGAGAGGGTAGGGGTGGGGAGTGGGTAGGTTGTTGGTCTGGGGAGGGGGTTTATGGGGGGGTGGTTGGTATGGGTAGGGGTTGGACCTGGGGGGGTGGTTTTTATGGGTAGGTGGGGACCTGGGGAGGTGGTTGGGACTGGGGAGGTGGTGGTCTGGGGATGTGGTTGGTATTGATAGGGGGGGGAGGAGGGAGGAGTGGGGGGGGGATGGAGGCGGCTTTAGGGGGGGGGGTGGGGGAATGACTGGGGGGGTTGAGGATGGGAGAAACTGAAAATAAGCAGCGTGGCAGTGGCATCCCCTAAAATTGTGGTCAAAGATAGCGGTCTATGCGCTCCCAAAACCGCCCAAAAAAGCTGTGTTCGGTGGTGCTTTATCTCAGAACGAAAGTTTCAGAGTGTCTTGACCTCCCCAAAACTAGTGGGGTTATTGACGAAGGCCTGGGGAAACTTGCGATAGAAAAAGGCAGTTCTGGAAAGAGCGTTTGTGTAAAAACCCGGGGCATAGTTTTTTTCCTGCCCCTTCTGACGCTGCGCCCGTACCCCAGCTTACTAGAGGGGGCGGGTCAGAAGGGTGGGGGGTAAAGGGGAAGGTTACCCTGACCAGCAGATTTGCATTGAGGCGGCCCGTTTGCCAGCGCTGGGGGAAAGGGACAGCGGGATGTGTGTGTGTGAATTTGGGGAAGGGTCAGATGGGGGGGGTTGGTCAAAGTGCCCCCTCGTGTCGTCCCCTGAGGGATCGCTCTAGAAGGCTCCAATTGGGGCGCCCGAGTGCTGTCACCGTGCTGGGAAAGAAACAAAAACTAAAAAATATCGAGGGGAATGGCCGGGGTGAAAACAAAAAAAGATTACATTTGATGTTAATATTTACCTTTGGTGCCCCAGGGTTTCCGCAGGAACCCCAGAGTTGTGCATATTTTAAAACCTTGGCGTCCTAAAGAAATCGGGGGCCCGCATTTCCTTATTGAATTCTTTTAAAGCGTCCCTCACAGCGCCCCCGCTCAAAATTTTCTCTCCCGAAACGGAAAGCAACTTGGTTACTATAAACAACCACCTTTAGTCCTCGTGCCCCCCAGAGTTCATGTTTCATTGTTTCCATAGTGTTTCACAAAAAGGAAAACAGAAAAAATGAAGCGTTTGGTTAAAAGGCGAATTTTTTTAAAAAAACCCCTTTTCAGTCAGCAACATGAAACATATTACGGGGTTTATTTGGGACCTAGGATTGGGTCCTCCCAGCGGGATCTTGCTGCTGCCACTTCCCTCCGAGCCCCTGTTCACAATTTGATCCCATGGGCGGTCCGCCAGTTCACAGCGGCTCCCCTTTTCGGACCGGTTATCATCAATCGAGTCTAAACCTCCCCCCTGTCCCAGTCGGGGCACGCTGTGAAGCCTGTGAAATGAACATGAAAAAAAAAAAAATATATCAGATACATGTTTTAGTTTGTAAAAAATTAACATGTTAAATGGGGAAAAAAAATGCACAAAAAAATTTGTAGAAAAAAACCCTTTTAAAAAGCATAAATTATATAACATGGCAAAAAAAAAAAATATACTTACACGTTTAGAACCCCCCGAAGTCTCACGAGACTCTGGGGGGCGTGGGGGAAAAACCCCCTTGGTCCCCGATGCGAGAGACAAAAAATAAAAGAAAAAAATTGGAATTGGCGGTGTTGGCCGCTTGTGATTGCCTAAAAAGTTTTTTATGTTTGTGGTTTTCGTGAGTTGTGTTTCTGCGATTGTGCAGGATACTTTCGATTGTGAGCCCCCCGGGTTCTCTCCCCCCCTTTCCTTCTTCCCCTGGGGCTCCCGTCATCTTCGATCCTGTTTTTAAAAATAACAAATAAGCATATAGCCCACGTGGTTGTGGATTAAAAAAATTAAAAAACATTTTTCCGCCAATTCCCCGACGATGGGAGGGGGGCTCCCAGAAAAGATGTGTCCTGCGTGGCGGCTCTGGTTTGGCTGGGGGGAGGGATGGGTGCGGTGGGGGGTTCCGCCGCCGCTTCACCGCTGCTTCCCCCGCCAAACCGCCTTTGTGAAGCAGCTGTTTGATGTTCTCTGCTGTGGAAGAAACAAAAAAGGGACAGTCAATATTTTGTAATTTCTTGGCCCTGGGTTTAAAGAGAAAAAAAAAAACATTATTTTTTTTGAAAAGGGGGGGGGGTAAGTTTACCTTTTTGGCTTCCCTCCTTTCCCCCCTCTCCTCCGTTCTCTTCATCTCCAAGCGCCCCTCCCCTTTGTTGAGTTTTTACTGTTAAAGTAAAAAAAGGTACTGTAAATTTTAGATTTCCTTGTCCGGGTGAAAAAAAAAAAAACATGTAATTATAGCAAATGTGTGCTGTAATACTTACTTTCTCTTGATCCTCCGTTTAAGGTCCCCTTTTCCCCCCTGTGAACTTGGGCTTCGCCCTGGCCCGGTGAAGTTTCGGCTGTTGAAAAAAGGACAAAAAACGGGCAGTAATATATGGGTATTCCTTTGCCCCGGCTGAAAAAGAAAAACAAACTTAAATTTGAGCAAAATGTGGCTGTATACTTACTTTCTGTTGCTAGCCCAGCTTGGAGTTTCCCCTTTCCCCCCTCTGCTCAACTTTCGCTTCCCGCGCCGCCCCCCGTCGTTGAATTCTTCTCTGTTAGGACACAAAAAGGGGGGAATTATGTGGATTCCTTGCCCCGGCTGAAAGAAAAAAAAACTTTAAAATTTTTAGGGACATGGGGGATGACATTTACTTTTGGGGCTTGCCCTTGCATCCAGGATGCCCTGCGCCCTTTCATCGCGCATAATTTCTTTGTGTGAAATTCAGCCCAAAAAAATTTTGTTATGTTTTGTTTGTCCTTTTTTAAAAAAATTAACATTCAAAAAAGACTTTTCCCGCCACATGCAATCTTTTTTTACCCTCAACGTCCCCGGAAAACCTTTCCCCGGCCCAAAAAAAAAAAAAAAAAAATATGATAATAAAAATGGAAATTTTCAAAAAGGCATAATTACCTAGGTTCAGAGGCACCCAAAAAAAATAACATTGAAACAAAAGAAAGTACCCCAACTTTGTTTTAAACACAAGAAAATAAAAGCGATGAGTAGATAAAAGTGAAAGCCACAAAGAACAAAAATTTCCCAAAAAAAAAAAACATTGCATGTCTACAATTCCCAAAGACCCTGAGTAATAAAACCATGACAGGCCCAAGAAAAATTTGCAAAAAAAAAAACTTAGCATAGTCAACAATTCAAAGACCCGGTAGAAAAAACCCGAAGGCACAAAAAAAAAAATTGAAAAAAAAAAAACATTTGTAGTCAAACAATTCAAAGACCCTGGTAGTAAAACCCTGACAAGCCAAAAAAAAAAAAAAAAAAAAAAATGGGAAAAAAAAAATGGAGAGAAAAAATTCCATAGTAAACCATGCCATTCCCTGTAGCATAAAAACAAAAGACATAATGGCCAAAAAAAATTTTCTTTTTTAAAAAAAAAAAAAACATTTTGATACAAAAATACTCCCTTTCAGATTGTGCAGGGAACAAAGCCCACTGCCAAAAAAAACAGTAGTAGTTTACTTATAACCCATTCACAACAATGCGGAAAAACAAAATAAATTCCCCAAACAAATGCTTTTTAAAATCGGGGACCCCCCCTCATCGGAAATTTTAATTTCATTAAATACTGGGGAACCAACCCATACAAAAAAAAACTTTAAATATTAATGTACAGGCCACAAAAAAAAACATCGCTCAACAACAGGGTGACATTGTTTTTTTCCCTTTTTTTGGGGGTGGGTGGTTCAATTTACGTCTTTTTTCTGGGCCCCATGGTGGCCCTGGCTGCGATCCGGGGGCTGCGTCGGTGGCTGCGGGGTGGCTGCGTCGGGGGCTCCTTGGCTCTTGTGGCTCTTGGGGCTCTTGGGGCCTCTGTGGCTGTGTCTGTTGTCCACCAATTTTTTTTTTTATGTTTGTGAGGGGTGGTCTTCCTTGTATATGTTTGCGGGGGCTGGTATATAAATTTAACAAACCGGATGCGGCTCGGAAATGCGGCGGACGCCGCGAGCGGGCATTGCGGCGTCCTGTTTCATTGTAAAAAGAAGCATGCGCCGCATCGGGAGCGGCTTTTTCGCGCGACAAAAAGTTACATGAAAGTTTTTTTTCCCGCACCTTCGGTGACCCGACACCGATCCGGGACCAACGGACGCGCCGCGTGACTGCGGCGCCCTGCGGCGCTTAATCAAATCAATGGAAAAAAAACCGCTGCGGCGCTCGGTTTTGTGTGTGGCGCTGCTAAAAAATGCCGGGGGGGCCCCAAGGGGAAAAAGGGTGTGAAACCCGCCCAGACTGTAGGGGGCAAAAATGTATTAACCCGACTATGAAAAAAAAGCTGTAATCTGCACACGATGCATGCCTCAATAGTCTTGGGGGAAATTCTGAAAAATTTTCTTAATTCAAATAATAATTTCATAGGCATTTGGTTGCAAGTGTTCGGGAGGTTTTCAAATAAAATACTTGCACTTCATGATCAAAAAAAAATTTTAAAAATAGCATCGCCGAAAAGTCTATGTGCCAGGCATGGCCATGCAGGCTTCCCATAATGATTGAAGTTGTTACTATGTGGTTAACGCCGTCAATTAACTTTCCAGGACAGTAAAAATGGGGGCTGAACGGGGCAAAGGTTTTGAAGCCTGGGTAGGAGTTCGAGGCCGTCCCCCTTAAAATTTGGGGATAAAAGGCCTTATTTTTCTGTGATGTATTGTAGCAGCGCAGAAAAATAAAGAAAAGGGGTGGGGTCTCAGTCTGTGAATAATAATTGCGATTCAAGTGATAGAGAGGTGCGGACTGCAGGTCAGGTGACTGTGAATCGTTAAACCCGTGAGACTTTTTGTTAAAAATACTTTAATAAAGCAATCTTTTTTTTACCCCTTTAACACTTGCAAAAAAAGGAAAGCAATTTAATACCCTTTTTCAATTTTGTATTTGCTTGGGATCAAAAAGGGATTAATACCTTTCTAGGAGACCTCAGGGGGGCTTTTTCTGGGGAATTGGAGGCTTTGGTGTTTATATTTACGCAAATGTAATATTCGCAAATCAAATTTTGGGGGGAAATTAATGATGCAGTGGATTTTTAATTCAAAAGAGTGATGCATCTCTAATATTTGTCAAAAAGAATATTGTAGGCAAAATAGAGCTCCTGCGCCTCAAAACTTTATGTAAGGTTAAATAATTTCAAGCGGCCCCGAATGAAGCTGCTTCTAAAAACCCAAACATTTTGTTCCCCAAATCTCAAATCCGGGAAATCATATAACGTGAATTTCTACTGGTCTACCTATTTTAAAATACAAATTAGTATTTTTCTAATGCCCTTATAACAAATTCCCCTAAACTTCCTTTACTGCTTCAATTTGTTTTATTTTTTTTAATTCTAATGTTTTTTAGTTTGAGTTCCCAATATGCCTTGGGTTCTCAAACGGATCGCTCGGGGGCGGGGTTTGCTGTACTAAGGCATTTTGTTCCTCCATATAATGAATCGTTATAGGAGCGGCGCACGGGGCCCATTCATGCAGTTACTTTCCCTGCTCTGAAGCAGGACATCATTGGAACTCCTTTTCAGAGGCCAGGCTAGCTTTTTGAGCATGTGCCGGTCGTCACTTACGACACATGCTCTGTATGATCTCCTGCTTTCTGCCCCCCCTTCAGAGTGTGAGACCACCCATTTAAGGAATCTATATATATCATTATCTTATCATAATCTTTTTTTGCCCCTTCTACAATATGAATTTTTGCATTTGCAATTAGTGCTTATCTTTTTTTTTCTACTTTCAGTTTATTTTTATGCATTTGCTTTACCTTTTCATATTACTGTAACTTCAATATTAAAGAATGTAAAGCAATTAATTGTTTTTTTTTTATTTCTCTTCCCAGGTAACCAACATTAATATGGATACACGTTTCAAAATTCACGCCAGACATTACGCCCATTTTGGCAGCTCACACTAATAACTATGAAATTATAAAACTTTAGTCCAAAGAAGGGTGACAATACCTGCCACATCAGATACGTTGCAACTGTGTGGAATGTGTCTCCAGCTCGGAAGTTGACAGTCTCAGACACCCAGGTCGAGGCTTGAACATCTACAAAGCTCTGGCCAGCCCATCTTTGATTCCTTATCCAGTGAGGACCCTATATTACAGCTTTCCGCCTTGGATGGGAACTGAAAGAGCTCAGTAAGGGTGGAGAATGAGTTCAAGGCAGAATATGAAGAATTATCTCAGCATGTAAAAAAGTTTGCCAAGGTCTACTTGACCAAGCGAGGACTCTCGAGAATTGGAAATTATACTTAACCACAGGGATGACCAGAGTGGGGAGCTGGATCCTCAGAAGTGTCATGCCCTGGCTAAGCTGAAGGTAGCAATAAAGTATCATCAGAAAGAGGTGAGGTAAACTTACTGTTATATTTTTTTTCCTTTTTTTTTGTTGCATAAATTTTGAAAAAAAAATTGACTAAAAACTTCAACCATCAAGGTTTGCCTATAAACATCATGTAAACTGTATGTCTAGATATCATCTACATTTAGTTGTTTTTTAAAAATTACTTTGCTTTATTTATTTTGCTGTAAGCTCGGGAAAAGGGGTATGCAGTGTCTCAAAGCTTCATTCACCACCGGTCATTACTACTAAATAAAAAAAACCCAAAAGAACAAAAGGCCATATAAAGTAGTAATTTCACATTAAAAACAAACTTTTTTTTACATATAAATAACATAAAATCTTAAAAATTGAAGATGATGTCAATACATCATCATCTGATTATTTCTTGTTTTTTTTTCGCTTCGGACCATCCAAGATGGAATAGTCTCTGAGCAGGCTGTGGATCAGCCTGTGGCATTCCTGAATGGACATAAACTCCTTCCTCAAGATGAGCTGATTTCCCGGCAACCAAAAAAGGGTCCTTAAAAAAGTTATAAGGCACCAAGGCTCCTGGTGGCTCCGCGTAAGAATTCCAGGGAAGAGTCAGAGTTCCTCAGGTTTTGATCCCCAAAACTTAGAATTGAGTAGGGGATGCATACATGACAAACACTCCATACAATTTTTTTTCTGGACATAGCGGTCTAAGCGGGAAAGCTTCTACTGTGGAGAATGCCAAGCCAGCGTAAGGAGACTTATAGGCAATACAATGTTCATCTGGGAATTAAAAAATGCAAATCACCTCTTCAGAGAGAAAATGGACTTGAACTTTAGCGCTATCTATTTTGATGCAGCAATCCTTAAAGTCAATATCAACCCTTTTTAAAGGGGCCTGCCCACATGAATTAGGATAAGTTCAAGTCTTCTTCCTCTCTGAAGAGGCTATTTGTAATTTTAATTCTCAGAGGGCATTTCAAGGTCTATAAGTCTCCTTTTTCGGCTTGGCACTCTGCACAATGAGAAAAAATTCCCCACCTGTCCCCCCGTCAGAGGATTTTCACCTAGCAAATAAGATCTCTGCTTTGCACTGGGAGGGGCAAACACCCCCCAAAAAATGGATCTGCAAATGGAGTTTCTGGTTTGGTTTCATATCATAAGCATGTGACAAGGCTCATTAACGGGTTGTATTGAGTTTTAGGATCGCTACATCCAATAGGTGGCGCGGAATTTTAAGCCCTCTTCCTCTCCCAAGAAGCTATTTGCATTTCTCGGCATAAAGACTTTCTGGAGATCAGTGGGGATCTAGCTTAAAACCCACCACACATTTAATAAATTTTCACCTATCTAGCGGATTGAACCCCTATAGCATAAAGAATATTTTATTCTTTGTATTTTTTGCAAAATAAATAAAAAGGTTCATATTTAGAGCATTTGAGTGACTCAGTTACCCTAAAGATAAGATTTCATCTTTTCCTAAACGGTAAACTTTTAATATCAGTTATGGGGAAAATTTATTTTTATGTATTTAGATTTTAAAAAGTAAAAAGCCCCCAAAGGGGGAATATATCTTATATGACATCTTTGACAGGAAGGCATTCTGGAGTTTTACTCTCAAGTCTAGATTCCCTGGAGGTTTGATTAATGAGAGAATGAATTCTTCCCTTAATAAACTGTTGTCGTTAGTTAGCTGTATCTGTATTTAGAAGAAATACATTTTTTTTTGATTTCCTGATGACTATCACTACAGTAGAAACATGTAAGTGGTCGTATTCTCTGTTTTAATGGATTGTAATATTTTGGAAAAAAAAATGAATTGTCCTTTTAGCAAAATGTTGGATTTTGTATAACTTAGAAGAATTCCATTTTTGCCCCTTTCTAGCGATTGGAGGTGGTAGTTCCATAATTTCCCGCTCATTTAGAACACTGCTGAGCTCCTGAAGGAGTTTCCATGTCATCAGATCCTATTGTCAGAATAGTAATTTAAAAGGGTTTTTACCAGGGTATGAAGTTATCCCATGTTGAATGAACAGAGCCAAGGTGCGCATACTCAACCTCACTCTTTAAGAGCCCGGCAAAGCGTCAGTATGGTCCCCTGGTCATACCACCATCGAACAGGAACTCATCCCGATTACTATAATATTGGATAATTTCAAATTTTGATACAAATTTTTTTCAGGAAAACAAAGAAGTGCAACAACATTCAATCTAAGCAAAAAAAAAAGTATTCACAATGACATTATTTTACAAATCGCTATTAAATAGATTAAAACAGTGTATTTGACAATAATACAACCTGAAAGACCACAAATAAAAACCCCGGAGGAGGGGGGGAAACCTTTTTAGCTTTATTATGAGTAAAACATGTAATACATATATTTTATTTATTTTATTCTTCACTTTTTCCTTTTCTTTTTTTTTCCTTTTTACTCAGTGCTACAAACCCATGTATTTTTAAAGTAATAAGTAATAGAGAACCCAGATACAGGAAAGCTCCTAGGAGGCATGAATCCCATTTTCTAGTAACTCACACACAGTCCCTTTGGGGGCACCCCAACATTAAATACAGCCTGAATGGTGTCGACGGGCACTTCCTTCCCCTGTGTTTTTCTGCTTCAGTAATCCAGCATTTATTTATGCCTGCATTTTACTGTCAGTGTACTGTAGATCCTGGCCCCATCAAAAGCATTCATTCAATTCAGCCATTGTTGCTTGTAAGGATTTCAGCAGTCACACTGTCAAACAATGCTCTAGTATAAAAAGGGATAAGTGATGTTAAGAGCAGTCTACAGAAGGTACTTCTATTGGGCATGCACACAAACCTGTTAGGAGCCCACAATGGGTGGGGAAGGGTCCCTCAATAGGTTAAACAGATACATTTATGGTTGGTGGTGCCACATTTGCAATTTTTAGATCCTCATATAACAAATCCAGAAAAAGCATCATGGCTGCTGTTGAAAATGTATCTTCTCAAAGTTTGGCTGACAGCTACGTATTCTGCACAGTACTCTTGGTAGTTCAGAGTGTCTTTTTGGCTTCATCTTGGGGGTATTTTTCTGTAGACTTTTTCTTGGGAAGGAAATTCCAGTCACCAATTTTTTACAGCAGGCCTTGATACAGTTGGATCCTGGTTGTCCGTTTGGGTGAAGTCATCCCTCACTCTTGACCCCTTTACCTATATGCAGTGAACATGCCTAACATCTGATGAAGGTTTTTCACCTGAAATGTTTTTAATACTGTATTTACTGCTGTGTAATCAATATGAAGCATTGTAAAATAAATCCGATTTGAAGCATCTCCACAGTTTGGGGTGCATTTTCTTCACTCTGTCTCAAAGGTTGGCTCCAGAGTTACTAGCATCAGTTTCAAACTAAGAACGTACTCAGATGACCTTAAAAAATCAGACCGCAATGCTTGGTTTCCCCGGCCCCCGGGGCCCTTGGACAGCCTTGACTGCTAAAAATGTCACGTTAGGAGCTCAGGGCCGTAATTGCAATTTCTTTGGGCCCATTTTACACCCCCGCGGGACCCCTTTTTTAATTCCCCGGTTGTCCTTTTTCATACTGCTTTTCAATTTTATTTTTTTTACTATTTTTGTTTTATGTGTATTGGGGGTTCCTTTGATCATTTTTTTTTTTTAACCCTTATTTGGGTTTGGGCTCAAAAAAATTTATCCCCGTCCGGCTACCGGTCCCCTTCCCGACTGTGTAATTTCCGGTGTAAGATCAGTTTGAAAAGGGAAATCGGGAACCTTAATTCAAATAAAAGCATGCTTTAATTTCAAAACGCCAGGGAAAATTATTTTTTGCAGAAGAAGGGACAAATTGTTATACTTTATGCATCCACCATGAAAGTTAAAATTTAGGGACGGCAAATCTTTTTTTTATAAAATGCTTTTCATTTACCCCCCTTTTTTAAAAAACCTCTTTTCTTGGAATGGGGTGCGCGGAAGGTGATGGATGTCAAGTGCAGGTTATTCTGGCGAACTGTGTTTTGTGACATTTCTGCAAATGGAAAAAAAAGGCCCGTGACGGGCATTTCCTTTAAGGTCACGTGTTGGGTAAAAAGGAAATTTTTTTCAATATTTGATCGTTATAAAACAACCTAAAAGTTTTTTTCCCCAATTAAAAAAAATTCTCTTGTAAGTTTTACTTTTGCATGCACTGAAAAATATTCCCTTATCTCGTTTTTTAAAGTTTTCCCATAAGTACGAAGGGCAAACAATATTACAGTTACCCCTTCTTTTTTAAAAATAAAAGGTAGCCCTGTAGCGTATGTAGCGGGCACAAAAATGAAAATATGAAAAATATGAAAAAAGAATTACACTGCCCTTAGAAAAATGAAAAAAATTAGAATCTTCGCTATGTTGGCGTACATTCCCCAATATCGGGTATCGGCCGATATTGCTCTATCGGCCTTTGATACTTGTTCGTATTTTCCATATATCGTATACGGGAAAAAGGGAAATTCCATAAATTTTTTGAGAGGCAATGGTTTTAGTAGCCAAGAGGAAAACCCAAGAAGTGTGGGCCATCCCGTACGCTGCGGTCAGTTTAAAAAATGGCATGGCTGTATTGGATGCTGAAATGAGTCGAATGCATTAAAAAAGGGGCCGCCCCCTTTTAGGTCCTGTGCGGAATTAGTAAGGGGGGAAGCTGCTGTGCGACTTGAGGGACAGTTAAGTTGCGATTTGTTAGTGTGCTTTAGGAGGTAGCCCCAAACCCGCTGTGTAAAGCTTCCTTTTCCCTGCGTTTTTTTTTTAAAAGCTCTGAAAAGGGGTTGGGGGGGTGCAGGTGACGGCAGTTTGCTCGCATGAACGTGTTTTTAGGATTGACGTGTCCTCCGACTCTTTTTTTTTTTTCGGTAATTTTTGCAGCCCATGAAATTTAATATTAGTGTGACGCGTTCCCTAAAAATCATTGGTTGCAAACATATAAAGTGACAAAGGAGTCCCTTTCACAGATTTTGAAAAGTTGTGTTTTCGTTTTCACTTCGTCTGTGTTTTTTTTTTTTGAGTGAAAATCACGTCCGGGCCCCTTTTTCCCAAACCTGCTGCTTTTTACTTGCGAGCGTGTTTTCCGTGGCCCCCCCTTTTTTTATTTACCCCAAAATTGGGGTTTTGCCCATTCTTTTTTAAAAATTTTAAAAAAATTTTTAAAAGTTGACGCGCTTCCATCCGTATACAAAAATTTGGGTTTTGAAAAACATATAGGTAGAAAAGGAGTCCCTTTTAAAGATTGTGAACATTTTTTTTAGTTTACTTCAGTCTCTGCGAAATAACCCCTTGGGCCCTTAAATTTTCGATTTCTTTACCCAATTCCCAAGATAAAAAAGGGGAGTGAGTAAGGCCGTGGTCGGGGTGGGGATTTTCGCAGGGAGAGGACGTGGTGATTTGTGGCTGCTGCCGCCCTCAGTAAAACCAGCATCCCCCAAATTTTTCCCGGGGGGTTTCCCCTTTTATGCGCATTTGGTAGGAGGGGGGGCGGCCCCTGCGGGGGAAAACTTTTTAAAAGGGTTTTTGGGTTGGAGGCCCCCCCAAAATGCATGGGACTTAAATTCCCTTCCCCCCTCCTTCGGGAAAACAAAACTGTTGACAACCTTTGGGTTTCCCCCGTTCAAATTCCCAGGCAGTCAGAGATTTTTTACAGGAGCCGTGAGTTCTGTTTGTTCTAAAAATTTTTTTGTTTAAAAAACCGGGGGCCGGGAAGCGCTTTGAAATTTGAAGAAGAGGGGTATGCAGGGGCAACGTTTTGTCTCCTAAATTGAAGGGCGGGGGGGCCCGTCCCTTTGGGAAACACACCACGAACGCTTTTAAAATTGATGAGGGGGGATAGGTGCCATTTTTTGTGGGCTGGTGTCCCCGGCTATCCAACAGCAGAGGTTTTGGAAGGGGGGGGGGGAAAGATGATGAAGCCCGGGCCCCCCAACAGGGCGTGGAAACAGGAAGGTGGTGGGAGGCTCTGAGGAAGGATTGTCCCCGGTAAAAAGAGGGGGGGGGGTAGGCTGAGCTCGCTTGCCGTCCCCCAGTTTGGCACCTTTTGGGAGCTTTTTTTAAAAAAAATAAAAAAAATTGGGGCGCCCGGGCTTGCATGCGGGGGCCCTTTTTTTAAAGATTGTAGTGTATTTGTTAAATTTGAAGCTGGAAAAAAAAATTTTTAAAAAAGGGGGAAAAAATATCGAACCCTTAAAATATCCAAATATTTTGGAAAACAGTAGGGACAAAGCCGTAGCTGAGTTAAAAAACACAGGGGAATGTGGGGAACTACGCAGCACCACAGTTAGGTCTGTTCGGCCCTACCCCCGCTCCCAAAACCGGGGTTGGCTTCCCCAAGGTTCCCTGGAAAACCCCCGGCACTGTTGTCCATAGAAAAAAAGTTTTTTCCCCCACAGCAAGTTCACAGTCACATACACCCCCGAAAAAAAAAAGCCTTCGGTACCCCGGGAGGGGTTAAAAAGACGGCCATTCGGAAAAACCCCCACGAGCACGGTTGAATGGGGGATTGAAAATCCTGTCCTTGAATGCTGTTTTTTTGGGCTGGTGGAGCTGCAGTTTCGGGGAAATTTTGGGTTTTTGGGGTCCCCAAAATTAATGTAAAAAACCGATTTTTTTTTGGGGGGAACCTGTCCCTGCTTTGCAAAAACATTCGAGGGGAAAAATTAAACTGCGCTAAACGGTCAGTGGGGCCCCCCTGACCACCAAGGGGTTTTGGACCTTTTACCCTGGCCAGGGCGAACCTTTCCCCCATCCCCATTGGGTAAATTTTTTGGGGGCCCCGGGGACAGATTTTGGGGTGGCGCTGTACGTGTTCTGCCCCCCCAAAGGATTGCGGGAATCCAGTCTGTAAAATTGATTTCCCTACTCCGACCCCAGAATCTTTCGCTGCACGACCCCTCCGGTATCCCTCCACATGGCGCAGGGGCTCTGGGGTGCCATCAAGAGGGAGGGTTTGGTTTTGTCAGCTAATTCCCGCCGGGTTGGGAGTGTGTAAATGGCCGAAATTGGTGGCAGCTTGGGGCCCTTGGCAACCTCATCAATACATGTCTGGCTGTGTCAATTGGTGTGCAGAGTTTTTTTAGGGCTATCCGGATTTGTGCACTGCTCACAAGGTCCGCTAGGTTTGCTCATTTTGGGGTTCCAGATGGCCAGATCGCGCCCTTGCAGCCTGCAAGTCAGATTTGCCTTCCCGAAATCGATCATATGTGACGACCCACCCCGGGGGAAAATTCCCCGTTACATAGTTGGGCGGTTGTGGACAGCGCCGCAGTAAAGGAAATATCAACTGACGGCGCAAACAATCGCAATTTGCGCCCTTACATTCACCCTATGAGTGGGCCTTATGGAGGAATTGCCACGTTTTGTGTGGTTTTTTATTTCAACGCGGATGGCGAGTGCAGAGATGCAATTTTAGCATGGGTGTCCCCCCTTTTCGCCTGTTCGAAATACGAAAACACTAAAGGAAAAGGTTTTGGGAAAGGTGGAGGGTGAGGAGTACAAAATTTAAATTTCCCTTTAGGACAGTCAGCGCAACGTGGTTCCTCACAAAGGGGGGCGGGTCAATTTTTTGGGAGGTGAGGAGGAGGAGGAGTAATGGAGGAGGGAAAAAATCCCTACAGAGGGAGGTACACAACGCTCTGTCGTAGTAGAGCGAGGGTGGGGTGATGCAGAGGAGGCAGAGATGAGCCTTTCCAGAGGGCGCCTTTGTTGGCCCCTTTGGGAGTTGCAGACATGGTTGTTTCATGCTTCATGCCCCGAGAAACGCCGCGCATCGCCCCCATTCTCGCACGTAGATTATTGGGGGTAACCTCCCAGCCCCCGGGTACCGGGGGAAAAAAACAAACCTCTCCCAGGGGTCCGGGAGTAAAATGCAGGGTACCCAAAACCATGGTGAATCCCTCTGTTGTAATTCCAGCGAGGAGCTGCTGCTGCTGTACTGCTTTCAAACAGCTTGTGGCGGGCCGTGTAGACACCTTACAAAAAAGAGGGAGCAGAAGCAGGCCTTGCACAGGGCAAGAATGTATGTTACAAAAGTGGCAAATTTTGTGAAAGCGCCCCGCAGGGCAACCCTCCCGGGCGGCTCCAGTCCAGGAAAAAAGTTTTCCTAAGAGGGGAAAAACTACTTGGGTTTCCCTTAAATGTATCCCCGATGCCCCTTTTCCCTTTCAAATTTTTGGGGTCTAAGTTTGGGTAATTTGGGGGTTTGCCCGTATGCATTTGAGGTGCTGGCTTGCCCTGCTGTCGTGTATTTTTGGGTGTCTTTAGTGTGCAGGTGGGGAGTAACGCCGTCGCATGGACATCCTCAGAGAATGTAGAGGCTTTTTTTTCTGAAAATGAACAAGGGATGGATTCACCCGAATTTGCCGTCCCTTTTTAGTTAAAAAACTGGTTGGCAACGTTTTCATGTCTCCTGTTATGTTATCTTTTTACACCCGAACTTATCCCCCGGGTAAAACCCCCATTTTTTGCTCGTAAGTAAATTTGGGAGGGGTACGACTCCCGGCCAGCCCGGTTACAGAAGACAGGTTTTCCGGCGTTGAAAGTCAATTATCCTCCAATAAATTGTGTGTCGTTTGATTCGGGTTGCCGATCTATGGTGCCCGCAGTTTTAGGTGATTCCTATGTGTGCTGTGGGTATGTAAATAAAGGCGGTTTCCCTTGTGAAATGGACAGCACCCCCCTGTAGGCTGTGTGATTCGGTAATGCGGCGGCTGCTCTTCAATTACTTTTCAGGGTGCGTTTTTAACCCTCGGGGTCCGTACCGTCAAATGGTTTCCCCCCTGCTTTGCCCGGTGCCCCCACCCGTATCGGTTCCCCCAGTCTGCTGGTCCTTGGTTGTGCTATGGCGAACAGGTACCCCCTTAGTAACGTGTCCGTAAAATCAGCTGGTACTCGGTTTTGACTTGCCTCTTTTCCCTTTTGCTACCCGTCCGGGGGCCAGTACCGTCAAAAAGTGGTTCTCCCCGTGCCTTTGGCCCAGGTGCTCATCTCCGTTTCCGAGTTCCACCCAAAGTTTTCTGGTCCTGGTTTGCTTTTGGGACAGGTACCCCCGCTTTGTAACCGTGTCACAGAACGTAGCTGGTACTCGGTTTTGACATTGCCTCTTTTCCCTTTGTACCCCTCCCGGGGCCCGTACCGTAAGGGTTCCCAGTGCCTTTGGCCCAGATGCCTCCTCCGTTCCCAGTTCCCAACTTGTGGTCCTTTTTAGGCTTGGAGCACGGTACCCCTGTTAGTAAAAACCCTGTAATTTAAAGTCCGGTACTGGGGTGCAGCCTCTTTTCCTTCTGCTACCGTCGGGTTCAGCAGCAGTGGCCCGTTACTTCCCTTGTTCTTGCTCATTGATACCGTAGGGTTTCCCCGTAAGTCAGTGTTTTTCGGAAAAATTAGACGCCTTAAAGACCACCCAGAAGAAGAGCGAAACAGGACGAGGCATGAGCCAACCAGCCTGAACCCATCAAAAGGGGAAAAAATAAAAGATTACCCAAAAGAAGTCCCCCAAACGGCAAAAAAGGTTAAAAAACTACAGTCAGAACAAGAGCAAAGAACATAAGCAAAAGATCAAAAAGGAAGAACATGAAGTATGCCCAAAATGGAAAAAAAATATTGCTCTAAATTCAAAGCAAAAAAGATAAGCAGGTATGGGGGGAGTCGTTCCCCCTTGTGGTCCCCCGGGAAAAATGCCTGCTGTGCAGGAAAAAGAACCGGACAAATATTTTGAAATTTAAAATTTTTTTGTGACGCAAGAAGGAAGGAGAACTTATAATTTAAGATTAAAGAAAGGAATCTCTGCCAAAAAGAATTGATGAAGAAGATGAAGAGGGAAGAAGATGAAGAATTTTTAAAGAAGAGATTAAATTGTTTAAAAATAACAATAGGAAAGTAAAAAAAAACAGAATAGAAAAAGTTTAAGAAAAAGATTAGAAGGTGAAAATGAAGAAAATTTGATGGAAAGATTGGTGAAGATTTTGAAGGAGAAAGTGTGGCCCGGCCCAAAAATTTAAAAAGGTGAAGAGATGGGAAATTGTGAAACTAATATTTGCCAAAATAGAAAAAAGGTTAACAAAATTGTCAATTTGTTTTGTAACCCAAAGTATTTCCCAAAAAAAAAATATATTAATGCTATTCCCAATGCTTTTTGGTTTTAAACATGTTCCTTTTGTCTCCAACTCCCCCCAAAACTTTACATTAGTTTTGTTGTTTTCCTTTATGTAAAATTAAACCCAACAAGGAAGAATGGTTTTTTTTTAATGTGATATTTGGGTTCCTAGATTACATTGGATTCCGGTACGGAACGGATTCGAGTTTTTTGTGATATCGGCGTACCATTGATCGTATTTTGATATCGAGCAGTTTCGCTAAATACTTAGCGCAAAAAGGCCAAATTTTGTGTACCTGGTGCCACGTTAAGGGTCTTTCTCATATCCCGGCCTAAAATTTTCCAATCTCATTAGAAAAGTCGTCTCATGGGAACATATGAATCTTTCCGACTAAAAAATTTCTCTTGTGGAGGGGTAATGAAACCGGGGGTAATTAAAAAGCCTGTGACCCCATGGATGCTCAGGCAGAGGGAAATGAATACACATCAAAAATGACCCGGGAATTCCAAAAATGATTAGTGTGAAAGGTGCTAAAACCGAGTCCCAAAAATCTTTAAAATTTAATTTTA
>JARQOD010000008.1:56546876-56640066 GCA_033576555.1 Oophaga sylvatica | reverse complement strand
TATCTCCACCTTCTGGGTGTGAGGTATCCAGATCCTGCCATACTACGCCAAGTGCAACGGGGGCCAGGGTTGTTGTAGTCGTGGCTAATGGTGGTAGTTCAGTCACACCTTGGCTACCCATCACATTAACACATTGTAGTCCACTCACTTGTAAGTCAGGGTCCACTCCTCATTGCCAGGGCTCCTTTTCTTTCAGCATCACACATTGACAGTTAGAGGCCAAGTTCATTTTCAGCAAAAGTCTTAGTTACTTACCGTTAACGGTATTTTTCGAAGTCCATGACAGCACTACAGAGAGAGGGGATCCGCCCCTTAGGAACAGGAAACCTACAGATACAAAAGGGCGGCACCTCTCCCACGCATCAGTTGGATTACAGATCATAAGAGGACTAGCCAGTTAAATGGTATACAGCAAAAAATTTATGCATCACACAGTAACATTGATCAATTGTTTATTACATGTGGACTATATAAGAGGAAGAAGTGCACATAGAACACGGGTGGGAATCTAAGGGTGCTGTCATGGACTTCGAAAAATACCGTTAACGGTAAGTAACTAAGACTTTATTCGAACATCCATGACAGCACTACAGAGAGAATTACAGAGAGTAATAACTACTTAGGGAGGGACTACAGCCTGCAGCACCCTTAGTCCGAAAGAAAGGTCTGAGGAAGCACCAAAATCTAACCTATAATGAGTGTAAAACGTGTGTGGAGAAGACCACGTAGCTGCCTTACATATCTGGTCAATGGAGACTTCTGCCCTCGCTGCCCATGAAGTCGCCACAGCTCGGGTGGAATGCGCCCTTAGCTTCTCAGGTGCCGGCTTGCCCCTCGAGGTGTATGCCAGAGAAATTGCTTCCCTAATCCATCTGGCCAATGAGCTTTTTGTTATTCTACGGCCTTTGTTAATTCCCTGAAAAGAGACAAACAATGCATTGTCCCTTTTCCAGGGGTCAGTGACTGCCAGATATTGCAGGAGACATCTTCTAACATCTAGAGTATGGAGTTTTATCTCTTTTTGATTAGATGGATTAGGGATGAAAGAAGGGAGAACAATTTCCTGCGTTCTGTGAAAAGCGGAAGACACCTTAGGTAGGTATGCCGGATCAGGTCTAAGTATTATCCTGTCATTCAGGACCTGAGTGTAAGGAGACAGTCTAGATAGTGCCTGGATGTCACTTACCCTCCAAGCCGAAGTTAATGCTACCAGGAAGGCGGTTTTTAGGGAAAGAATTTTTATTGATGCCACTGAGATAGGTTCAAAAGGGGGTTCTGTTAAAGCAGTGAGAAAAAGGTTCAAATCCCATGGCATGATTCTGTTCTTCACTATGGGTCTCACCTACACGCAGCCTTAATGAATCTACTGACCCAGTAATTATTGGCGATGTTGCAACTAAAGAGTGCTTCCAAAGCTGAAACCTGCACCTTAAGGGTGCTCGTGGAGAGACCTAAGTCCAGACCCTTTTGTAGGAATTCTAGAATCTGGGCTATCGGTGTTGGGTCCCCTGCTACCACCCCCAAGCTCTGAAGAAATTTTTTCCAAGTCCTAGCGTAGATTCTAGTTGTAACCTCTTTTCTGCTCTTAAGGAGAGTACTAATTAGATTAGCAGAAAACCCCTTATCTCTCAGCAGCGACCTGTTCAAAATCCACGCCGTCAGGTGGAGGCCCGCTACTCGAGGATGGTAGACTGGACCCTGGGAGAGCAGATCGGGAATATCCGGCAGGACCCAAGGGTCGGCTATCGACATGTTCCTGAGACATGAAAACCATGCCCTCCTGGGCCAGAAGGGAGCGACTACTATTACCCTTGCCCTGTCTTTCCTGACTTTCCTCAATACTAGGGGGAGTAAGGACAAGGGAGGGAAGGCGTATGCTAGATTGAAATCCCACTTTAATAGAAGAGCGTCCACTGCCAGAGGGCGTTCTTTGGGATTCAGAGAGCAGAACCGTCTCACTTTCCTGTTGCTTTTGGTAGCAAAGAGATCTATCTCCGGTTGACCCCATTTCTGCACAATCAGGTCGAAAATGGAAGTCTTTAACGACCATTCTCCCTGACTCAGGAGATTGCGGCTTAAGAAGTCTGCTTTGGTATTTTCTTCTCCCCTTATATGTAGAGCCGTTAGAGAAAGAAAGTGTCGTTCTGCTATCTGGAGTAGGCGCCTTGCCACTTCCATGAGAGGACCGGAACGAGTACCACCCTGGTGGTTGATGTAAGCGAATGTGACACGATTGTCGGAGAGCACTCGAACGTGGTGACCCTGTAGATAGACAAGGAGCTTTTTAATTGCTTGCTCTACCGCCGTTAACTCCTTCATATTAGAAGACATTTGTATTTGATCCAGCTCCCATAAGCCCTGAACCATAACATCCCCCATATGAGCCCCCCACCCAGAGGGGCTTGCATCTGTCGTGACTATCCGGGATATTTCATATTCCCAGGGAACCCCCTTGGACAGGTTCGTCTCTTCCTTCCACCAATCCAGGGATCTTATAGTAGTCTGGGACAAGGATAGCTGGCCTTCTAGGTAACCACCTAGAAAATTTTGATATAACAAGACCTCAGCTTGCAGCGTCCTTGTGTGAAATTGTGCCCACTGAACCGCGGGGATACAGGATGAGAGGGAGCCCAAAAGAGACATGGCCTTCCTAAGAGACATGGAGGGGTTATTGGAAGCGTTTAGGACCTGGTACCGTAAGCGAATCAACTTGTCTGACGGTAAACTACAGTTCTGATTCCGTGAATCCAGAATTAGCCCTAGAAACTGCTGAACCCTCATCGGATTCAAACGAGACTTTTTGGTATTTATTAGCCATCCCAGCCACTCTAAGGTAGATATTGCTCTTTGCAGTTGCTCTAGGCAATGCTCTGCCGTCTTTCCAATGATAAGAAAGTCGTCGAGGTAGGGGACTATGAGCATATTGGATTCACGTAAGTGGGCCATGACTTCCGACATAACTTTAGTGAACACTCGTGGGGCAACCGCCAAGCCAAAGGGAAGGGCGCTATATTGAAAATGTCGCAGCGATTCCCCAATCTGGACTGCTCTGAGGAAACGCTGATGGTCCACATGGATCGGTACGTGGTAATAAGCGTCTTTCAGATCTAACACCACCATAAAGCAATTTTCAAACAGAAGCTTTATTGCTGAGCTGACCGTTTCCATTTTAAATGGATGAATAACAAGGAATTTATTGAGGGCTTTTAAATTAATAATTGTTCTAAAAGAACCGTCCGGTTTACGGATCAAAAACAGAGGGGAGTAAAACCCTTTACCCCGCTCTGCTTCCGGCACCTCCACTAAGACTTTTTTAGCGCAAAGCTCCTGAACTTCCAACTCCAGAGCGGCCTGCTCCGATGGGGATGACCTGAGGGGGGTAATTTTAAAGTTATCCCGAGGTACCGAGGAGAATTCTAACTGCAGCCCTGTAGCTATGAGACCAAGGATCCAGCTACTGCTTGAGATTTCGACCAGGCCGGGTAGAAGGCCATCAATCTGCCTCCTACCGGCATCGCTAGTCATTGCGAGGGTTTTTTGGTTTCCCTAGGCGGACCCCTAAACATAAACCCTGTACCTCTTCGCCTCTTTTCATCCCATTTGGCTCGCTCCCTGGACGACCTTCTGCGGCTGAACCTCCTTCTGCTGAAAGGTCTCTTGTAGGAAGGAGTCGAAAGACTGGGAAACTTTTTCTTGTCGTCCCCTGCCTTTTCCAAAAGTTCGTCCAGGACCGGGCCAAAAAGATATTCGCCGTCACATGGAATGGAGCAGAGGCGAGATCTGGCTTGAATATCGCCCGGCCAACATTTTAGCCACAACGCCCTTCGCGCTGCATTAGACAGACCTGCCGCTCTGGCAGCCATTCTTACTGAGTCCGCTGAGGAATCAGCCAGGAAAGCCGCCGCGTTCTGAATTATTGGCAAGGTCTTCCGAATTGACCCCCTAGAGGTTCATCTGCTAACTGGGACTCTAATTGGTCTAGCCAGACCATCATTGATCTGGCTGTACAAGAGGCTGCAACCCTGGCCTCAGGGCACCTGCCGACATCTCCCATGTCCCTTTCAAGAAGGATCTGCCTTCTTGTCTAGTGGATCTTTCAAAGACCCCATATCATCGAATGGGATGGAGGATTTTTTGGAAGCCTTCGCCACTGCTGCGTCCAGCTTCGGGGCCTTATCCCATCTACCTGTCAAGGGATCTTCAAAGGGATATCTCCGTTTAAACGCTTGGGTAAGGAGCCTCTTTTTTCTGGCTTCTTCCACTCTCTGTCTATAAGGCCTTGGATGCTACTGTTTAGTGGAAAGGATCTGCGTTTTTTCGGATCTAGACCACCGAACATCAGATCCTGTACTAAGAGTTCTGGTCTCGCCTCCTCTACCCCCATGGTGGACCTAACTAATTTGACAAGTTTGTCCATCTGGTCCAAGGGAAAACAAAATCGAGTAGCGTCTTCTGTAGAAGAAGAGGAAGAAGCCGAAGAGGAAGGCGAAGAGGGTCCTGAAACAACTTCACCCTTGTCATGGGCGGCGGAGAATCTGAATCAGATAACACTGGTACAGTCCTACGCCTGGAAGATTCTCCATGTCTTAAGGACGCCTTCATCTCCGCCCTTATTATCTCCTTCAGGCTTTCGGTGAAATCTGGAGTCTCCTCCGCTATCTAAAAAAGGGAAGGGGCATGGGGGGGTTACTATCTCATCCCAGGCCCCTGCCCTTCCCCCTTTAATGCCCTACCGTCTGTCGCGTGCACAGCTGGCATAACCTTTTAGGGCAAGCATCTGGCAGAAGGCAAGCACAAAAGGCACATTCCCTGTGCTTGCTTTTCACCGAACACTTCTTCCCCTAGTAACGGAACACAGAATGGGGGAAAACTGCATTACTGGGTATTCTAAGTCTGACGATCTCTTACCCAGTCCATACAGTAGTAGGTACCGGATCACGGGGAGGGGTCTTTTTCCCAGCTGAGGAACTCCTGCGGCTGGCGCCCCTGGCCATTGAAGAGGAGCGCTCTGTCTGCTGCTGCTGGCTCTCCTGCTGCACTGAGGGAGCTTCTGCAGTGTCCATTGCAAGAAATGGGGCAGAAGCGCTTCCCAGCTTCATAGGCTCCTTATATCCTCCCCCGGTTATCCAAGTCAGCAGGTGCTGCCAGGGGTCCACCCCCTCCTGCTCCCCGCCCCACAGCTCCCCCTGCACTTCCCTGCCGTCCCCACAGCAGGCGCCGCCCGGTACATGATGCAGCCGCGCCAATTTTTCAAAAAACTCCCGCCGGTGTCCCACTTCCGGTTCCAGCGGTGGAGACTCCGCCCCCTTTTCCGACGCTGCCAGGACCAGCGCTCCCACGGGGACCCCGCAGACTCGACCGCACCGCCGCAGGTACCCGAGCGGAGTCTCCCGCCGCATCGCCCCCCCAGCAGGGACGCAAGCGGGTGATCCCAAAAAATCCCGCCGCGCAGCCCACAGTAGCGGCGCGCTGGCGAAGATTTTAAAAAACCCCGCCGCGCCGTCCTCAGCAGCAACACGCGGCGGGAAATTCAAAAAACCCCCGCCGCGTCGTCCATAGCAGTGACGTGCGGCGGGAAATTCAAAAAACCCCGCCGCGCCGTCCATAACAGTGACGCGCGGCGGGAAATTCAAAATTCAAAAAAAATATATTTTTTTTTCGGCTGCACCACCTCCGGCCCCCACCATGACAGGACCGCAGGAGAAGACAGGGAGCAGGCACCGGGACCAGGGAGAGGGGGGATACTTACCAACCGGCACTGGCTGGGAGACAGAGATCCTCTGGATACTGCTCCACCTGCTCCGCACATTGTCGTGGAATCCTACCCGGACCCACCGTGGCGCTTCCAGGGGCTCCGCACCGGTCGAGGTAGGAGATCCCCCCGCTACCTGGGTCGACCGGCCGGCCTGGGTCCTCCTGAAGATCTTCATCTGTAGGAAACCCGTCCTTTAGGAACAGGAAACCAACTGATACGTGGGAGAGGTGCCGCCCTTTTGTATCTGTAGGTTTCCTGTTCCTAAGGGGCGGATCCCCTCTCTCTGTAGTGCTGTCATGGATGTTCGAATAAACAATATTACTCCGCTCGTCCAGTTTAGTCACAGAAACAGCACAATATTCTTCGCAGAATATCACCATTCCTTTCCCTGTACTGTCCCTCTCTCCTCCATGAATATCCACCGGTTCCGCCGGTATTGCAGCTTTCTAACTGGTCAGGCTAATCCGCTTCAGGAGTTCCCCGGCCGCTTTCCTCTCCGAAGGTGAAGTTGAAGGATGGCTCTTCCACTCCTGACCAGGCCGTAGGCCTCAGACGTTAAGGGTTGTTCCCATGAAGTTAGCTGCTGCCATTCTTATGCTGCCCTGATATTAATCCACTACATGTGACTGTCAGCTCTGAGGCCCTGGACTGCTGGGCTCCTTGGCTTAAACGTTCCCCAGACACAACTGGACTGTCTCAGCTCCCGATTCTCACACTCTAACTTCAGGAAACTCCCCCAACTACTCTTTCTTAGCCTCCCTAATTAACCTAATCCTATTGGTCTAACTAATTCCTATCCTATTCTACTGTGCTCCCCCTACTGGTCCTAAGTCCTACACTATCCCTATATATTTACAACACATAGACATAGGAACAATGCAATACACAATATATCAACATTACAAGACATATGGGGTATTCCCATTCTTTACCAGGAACATATGCAAGGAATGCAGGGCATTAAACTAGCCCCCATACCCCTTACACTGTTCTCACACATGCTCAGATTTCTGCATAGTGATTCACAGCTAGTAGAAATAGATCGTAGAAACACTGAGGTTTTTGGGAGACAAGTTTTTGGGGTTTTTTGTGCCTTATCATCTGCATGTCTAATAAAGAAAAAATATACTAAGATTGAAGCAATCACAATTTTGAAAAAAATTATATGTACTGTATCCAGTTGTAGCACAATGAGGCTTCTTCAAATTCTCTGACCTAAATAATTGTTCTCAGGGAAAGTAAAGAGAGAATCATTCTGTCTTTTGTCAGCTCATAGCAAGACGCAGTGTGAGCACCACGTGGCATGGCTGTAGATAGCTGCAGAGGAACAACGGACTTGGAACAATACTTTTGGAGTTAATTAAGAAATGTTAAAGCTCATATTTCATTCAAAACTCATGTTATGACGCACTTAAAATAAATTAAAATTACTAATTTTCCTGTGGCAAGTCGCTGTCATAATATTTCATTAATTTTCTGAGTGAAGAAAATTTATGAGAGCATTTTAAATAAAGAGCAAACCAGAGGTAATTATTTAATTCATAAATCAGTCATATACTGTATCTTTATTTGTAGAATTAATGCCCAGTGGCCACTTTAAAAAAGGTTTTTCACATAAATATATTTCAACTTATTAATTAAACAAAAAATCATCGTTTCTAAAAAAAAAAATCTATAACGAAAAAACAAACACTAATACTATAGGCAGTTATTTGTCTTTGACTAAATATGTATTATCATTCTGCATACTTAGTGATCATTTGATTCAATGTATAAGGAGTATACCCTAAACTCTAAAGCTCCCTCTAGTGGTGGTTCATGGCCGTCACAATCTAGTGACTTTAATAGATGACTGTATGAGATTTACAGTTCTTTGGAAGGAAAGCAGGACACCAACCACTCTAAATATGTGTTAGGGAATTAACTCCTTCATACCACATGATGTACAGTTACATCATATGTCATGTCCCTGACTTTGATGCAGGCTCGCAAGGCAAGTCGAGCCCGCATGTTTCCCGGCTGATGATGGCTGAATTATTCAACTGCGAATGAAGTGGAGCTCTGCCCACAGCTGAAGCACTGCTATGTATAGTACAAGCGATTGGATGATCACACATTCAAGTCCCCTAAAAATACAGTATAGAGTGAAAAAAAAATAAAATTAAAAAAATACCCTTTTGCCCGATTAAAAAAATAAAGCAATAAAAAATACACTCATTTTGTATCGCTGCAGTCATAAAAGTCTGATCTATCAAAATATAAAATAAAGTAATACAATCACTAAATGGCGTAACAAGATACAAAATCGATATGCCAGAATTACTTTCTTTGGCGATCACGACATTGCAATTAAATGTGATAAGAGGCAATAAAAACATTGTATCTACCTCAAAATGGTATTATTAGTAAAACCATCAAAAAATAAACCCTCACACAGCCCCATATCCTGAAAATTATAGTTATGGTTCTCGGAAAATGGCGGCACAAGCAAACTTTTTTTTTCTTGCTTTAAATTCCTTACAAGGTTCCATGGCTTTAGATAGCTTGCTGTATTTGAGATGTCAATATCAACCAGAATTTGGACCTCTAGGAAAATATCTAAGCTATACCATGAAGTCATACTCATATGACCACAGTCTAAGCCATCTTTTATTCTGTCCTGGTTAGGGTGTTACTCTTTGTGACAGCAAATCATCAATAATGCTCCAGAATTCTCATGGTTGGTCAATATACTTGAACTCTCAGTTTTGCCAAGTGTTCTCTATGTAGGGGGAGCCAGGGCCATAGTCGTGGCTGATAACGGTTGCTCAATCACGCCCTGGTCTCCCGCCACATACACGCAATATCCTCTTTGATCTGTACCTTGCGTCACTCTCTCGGTTCCATCTGGATCCCTTCTGAGCTGCTGAGGACTGTTTGCTGATGTTTTCAGACAAAAGAGAGAGTCCAGTTCCAACTTAACAAAAACGAGTTTACTTGTTTCCATTCTCAGTACGTCCAGTTTAGACACAGTTGCACCACAGGGATCATCACAGAGTACATTCCTTTCTTGCCCTGTGCTTTCCCTCACTTCTTCCAGGATGTCCTGGGGTCGTACTGGATCGTCCGGTACTGCAGCGTTCCTTTTGGCCAGCCTAACTATCTTCAGGAGTTCCCCTGCCCGTTTCGCCCCAGACAAAAGAGCATCATCCCATGTAGTTAGCAGCCACATACTGGAGCTGCCCTGCATTCTCACACTGTGACCTTCAAACTCTCAGGCCCTGGACGACTGGGCTCAGTGCTTCAACAATACAGGGCCACCTGCTCTGTCCGGGCTTTCAGGCCCTACTGACTAACTACAGGAAATCTTCCTGAATTACCCACAGCTGACCCCTCCTAGTTTAACTAATTCCTATTCTAAGTTCTTATCCTACACTACCCCCTCTAGTGTCTAACCCGATAACTGCACTGTCCCTATCTACATATATTCATTACACATGATATATTACACTACACAACAATATATATATAGCAGCATTCAGGTACATACAAAATATATACAGTGTGGAACATTTAGTTATCAATAGCTAACCGGGACATGCTTGAGGCAGAACAGTCTCTGTCACCCCTTACATCTATAAGAGAGCCGCAGCCAGACATCTTAGCTGGTTTGGCCAAATTTAGCCTACTGGATATAGGGGCTTTAACTGATCTGCCCTATACTTACATGGGACGTTTCTTAGAGGTGAAAACAGCAGAAGACTCTCATTCATTGTGTCTCATGAATGAACAACTGCTGCTGACACAAGAATTGATTATCAGCCACTAATATGCTGAATTTTTGCACTACGTAATCAACATAAAACATCTAGAAAAAATTGCCTGATACAAGATGTTCGGAATTATTCATCTCTGTTTTCTGTCTAGATCTAAAGTGCGTATTTGCTGCTCTAGAGACAGGTGATAAATATGATTGTAGCCAACTGTGTCTGCCCTAGTTTACCATCTGTAGTCTGTGACGCTTAACCACCAGGAAAAGAAATGATGTAACCTGTATGATAAGACAACATGTACGCAAAGTATTACTAAATGCTAATGTTCTTTTCTGGCTGGGAGTAAATCTCTGTAATAAGAGACAGGAATGAATACAGGAGTGACTGGAGGACTTGTACTGTGTTTACATGATTCCGACGCCCACTCGGTCCTCTGCCGGTGGTTATGTTATTTCTTCTACTCATTGTTTGCATTCTTCACTTTATACAACCTCATTACAGGACTCTTTCTAATAACGACATCTCATACTTCAGAGTAGTTTGCTCAGTGTAATGTATTATGATAAGTCAATAGCATTGCCTGAAAACATCCTAATTCAGCAGTCTCTGGAAGGAAAGGGTAACCCAGTTCTCAGCTACGCTTACTAATTATCAGAAAATCTACAGATGGTGTTTGCAGTGTGGCAATGTCAGGATTGTTGATTCCTACTTACAGCTTAAGGTGCAATTACTTATAAAGGACTGCCAAAAAACTAGATCGTATCTGATCATGAATAGTAAGATTAACAAACGCAAAATGCGCCCATTTAATAATATGTATAACAACGCATTTGCTTAGCGATCTTCTAACAATCTTTATCGTTCAAATAGTACCGCTAAATCGCTAAGAGGCCAACGTTATAATATTAAGCGAACGCCAGCGATGAAATTATGTCTCTTTCACGACTTGAGATCTACAGAGGAACTCGTCTCGTACTGCCTGCCTGACATACGCACGGATCGTAAGATTGCTTTATAGCGGTCCGTTACATATGTTAGTGTGCAATACTTAAGGTCCAACAAAATTGTTTGGCAGAATAGAAAAAAAGAAAATGACATTTATCTAAATGTACTGAAAGATTATTACTCCAATCAATGATTTTTTAATGCATCCGAATGTAAACTATTGTTAAGTAAATAAACTAACCATCATAAAGTTTATTTCTTAACTTTGTAATCTTTTTACTATATTTATCGTCTGTCCCTTTTCTGATCCACTTAGTTGCTGAATGCGGTTATTCCTATTGCTAAAACTAATTCAGCACCTTTGCTTTTTGCAGTGCTAAACCCTCCTCTTCTCCTGTTCCTGAATGATTTATCATCAAGTGAAATAAGTGTGGAGTTCACCATATGCTTTGTACCTTCTATCTGTACAGTACACTGCCTGACTGATTTTAACTTGCTATCTACTTTAGTATAGCGCAATTGCTTACGTAATTGATTGCTGTTTCTAAGAGCTCAACGCTCCACTATCATCCCCAAAGAGTTAAATTATAGCAGTGTAGAGCTGTATTGTTGTCTCTTCGACAGGGCATGATATGAATCTAACACTGCTCTTGGTCATGGAAAGGATTTATTTTCTACCATATAGCAATCCATGCATAAGCAGTAATTTCTTCTCAATATACATCATTCCTAAGCACATCCTAGCCTAAATCACCCCATTAGCAGATATATCACATCTCTCTAGCCCATAAAACACTCCATTCTGTATTATATTCCTTCTCTCAGCCCTTAAATAACAACCCCATTCTGTAATATCAATGCTCTTCACCCCTAAAAACAGCTCCATTCTGTATTATATTGCTTATCTCAGCCCTCTATACAAAGCCCCATTCTGCAGTATATCACTCCTTTTAGTGCCTCTAAAAACAGCTCCATTCTGTATAATATTGCTTCTTTCAGCCCTCTATACACAGCCCCATTCTGCAGTATATCACTCCTTTTAACCCCTCTATAAACAGCTCCATTCTGTATTATATTGCTTCTCTAAGCCTTCTATATACCGCCCTATCCTGCAGTACATAATTCCTCTCAGCCTCTCTATATACAGTCTTATTTTGTAGTATATCACTCCTCTCAGTCCCCTATAAGCAGCCTTTCTTCATTTCTTCAATTCTTCAATTCACACAGCAAAAACAGGGCAGCAATATTTACCTGTCCAGGTCTCAGAACTAATGCACTATCAAGATACAGCAAACCCTGTAATAAAGATAGTGACAACACAGGTGCAAAATACTGATGAGACAACCACTCACAACCTACCAGTTCATGGAGGTGGTGATTGCTTTGTTTAAAAAAGGCTTGTATAGGGTGCTGGTCACATACAGGTGGTGCACAGTGTCTGGCTTACAGCCTATTAGTGACACTGATACTATTAGATTAGACAGACACCCTGATTTACAAGGCCAATGTTAAGGGCCTGGCTGCACCCTAAATAATAGTGTGCAAAAATATATATTTATAATATACTGCATATGAGGTATTGGTTCCTTCTTCCTGGCTCTTCTCAGCAAATTTATGACCACAATGTTTACTTCAATTTCCATGTGGTCATAAATCGGTTGAGAAGAGCTCAGAAGAATAAATAGATGAGTTATAAACTATCCTGTCTGAATGAACTCACTGAAAAATTCTCAGTTAATTTATTCTGCAGCCAGCAACAAACAGTTCAATACGGAGACTACAGAAAGAATATTGTGCACGTTTTTTAATCAAAGTCAATAGCAAAGATAATTGTAGAGACAAGAATGCATGCATATAGGTAAACAAGAAGACCAAATCGCTTTGAAGGTTAATGACCAGGCCTCATTTTTTAAATGTTATTTTATGTAGTAATAACTCTGGAACGCTGATTCCCACTGATTCTGAGAATGTTTTTTCATGAGATATTGTACCTCATGTGGTATAATGACTAATGTGGCACCTAGGGGGCGCTGTATAAGTTGCTCAAATTATGCCTGGAGGCATGAGATGGATGGGAAACCAGTCCCTGGTATGGTGCTAAATGGAAAGTATGTGTCGCAGAGCTATTCTGTGCTGTAGGTCAGTAATGTTGTTCTGGGACTTGTAGTCCCATAAGAGTTCTGATTGTTGTTAAGGGTGAACCTACAGGGTTAGCTTGTGAGCTGGGTGGGACATGCTAACCACACATACACCGCCCACTGGTGGTGGGAGAATGAATGTTACATACTGGTGATTGTATGTGGTGAAGGACCTTGATGAGGTCATGAACAGGTGACCAGACCATGTGCTTCATACCTTGCTTGGGGAGTGGCTACAGGTATGAAAGGCAGTGCTGGGCACATGGAGAGGAGATTGTGTGGGAGACTGGGAAGTGTCTCTGTTGTCTGTCTCAAGGGAGTCTGTCTGAGACCCTGAGGAGCCTCTGGAAGTCTGGCTGAGACAGGGGAGAGTGTGTCCTGCACAGGGCTGCCTGGAAGGTTCCTGGAAGGTCTGTCGGTGTTGGAGGATCCTGGGGTTGGATCGTATTCCTGGAAGCACGTGGTGAGACTTGGAACTTGGTGGCCAGGGTGTTGGACGGGGGTCCTGAATAGCACCCGGACAGGACACATGGGTGTGCGGAGCCTGTGATGGTCCCACACTGAGAACCAGGCAGTTCTATTGAGGAGTTTGGCTGGAGTTAGCCTGGAAGTGACTTTTTGTTACTGTGTGTCAGTGAGCACCGGAAGCGAGTCCAGATCACCCGGGAAGGCACCTGGCGGTCCATGCTGGCTTGCAGCTGCTTAGTCAAGCCCATCCCATGCAAGGGTGAGTCTGGGACCAGTAGTTTGCAAAGATGGAATACATTTATGTTTTTGTCATGTTTTGTTACCTGGTCTTAAAGAGACAGTAAACCGTTGTTTTTGGACTTAATGCCTGTGTGTTGCCTCATTACTGCGTGCCCGGCCTCGGCCTACCAGAGCGAATAGCTACAATTGGTGGAGTTAATGCGGGCATATGCAGTGAGGTCAGGCTGTTTTTTGTGGACGTTTTTTTTCTCTGCATAACAAATGACCAGGTGAAGACGTCTGGCTGTAACCCGGTGGGGTTATGAAGGTGACAAGCGGCTGGCTGTGACTCGTGGGGTCACGAAGGTGACAAGCGGCAAGACGGTGCACTGGAAGCGAGCAGAGTCTTGTGGTAGCAGGAGCTACAGTGACTGTTGCAACAAGAGGTTCTGCAGGAGCTGCAGTAACAGCCACAGCAGCTTATGAGCAGCATCTGGAGGTGCTGGTGGTTTGTGGCTGCAATGGAAGCGGCGGCAGTACCAGCAGGAGCTGGTGTGGTAATAGGACAGTGTGAACCAGGTCACACAGACTCTTAAAGGGCCAGTAACAGCCCAAAAGAAATAAAACTGTACTGAGGGGGTTGTGCCTAAGAAAACTGTGGGGGAGTCCACAGGGTGTATCCCAGAGTGGGGTGGTGGCCAAAACGGGGCGGTAACCCACCAGCAGGGATGGGAGGTAAAAAGGAGGTGGAGGATCCCAACGGAAAAGGGGAGGCGACATCAGATGGTTGCCAGGGGCAATCGTGCTATGTATGTCCAGTCTGTCATTTGAATTACCCTCCAGGTGAGAGGCTTCGTGGGTGTGACCTGCTAATGAATGGTGAGGAGGAGGTACACGGACTGGTCGATTCAGGAAGCTCGGTGACCCTAGTGAGGACTGCACTCGATAACTTTATAACCACAAGAAAGATCAAGGTCACCTGCATCCATGGGTCCACTAGAGACTATGTAGAGGTCTGTGTGATTCTAGAGACGGTCAGGAACAGTGATAACCTTAAGGCAGCTTTAGTTCCAAACTTAGCTTGTCCCGTAGTTATAGGACGGGACTCTGGGCTGTTCTCAGAATTGTGGGAAGGGGGAGTTCCTCTAAAGCCGCTGAATGGAGGGATCTGTACGGTTGGGGCGAGGTGTATTAGCACAGTAACTCCTCCCAAAGTGGACGGGTCTGACCAACTCGGTGACGTAGCAGACGGTGACACCAGTGGAAAGGGTGCGGCTACCCAACTGACAGACCTGAAGTCTCGTGACGGGTGCCAGGTAGGATGTGACTCTGACTCCGAGGGTGACTGTGACTCTAATAGAGAAAGGGAGTACAGTAAGGAAGGGCCCCACCAGGAGAAAAAATCCTCCCGTCGTTGGAGACATAAAGGGCGCAAGGCGCCGGAACACAGTGTATGTACTGAGGATGGTAATAAAGAAAAACCTATAACTGAGGCGATTGTGCAAGAAGTGAGTACGCTTCCAGACCCTGAAGAGCCGGAGAGGGTGGAGCCTCAACAAAGATTGACGAGGACAGATACGGAAGGCGCCAACACTGTACAGTTGGAGCAGGTGCACCACCTGGAAACCGAGGTTGCGGCCATAAAGCAGAACATTACTAAAAAATTGTCTGGTGAGAAGGAAAAATCTGCTGAGTTACAGGCAAAACTAAAGATCATTAAAGAGCGGGTCGAACAAGAAAAGGCCCTGAGACAAACTGCTGAGCAAAGAGTGGATGAGCTGGAGAATGAAGTCTCTGAGCTCAGAGATCAATTGGCAAAGTGGCAAAGTGTGAATAAGACCGTAAGGGAAGATGTGGAAGTGCTCAGAGAAGCAGTAAGAGGTCTTCTGCAGAAGGAGAAGTTGCGGGTTGAAGACGTACAGCGGCCGTGCCCGAGTGATGACCAGGCGGAAGTGCCAGTACCTATCTTGGCAAGGAGCCTTAAAGAAGGTAAATATCAGGAGGATCTTGAACTAAGAGCTGAACAAGACGCTCATCTGGTCGTGGCAGAGGTCTTGGAGGAAGGGTCTGAGGTAAACCAGGAAGAGAAGGAGACTTCGCTCTTTAAGTGTGTGATA
The DNA here is from genome assembly GCA_033576555.1 of Oophaga sylvatica. Lineage (NCBI taxonomy): Eukaryota > Metazoa > Chordata > Amphibia > Anura > Dendrobatidae > Oophaga > Oophaga sylvatica. The sequence continues at coordinate 56,624,672 of JARQOD010000008.1, read as the reverse complement.
AAGGTACCTGCAGACATGCGAGAAGCCTGTGCCAGTGAGGGGGTGCATGAGGCCTTTAAAAAGGCGCTAAAAGCCGATAGTGTGAACTGGGCACCCGAGACGAACCAGTTGGTGATCCTGGCAGAGCGGGAAAGACACAGGGAAGCTAGTGGCTGTCCTGAAGGATATGCATCTGCAGTGTCTCACGCGAAACAGATGATTATGTTGAGTAACATGAAAGCCGCTCGACGTCTGGAGCAGGCCAAGGAAGATCAAAATCGGCTGGGCTTGGCAGAAGAGGTAATTCCGGTACCCAGAAATCTGGTGGGGAGAGTCGTTGGAAGACTTGGAAAAGTGATGCAGGAGATGGTGGATAAATCCGGTGTAAGGAGAGTGAGGATTCCAGCTGATGGCGAGATCAAGGTGGCTGGAGAAGAAGAAGAAGACATGGTTCCATTTATTGGTGTGGGCTCAGTGGAGAGCCTGAAGAACATCCAAACGCTCCTGGAGTATCGAGTGATGTACCTACGAGAAGTAGAACAGCTGATCTGGAGAAGAAAGCAGATGAAGGAACAGCTGAAGAAGTTGAAACAAAGACGGCGACTGCTTCCAGCCCAAGATATAGAGAGACAAGAGGCTTCTCTGGGGACTGGCAGTAGACGAGCTGAAACACTGAGGGGTAGAGATGACGATTCGGTTAGCTCAGGGCTGAGTGACCTAAGTGTGAGACCCAGTGACGAACAAAGGGATAGAGAGTCCGACTCAGATCAACCAGTGAGCTTGACTGGACGATGGACTCAGGACCGCAATAACCGTAGGAGACGGTACTGGAGAGGTCTGGTGACACCGACGGAAAAACAAGGCCGACATTCTGACCGCTGGGGGCGGGGGAGGCCTAACCAAGAGGTAAGGTTGCAGGATGCCCAAAATCGACTGAGACGGTCCCCTCGACTTGTAGGGCAAGGTGACATGGGTGACCTGTCTCGGGGTCCTCGGGTTGAAACAGGTGTTCAACCTAACAAGTTTGAACAGAGGGGGAAGGTATGTGGTATAATGACTAATGTGGCACCTAGGGGGCGCTGTATAAGTTGCTCAAATTATGCCTGGAGGCATGAGATGGATGGGAAACCAGTCCCTGGTATGGTGCTAAATGGAAAGTATGTGTCGCAGAGCTATTCTGTGCTGTAGGTCAGTAATGTTGTTCTGGGACTTGTAGTCCCATAAGAGTTCTGATTGTTGTTAAGGGTGAACCTACAGGGTTAGCTTGTGAGCTGGGTGGGACATGCTAACCACACATACACCGCCCACTGGTGGTGGGAGAATGAATGTTACATACTGGTGATTGTATGTGGTGAAGGACCTGTGATGAGGTCATGAACAGGTGACCAGACCATGTGCTTCATACCTTGGCTTGGGGAGTGGCTACAGGTATGAAAGGCAGTGCTGGGCACATGGAGAGGAGATTGTGTGGGAGACTGGGAAGTGTCTCTGTTGTCTTCTCAAGGGAGTCTGTCTGAGACCGTGAGGAGCCTCTGGAAGTCTGGCTGAGACAGGGAGAGTGTGTCCTGCACAGGGCTGCCTGGAAGGTTCCTGGAAGGTCTGTCGGTGTTGGAGGATCCTGGGTTGGATCGTATTCCTGGAAGCACGTGGTGAGACTTGGAACTTGGTGGCCAGGGAGTTGGACGGGGGTCCTGAATAGCACCCGGACAGGACACATGGGTGTGCGGAGCCTGTGATGGTCCCACACTGAGAACCAGGGGTTCTATTGAGGAGTTTGGCTGGAGTTAGCCTGGAAGTGACTTTTTGTTACTGTTGTCAGTGAGCACCGGAAGCGAGTCCAGATCACCCGGGAAGGCACCTGGCGGTCCATGCTGGCTTGCAGCCGCTTAGTCAAGCCCATCCCATGCAAGGGTGAGTCTGGGACCAGTAGTTTGCAAAGATGGAATACATTTATGTTTTTGTCATGTTTTGTTACCTGGTCTTAAAGAGACAGTAAACCGTTGTTTTTGGACTTAATGCCTGTGTGTTGCCTCATTACTGCGTGCCCGGCCTCGGCCTACCAGAGCGAATAGCTACACTCATGAGAGTGGTAAAATGTGCTAGAGATGAGTTGTGTTTTTTCATTGTGAAAGTATCAGAAATTTGGCAAAAATTTAGAAAATTTCACAATGTTCAACATTTTAATTCTTATGCACTGAAACCAGAGAGATATGATAATTTTTTATTTTCAACAACAGGAGAAAATGAACATTCGCATTTGTTGTGCAATTTCTCCTAAGTATGCCAGTACCCAATATGTGGGTGAAAATTAATTTTTGGGCACATGGAAGGGTCCAGAAGGGAAGGATCACCTTTTGACTTTTTGAATGCAAAAATAGCTGGAATCGAGAGCGAACGCCAAAGCGTCAGTGACAGCTTTCAGCATTGAACTGTAACTGCATGTCTACAAGCACTGATAGATAAAGTCATAAGGGGCATAGCATGTCTTGGTGCGAGAACAGACACCCGCTCATGACATGCTATGTATGTCATTGCATGCAAAAGGTTAAAGGGAAGCTATCATCAATAATGACCTATATGTTTGTTTGTTTGTTTTTTCCTTATTTTTTCATTGTTTTTCAAATTAAAGTCCTTATTAAAAGAAAAATAGCAGCCTTGCAATTTTTATACTTGCCACTTAGGCCTTTTTAAACTCATACTTCCTGTCCTTTCAAAAAAGGTTTACAGAAAAGCTCCATAATATCACAGACATAATTACAATGACAAAGAAAAAATAATATAAGTTTTACTCCATAATAATAAGAAATCAAACAAATGTATATAAACAATAAATGTGTCATGGCACTGGTGCAGGATATGCCGGAGGGCTCCTTCCCTATCCCTAAATCTAGTGGTGCCCTAGCTATCCCTGCACCCCAGATTACTTCTGATGGTGAAGATGACATTGCCATGTGCCTTGCTGAGCTTCTAAATCAGCTGTAATCTGTCCTTTCCCCCACTCAGGTAAGTGGGAAGATTTAGTGTATAAGAATACACAAACCAGACTAACAAGGGAAGACGCACAGGTATAAATGAAAATACCAATCATACAAATATGCACTCGCAGAGTGGAACACTGGTAAATAAAAACCAAATGGGACAGGATGAGGATATGCACACAGACAAATCACCAAGCAGCAGTCTACTGAACAACACTCCAAATGCCTCCTCATACAACAAACACCTCCAACTCCAGAATCAGGCAGTATGAAACTAGCACAGACAATCCCTGATTGCCAGAGAGGAGTATACATAGCAGCGAGGAGTGACCAACACTGAACAGTTGACACCATCAAAGACGGAAAACTCCAGGAGCTCTCAACTGAACAGATTAACCCCTGTACTGCTAGCAGAAACCTGCACTGTTTAATATGATGGTGATGTGCTTCTAATTAGTGCAGAGGTATGTGAAATCAGACATCGCTATCTTCTTGACCCTCTCTGTCGCAGTAAACCCTTGACATATGTTTTATTGAGGTACCCAACTACACAATAAAAATTAAAATGTTAAAATTAATAATTAAGATCAAGAAGCAATGAAAGCAAGGGGAGGCCGAAGAGAGACACAAAAATGAAGAAAACAATGCAAAGTGTAGCCACCAGATGGCAGAATATTTCCAAGGAATAATGATAATAGGTATGTATATGTGTATATATGTGTATGCATATGAATATTCACATGGTTAATGACAATTAAATTCTGAAAAGTACAGTGCCTTGCAAAAGTATTCGGCCCCCTGGAACTTTTCAACCTTTTCCCACATATCATGCTTCAAACATAAAGGTACCAAATGTAATTTTTTGGTAAAGAATCAACAACAAGTGGGACACAATTGTGAAGTTGAAATGAAATTTGTTTTTTTAAATTTTTGTGGAAATGCAAAAACTGAAAAGTGGGGCGTGCAAAATTATTCGGCCCCTTTAACTTAATACTTTGTTGCGCCACCTTTTGCTGCGATTACAGCTGCAAGTCGCTTGGGTATGTCTCTATCAGTTTTGTACATCGAGAGACTGAAATTCTTGCCCATTCTTCCTTGGCAAACAGTTCGAGCTCAGTGAGGTTGGATGAAGATCGCTTGTGAACAGCAGTTTTCAGCTCTTTCCACAGATTCTCGATTGGATTCAGGTCTGGACTTTGACTTGGCCATTCTAACACCTGGATACGTTTATTTGTGAACCATTCCATTGTAGATTTTCCTTTATGTTTGGGATCATTGTCTTTTGAAAGGCAAATCCTCCGTCCCAGTCCAGGTCTTTTGCAGACTCCAACAGGTTTTCTTCAAGAATGGTCTTGTATTTGGCTCCATCCATCTCCCCATCAATTTGAACCATCTTTCCCTGTCCCTGCTGAAGAAAAGCAGGCCCAAACCATGATGCTGCCACCACCATGTTTGACAGTGGGGATGGTGTGTTCAGGTGATGAGCTGTGTTGCCTTTACGTCAAACATATCGTTTTTCATTGTTGCCAAAAAGTTTGATTTTGGTTTCATCTGACCAGAGCACCTCTTCCACATGTTTGGTGTGTCTCCCAGGTGGCTTGTTGCAAACTTTAAACAACACTTTTTATGTATATCTTTGAGAAATGGCTTTCTTAGTGCCACTCTTCCATAAAGACCAGATTTGTGCAGTGTACGACTGATTGTTGTCCTATGGACAGACTGTCCCACCTCAGCTGTAGATCTCTGCATTCATCCAGAGTGATCATGGACCTCTTGGCTGCATCTCTGATCAGTCTTCTCCTTGTTTGAGATGAAAGTTTAGAGGGACGGCCGGGTCTTGGTAGATTTGCAGTGGTATGATACTCCTTCCTTTTCAATATGATCTCTTGCACAGTGCTCCTTGGGATGTTTAAAGTTTTGGAAATCATTTTGTATCCAAATTCAGCTTTAAACTTCTCCACAACAGTATCATGGACCTGCCTGTTGTGTTCCTTGGTCTTCATGATGCTCTCTGTCAGGGGCGTACATAGAAATCATGGGCCCCATAGCAAAAGCCTGAATGGGGCCCCCCCCCCAAAAAAAAAAACAGGTGCTCTTAACTCCACACACACACACACCTGCAGTGCATGCAGGGCCCCCTACACCCTCCACAGTGCGTGCAGCCGGGCCCCCCTCCCTAAGGTGCAAAGTGCAGCCAGAGCCATTGTAAATGTAAATTGCCAGCACAGTGAGGGGACACATTTAACAAAAAAAATCGACCCCCAGTCAGGCTCACCATCTTGTGTGTGCAGTGGCGTAGCAACTGTTTGTGGGGCCCGGGGCGGCTGAAAAATTTGCCGCCCCTTTGGTCATTGATAATCCTGAAGCATTCACCATTACAACCAAAAAAAGGCTCAAAGTAAATACCTTTCACCTGTAAAATCAGCATGGCAAAAATACACACTGCAAAGCAGCAACACACAGTATGGACTTGTGTTTATGATTGCTTTATCCTCCTTGGACAAAAAGGACTTCTTTAGGCTTGGCTCACATTTATACAGTGCAGTCTGCTGGACAAATATGTCTGAATTGCAAAAAAAAAATGGTATTCAGACGTATATGGAGGCATACACAAACCATAATGGGCAACACGTAGTGTAAAAAAAATGTTCTTCTGACTATGTTTTGCCCTGATCACGTTGTATTGTGGGAAAAAAACATAATTGACCAAAGGTACGCGTTTTTAATGTGGGGTGAAAAAAAGTTTATTCCTCTGGACACCTCCTCACAGAACTGATGCCAAAATGGAGTGGGATGGGATTGTTGACACCAGTAAAACTGGATGGAAAAAAAATGATTCTTTTTAAGTAAAAAACATATAGAGACAAAGATGGAAGTACGATATGTATCAAATGTACTTGTTTAAATTCGTAGGTTGATGCATGGCATACGTTTTAATGTATACGTCCAACGCATTAAGTCTGCAGGCGTATAAATGTGAACCTAGCCTGACAGGGAACATGCTGCATAGTGTGCTCCAATGTAAGAAGTGTGGTGCCTAATCTGACAGCAGGTACAAGCAATGCCCATCATTCATGGCATCATATAAGACAGGTAGACGGATGTCATATCTTTGTATATGAAATGATTGGACTATGTAAGCTATGCAAAGTTCCAACATGTGTACAAACTACAAGACACATTTTATCACAGGTAAGGGGACACAGAAATGCCGCACACGATATCTTCCATAACATCTGCAGAACTTCCACTCTCAGGCACCTCATGAGCTCAGCACGCCCCATGTAATTGCTGTCTCCCAGGTGCATGCCTCTGGGTGAAGGAGCAGAATAAATTAGTAACATTTATTGGCTGCACCATGATTTCCAGGGCATTGCACATTTTTAGTATTGCATGAGCATGCATTGTTGCACACCTTGACAGTGAAGTTGGTGGTGGGACATAGACTGGAGGTCTTACCTACAGCTAGGAAGCATCATCCTGCCTGGTGGTGGTACAGGGGTTAAATCACATGAAACCAGCTCTAATGGAGAAGCATTGTGAGGAGTACAGAAGGTGGCTGCAGTGCATGCAGAGCCCCCCTCCTCCACAGTGTCTGCAGTCAGGAACCCCTCACTCCCTAAGGTGCAAAGTGCAGCCAGAGGCTAGCCATTGTAAATATAAAGTGCCAGCACAGTGAGGGGACACATTCAACAAAAAAATCCACCCCATACCCCAGCCAGCAGGACTCACCTTCTTGTGTCTCTCCCTGAGTGAAACTTATGAATGTTTTCTGCTTCCTGTGATGCACGTGTCTCTGGCTGCAGGCTGGCTTTCTTATGCAAATGCAGCCAGAGACTTAAGCCAACTGCTGACCAGGAGACAACAAGGAAAGGGGACCTTCAAGGGGTTTACAGTGTCCGGCCGTCGCTTATATTTAATTAAAGGAGATAGTACTGTGTCAGCACAGCACAGCTGCCAAACGACAGCGGCCGTCGTGGGCCCCCTCACCTGTCTGGGCCCCATAGCTGCTGCTTAGTCTGCTCTATTCACGGAACGCCACTGCTCTCTGTGCTTCAAACAGAACCCTGAGACTATCACAGAGCAGGTGCATTTATATGGAGACTTGATTACACACAGGTGGATTATATTTATCATCATTAGTCATTTAGGACAACATTGGATCATTCAGAGATCCACAATGAACTTCTGGAGTGAGTTTGCTGCACTGAAAGTAAAGGGGCCGAATAATATTGCATGCCCCACTTTTCAGTTTTTGTATTTCCACAAAAATTTAAAATAACCAATAAATTTGTTTAACTTCACAATTGTGTCCCACTTGTAGTTGATTCTTCACCAAAAATTAACATTTGGTATCTTTATGTTTGAAACATGATATGTGGGAAAAGGTTGAAAAGTTCCAGGGGGCCGAATACTTTTGCAAGGCACTGTAGATTGATGGAAATCTGTTGCAATATAATGCACACAAATAGTACAGTGTAATATACAGAATTAAATCAATAGTGAGGAGATAATGATGCATTACAGCCAGACATGTCAAAACATAAAAAAAGAATGTTACACCATATCGACCTTCACCTCAGACCAAGACACATGTTTCAAATAGTGATGAGCGAACGTGCTCAGTTATAGTGTTATACGAGCATACTGGGGTGTTATTCGAGTATCGCGGGGGTTCAAGTAATATGTTTGAGTCCCCTGCCGCTGCATGATTCGCAGCCGTTAGACAGCCACAACAAATGCTGGGGTTGCCTAACAAACAGCCACGAATCATGCAGCCTCGGGGACTCAAACATATTACTCCAGCTCCTGTGATACTCAGGTAACACCCGAGCATGTTCAGATAACGCTATATCTAAGCACGCTTGCTCATCAATGACAAGTAACACCTTTATACACAGGTGATAACACAGGATCCACCAATCACAACAGGTGATGTTACAGCTGACTTGCTCCTCCTCCCTTCACAATGACTTTTGCACAGGCTCATTAGACACTTCAATTCAAAAGAGAGCGTCAGGATTTGACCATTGTGGCTAATGTACATATAGTGGGTTCAGAAAGTATTCAGAACCCTTTAAATTTTCCACTCTTTGTTTCATTGCAGCCATTTGGTAAATGCAAAAAAGTTCATTTTTTCTCATTAATGTACACTCTGCACCCATCTTGATTGATAAAAACCGGAAATGTAGAAATTTTTGCAAATTTAATAAAAAAGAAAAACTGAAATATCACATGGTCCAAAGTATTCAGACCCTTTAGCTCAGACACTCATATTTACATCACATGCTTTCCATTTCCTTGTGATCTTCTGAGATGGTTCTACTCCTTCACTGGAGTCCAGCTGTGTTTAATTAAACTGATAGGACTTGATTTGTAAAGGCACACACCTGTCTACATAAGACCTCACAGCGCATGTCAGACCAAATGAGAATCATGAGGTCAAAGGAAATGGCCAAGGAGCTCAGAGACAGAATTGTGGCAAGGCACACATTTGGCCAAGGTTACAAAAGAATTTCTGTAGTACTCAAGGTTCCTAAGAGCACAGTGGCCTCCATAATCCTTAAATGGAAGAAGTTTGGGACCACCAGAAATCTTCCTAGACCTGACTGTCCAGCCAATCTGAGCAATCGTGGGAGAAGAGCCTTGGTGAGAGAGGTAAAGAAGAACCCCAAGATCACTGTGGCTGAGCTCCACAGATGCAGTAGGGAGATGGAAGAAAGTTACACAAAGTCAACTATCACTGCAGTCCTCCACCAGTTTGGCATTTATGGCAGAGTGGCCCTGACGGAAGCCTCTCCTCAGTATAAGACATATGAAAGCCTGCATTGAGTTTGCTAAAAAAAACACACGAAGGACTCCCAGACTATGAGAAATAAGATTCTCTGGTCTGATGAGATGAAGATAGAACTTTTTTGGTGATTATTCTAAGCGGCATGTGTGGAGAAAACCAGGCACTGCTGATCACCTGCCCAATGCAATCCCAACAGTGAAACATGGTGGTGGCAGTATCATGCTATGGGGGTGTTTTTCAGCTGCAGGGACAGGACGACTGATTGCACTTGAAGTAAACATGAATGTGGCCAAGTACAGAGATATTTAGGATGAAAACCTCTTCCAGAGTGCTCTGGACCTCAGACTTGGCCGAAGGTTCACCTTCCAACAAGACAAAGCCCCAAGCACACAGCTAAAATAACAAAGGAGTGGCTTCAGAACTACTCTGTGACCATTCTTGACTGGCCCAGCCAAAGCCCTGACCTAAACCCAATTGAGCATCTCTGGAGAGACCTGGAAATTGTAACAACCCTGCTGGCATCACTGCATGGCCTCCCATCTCCTGCACACCTACATACTCACTGCTCCAGGTCTTGCTGTGATTTCTGTCTGCTGCCAGCTCCTGTAAGGTTCTTTGTCTCTGTTGACATGTTCCTTGAAACTCAGTTTTCCGTCGGCCATTTTGCTTTCTGTCTTTCTGCAGCTCTTGCCCTCAGTTAATATGGAGTTTCCAGTTTTCATGTTCCCGCCCTATTCTTCCCTCTTGCTTCTTAAGCAGCCTCAGCTGAACAATCAGTGCTCCTGAATCAAGCCTCAGTCAGTCTGTGACCTGACTCCTGCTAACCTTGGACTTGTACTCCAGCTATTCCCTACTGAGGAACCTTGGAACACTTTTGGACTCTGGAAACCTGCTGTTTGGTGAATCCATGTTTGCAGAGGAATTACGGTACAGAGAAGAGATCCTGAACCTGCTTTGGAGAGTTATTGTAGAGCTTGAAGTTACTCTGGCTTGCTGTGTCTCCTGACTCTGTTCCTGCAAACTGTGTGAACTTTTCAGCATGCTTGTATGAAGTAATACAAGTCATTTCATTTCAACCTATGTCTGCTGTGTTTTCCTCGCACCCAAGCACATGACGCTATAGGAACTGTACACTATACATGACAAGATTCAGGAGCCAATGTTTAGTGTCTGCTGGGTCTGGGAAAGCCGTGTCTGCTGTGACTGTGGATATCAGATGTCCGTTTAATACCTTATGTGATGACAGTGGTTGTGACTTCTCACAACCATTCCAGGTGAGCGCATTCCCTTAAAATTTTACTCTGGAGTGTTACCACAGGTAAACACTATTGTTTTTTGTTTTTTTTTTTCCTCTTTCTCCTTCCAGCACTTCTGCCTTAAAAGATCTGGAAGATGGAGGCCCGCATAAAGGAACTTTGCGGAGTGACTGATACAATCCTTTCAGATGTACAGACTTTAAAAACCCGTTTTGCAAGACTACAGGACCTCACTAATCATAATTTGCAAGTGTTTGGACAGACTACCCAGGAATTGCGAGCCAGGATTGAGGCTCTAGAGGAACGAGCCCAGGCTCCTGCCATAACCCCGAGTTCTGGGATCCCCAAATTACCTCCTTTTCGTTTTGGCGGTGAACGTGAGAAATTCAGGGGATTTATTAATCAATGCAATTTATTTTTCTCTGCACATGCTTCACAATTTCCCACTGAACGATCCAAAGTGCTTACTATAATCATGTTGCTTTCCAATAAGGCTTTGATGTGGGCAAACCCTCTGATTGAGACTGAGGATGATTGTTTGAATCACCTTGATGCTTTTATTTCAGCCATGGGGCAGGTGTTTGATGACCCCAATCGAGGTGCAACAGCTGAAGCAGCCATGTTAACTTAGCGCCAAGGTAAGCGTTCAGTAGCCGAATATGCCCTGGATTTCAGGAGATGGGCTCTTGATACCACTTGGGACACTTCCGCTAAAAAATCTATTTTTCGGAAAGGGTTGTCTCCACTGATTAAGGATGAACTTGCTCGTGCCGACCCTCCCACTGCGTTAGGTGACTTTATTAACTATTGTATTCGTATTGATGCTCGTCTGACTGAACGCAGACAAGAGAGATGGTTTGAAAATAATCGCACTAACCTTTTACTACCTCCCTCCTCAGCTAAGGAACCTTTGAGTAGGATCACAAGGGAACCAGAACCTGAACCCATGCAGTGGACTCTTTACAAAGACGGGTTAGTGATGCACGCAAAGAACATCGTATAAAGGAAAATCTATGTTTCTACTGTGGTAAGTCAGGGCACTTCATTATAAACTGCCCCAGCCGTTCTCGTAAGACTACTGCAGCAGTCATTCACTGTGAGTGTTGCGAGAGGAGCTCTGTCATGTCCGAGCCTCAGGCTCCAGAGAGATCTGCTGCAAGAGATCTTGATTTCTCGGACTTAAACTCTGTTAGTTCTGGGGACGATGACGGTATAAACGCTGCAATTTTCAAGTTTCCTCAGCGGTGTCCCAGCTGAGTTGTAAAAGAAACAATTCTCATTGCTTCCTTTCCATCAAACTCTGGGTTGACTCAGTCTGGGTGTCTAGCTCTGCTATGATCGACTCAGGAGCAAGTGGAAATTTTATGGATATCTCCTTTGCTCTGAAACAGGGGATACGTTCAGTGAAGAAGGCTACTCCAGTACAGATGGAGACTGTGGATGGCTCTCTACTGACTTCTGGACCAGTGGATCAAGAAACAGAGCCTTTGAGGGTCCTTATGGGTAAAGATCATCAGGAGAAAATGTCTTTTATGCTTATCTCTTCTCCCCACTTTCCCATTATTCTAGGGCTACCATGGCTGCAGGCGCAGAATCCTACGATTAACTGGGAGACCAAGGAATTACACTTTCCGGAGAAACAGATGAGTCAAGGAGTTTCAGCTTGCTCTGTTCCCAAAGGAACCATGTCAGTCCCTGAACTACCAGCTGTATACCAGGACTATGTGGATTTATGTGACAAGAAGAAAGCTGATCAGCTTCCTCCTCACCGTCCATATGATTGTCCAATTGAATTATTGCCTGGAGCCGAGATACCTTTTGGTAAGATCTACCCCCTAGCGGGGCCCGAGCTAAAAGCTTTGAAGGATTATATAGATGAAAATTTAGCCAAGGGCTTCATACGCCCCTCTTCATCTCCCGCAGGTGCACCCATCTTCTTTGTGAAGAAGAAAGATGGATCTCTGAGACCCTGCATAGACTATAGGGAACTCAATAAGGTTACTATTAGAAACCGTTATCCATTGCCTTTAATCCCTGAGTTGTTGGAGAGAGTGCGGCATGCCAAAATTTTCTCTAAACTGGATCTCCGTGGGGCCTATAACTTGGTCCGTATTAGACCTGGGGATGAATGGAAGACTGCTTTCAGGTCACGCTATGGACACTTTGAATATCTAGTTATGCCTTTTGGTCTGAGTACCACCCCAGCCACTTTCCAACACTTCGTGAATGATATCTTCAGGGATCTCCTAGATACATTTGTGGTGATTTATCTGGATGATATTCTAATTTTTTCTAACTCCACAGAGGAACATCATGGACATGTGAGAATGGTCTTAGAACGCCTAAGACAAAACCATCTCTACATCAAACTTAAAAAATGTGAATTCCATAGGACCGAAATTCAATTTCTGGGGTATGTACTATCTACGCAAGGGATTAGTATGGATGGAAGCAAGACCCAAGCCATCAAGGATTGGCCAATTCCTAGAAATGTGAAGGAGGTGCAGCGTTTCATCGGGTTTGCCAACTTCTATAGACGTTTCATTAAGAATTTTTCTGAGGTAGTGTCACCTATCACCCAACTTACCCTGAAACAGTCTAGGTTCTGCTGGACCCCGCAAGCTCAGGAAGCATTTTCCTGTTTAAAGGATAAATTTACCACCGCACCTATCTTAGTACATCCCAACCCCGAGCTTGCCTTCATAATAGAGGTGGATGCTTCAGACTGTGCCGTTGGAGCTATACTCTCTCAGAGAACAGGTGAGAAGAATGTCTTGCATCCCTGTGCCTTCTTTTCCCAGCAGTTGTCTTCGGCTGAGAGGAACTACGATGTGGGCAATAGAGAATTGTTGGCCATTATTGCCGCCTTCAAGGAATGGAGACACCTTCTTCAGGGAGCTGCACAGCAAATAGTCGTTCTGACAGACCATCGTAACCTTGAATTTATCAGGTCGGCTAAGTGCCTGACTCCTCGCCAGGCTCGCTGGAATCTTTTCCTAAACCAATTTAATTTTGTCATTTCTTATAGACCAGGATCGCGCAATGGAAAGGCTGATGCACTCTCTAGGATTCATTCAGCAGAGGCACGTCCACTTACTCCTCCTAAGACTATTCTTCCTGACTCTAGATTCCTGGGAGTGATTTATAATCAAGACCTACTTAAGGACATCAAGGAAGCATACCATGCGGATTCTTTGTTGGCTCAACCCCCAAGGGACGTAAGTCTTGTCTTTAAGAATGGTGTGTGGATTCAGGGACAACGTCTGTATATACCTGAAACAGTCAGATTGAGAGTATTGCAACTCATCCACGATTCCAAGATAGCCAGGCATAGGGGAATTCTAAAGACACAAGAATTTCTTTCTCGTTTCTTTTGGTGGCCCACTTACAGGAAAGATGTCTTAAACTATGTCACTTCATGTGAAGTCTGTGCAAGATGCAAAACACCTCGCTCCTCACCAACTGGTCTGTTGCAACCTCTTCCCACCCCGTCCCGCCCGTGGGGATCCATTTCTATGGACTTCATTGTGGAGTTACCAACCTCTCAAGGGAAGAACACCATTCTAGTGGTGGTTGACCGTCTAACAAAGGCAGCTCATTTTATCCCTTGTGTCGGCTTACCCACTGCAAAACAGACATCAGACTTGATGATTAAGAATGTGTTTCGCTTACATGGAGTACCGGATGAGGTCATTTCGGATCGAGGGGTGCAATTCACTTCAAGGTTTTGGCAAAATTTCTGTACAGCATTGGACATTAAAGTAAACCTTTCTTCTGCTTTTCATCCCCAGACTAATGGACAGACAGAACGAACCAATCAGACCCTGGAGCAGTATCTCCGCTGTTTTATCTGCCACCTACAGGATGATTGGGTGGATCTACTTCCACTGGCTGAGTTCTCTTATAACAACTCTCAGAGCACCTCCACTAAGCAGTCTCCTTTTTACTCCAATCTAGGTTATCATCCTAACATTCTTCCTCGATTTCCGATAGATACGCCCTTGCCGGCAGTGGCTGAAAGAATCACTTCTTTACAAAAGAATATGGATCTTCTAAAGGAAAATCTAGAATTGGCTCAGGAAAGGTACAAGAAAGCAGCAGATAAATTTCGTAAACCTGCACCAGCTTTCAAGGTAGGAGATTTGGTCTGGCTGTCAACCAGAAATCTTAAATTAAAGATTCCATCGTCTAAATTGGGACATAAGTACATTGGACCTTATAAGATCAATAAGATTATAAGTGCTGTTGCTTGTCGTCTTCAACTGCCCAGAACTATGAGATTCCACCCTGTCTTTCATGTATCCCTACTAAAGGCTGCAACACCCAATACGTTTCCTGGACGTTCTTCTCCTTGCCCTGACCCAGTGCTGGTCGATGGTCAGGAAGAATTTATGGTGGAAAGGATTCTAGATTCCAGGTTGTACAGAAATCAGTTGCAATATTTGATTAAATGGCAGGGCTACCCAGTGGAGGACAACTCATGGGAACCAGTCAATAATGTAAATGCTCCTCGCCTGCTCCGCCAGTTTCATCAGAGGTACCCTGACAAGCCTGGTCTGAGGTCATCCGGAGGTTGTCCCTAAGGGGGGAGTAATGTAAGGTTCTTTGTCTCTGTTGACATGTTCCTTGAAACTCAGTTTTCCGTCGGCCATTTTACTTTCTGTCTTTCTGCAGCTCTTGCCCTCAGTTAATATGGAGTTTCCAGTTTTCATGTTCCCGCCCTATTCTTCCCTCTTGCTTCTTAAGCAGCCTCAGCTGAACAATCAGTGCTCCTGAATCAAGCCTCAGTCAGTCTGTGACCTGACTCCTGCTAACCTTGGACTTGTACTCCAGCTATTCCCTACTGAGGAACCTTGGAACACTTTTGGACTCTGGAAACCTGCTGTTTGGTGAATCCATGTTTGCAGAGGAATTACGGTACAGAGAAGAGATCCTGAACCTGCTTTGGAGAGTTATTGTAGAGCTTGAAGTTACTCTGGCCTGCTGTGTCTCCTGTTGCTGTTCCTGCAAACTGTGTGAACTTTTCAGCATGCTTGTATGAAGTAATACAAGTCATTTCATTTCAACCTATGTCTCCTGTGTTTTCCTCGCACCCAAGCACAAGACGCTATAGGAACTGTACACTATACATGACAGCTCCATGCTTTCTGCCTATTGTCTCCTATCTGCTCTTTGCATGTTTCCTGGCTGTGCCCATAGGGGGGCGGCGCCTGAACTCTCTGGTTCTTATGGAGTCAGGGTGCACCTGTCTAATTTGTCCCTGACATTTAGTATTTAGTGCTGCTCCACCCTGTGGATCTTACCTGTGCAATGTGTTAACTCAGTTAGTGCTTTGCTACTGAGCTGCCAGGTCTTGCTCTGTGTTCCTCCATCTTTGGAGGCTTCACTCCTAGCTTTGCCTTGAATCTGTTTGCCTGCCCTCCAGGAGGCCGAATATCCTGGTCTCTGTGTTATTGTCCTGACCTTGTCTTGTACTTGTCCTTGCCGCCCTCCAGGAGGCAGAATATCCTGGTCCCTGTGTCTTTGTCCCTGTACCTTGTCTCGTGTCATTACCTTGTCTGAACTCTGTCCTACCTCTGTCTTATTCTCCATGTCTGCGTCTTGCCTTGTGTTCTCTCTGAATCACTTTCTGTCTCTTGTACACACTCCTGTGGTTCTGCTCCGTTCCACTCTGCTTTGCGCCTGCCGCTGCAGAAATCTCTTGCTGCAGCTCCTCTCCGCATATCTTGCGGTTCCACTCTGCTTTACTCCTGCAGCTGCAGAACCTCTTGCTGCAGCTCCTCTCCGCATACCTTGCGGTTCCGCTTTACTTTGCTCCTGCCGCTGCAGAACCTCTTGCTGCTCTACTGCTCTTCTCTGCAGGCTTGTGGTTCTCCTCTTGCGTGAATGGGTCACTACCTGTCCCTCCATACACCATTCCTTCCAGTCAGTTCCAGTATCTGCATTTGCTGTGTGAACAGGTCTCCAACTATTTCTCCATACACCATTCCTTCCAGTCAGTTCCAGTATCTGCATTTGCTGTGCAAACAGGTCTCCAACTGTTTCTCCATACACCATTCCTTCCAGTCATTTCCAGTATCTGCATTTGCTTTGTGAACAGGTCTCTACCTGTTTCTCCATACACCATTGCATCCAGTCAGTATCAATACCTGCATTTGCTGTGTGAACAGGACCCTACCCTGTTTCTCAGCCGTGCCTGCCAGCCCTGTGTCTCAGCCGTGCCTGCCAGCCCTGTGACTCAGCTGTGCCTGCCAACCCTGTGTCTCAGCCGTGCCTGCCAGCCCTGTGTCTCAGCCGTGCCTGCCAGCCCTGTGTCTCAGCCGCGCCTGCCAGCCCTGTGTCTCAGCCGCGCCTGCCAGCCCTGTGACTCAGCTGTGCCTGCCAGCCCTGTGACTCAGCTGTGCCTGCCAACCCTGTGTCTCAGCCGTGCTTGCCAGCCCTGTGTCTCAGCCGCGCCTGCCTGCCAGTGTCTCAGCTGTGCCTGACCAGCCCTGTGTCTCAGCCGTGCCTGCCTGTTTGCCAGTGTCTAGCCGTGCCACGGTCTCCCCAAGTGGGATCAGCAGCCACAGCCAGACACCACCCTGGAGTGGCACCTGGCAGTTGCCTGCCGCACAAGCCTGACCTCACCATCAGAGGCTCCAGCGAAGACCGAGGCAGCTGTCCTAGTCTGGTGTGTGGCACAGTGGGGCTACAACCCCCAGGCTCACGCCCAACAGTCAGGGCGTGAGCGTGACAAAAATGGCTGTCCAGCAACATTCACCATCCAACCTGACGGAACTGGAGAGGATCTGCAAGGAGGAATAGCAGCGGATCCCCAAATCCAGGTGTGAAAAACTTGTTGCATCATTCCCAAGAAGACTCATGGCTGTACTAGCTCAAAAGGTGCTTCTACTCAACACTGAGCAAAGGGTATGAATACTTATGACCATGTGATATTTCAGTTATTCTTTTTTAATAAATTTGCAAAAATTTCTACATTTCTGTTTTTTTCAGTCAAGATGGGGTGCAGAGTGCACATTAATGAGAACAAAATGAACTTTTTTGCATTTACTAAATGGCAGCAATGAAACAAAGAGTGAAAAATTTAAAGGGGTCTGAATACTTTCCGAACCCACTGTATATTGTTCCTGAAACCATATTAAGTTAGTGTCTAAAAAAAACCTAGTGGTCAGTGTGAAATTGCAAGCAAATTGCAATTTGTATTTTTTTATTTATAATACAGATTGTGATATGAAAACAAACATGCGAAAAAAAATTCCAAAGTTAAATATAGACAAAAATAATGATTTTAGTTTTGTTTGTATTTAGCTCTTTACGGCTGCTTTGTGTTTTACATTATTTTGATATTTATGCATCAGTTTTTCCAGATATGTATTTTATACCTCACTGATGCCAGCCACAATGAAGGCTACTGTTAGAGAGTAATTCATGTTTTATGCATGCTGAAGATGAAAATAAAGCCATGTGACTAGCCCCATTGGTTATCTCTAGCTGTATATCTGGGTTTTTTTTAATACAGAATTAATAAAGATTCTAAATGTCATTGTGTAAATGAGGCCTAAAATGTAATAATCTTTAATGTTCTCAGCTGCTTATTACTGCAGCAATCAAAAGATCCTTCAAAGATCTCATAGGAAGAACTGATTTCTGCCAGACATTTTGTGAGCTTGCAACAAGTGTTGACTCACGACACACAATGCATATGTCAGGGACTTCACATTTGATTGGCTTTGTGATCCATGTATCTGAACTGTTTCCAGTTACAATTATAGCTAGTGTAGTGTGACCTACTCAGCCTTGTAATACAGGGAAGAATCCAATTATTTCCTGCCCAGCTGGATCATGATATAATCGGAAAATAGGTTGGAAGCTATCATTAGGGAAATAGGTGTTTTTTTAGAATTAGATTGAGAAATACATGAATTTATTGGATACAAATTATCATAAAAACTTGGTTTTGAATAGTTACATGAACAGACAGCTTTGCTTACTATGTATCTATGAACCTGCAACAAGCCCTGAATGCCTCCTCTGATCCATTGCATCTCTGTGTGGCATTTTATTAATGCTTGTCTGATTCAATCAGAGTTCTCTGATTTCACCCAAAATGACTAGTGGTCGACATAACAATGTTGTCTGGTGTAGGTGGTTGGTTAGTGTCATAAAATGAGCAATCCGAGACTACGGGGGGGTATTTGAGCAATCATTGAGTTGACAGTAAACTTACGTCCAATCAATCTCCATCGCTGTTCAAAGTGGAAATGAATGAGCTATAGCAATGGAAACCCCAGAGAAATCATTCAGTACAAATCATACTAAGACCCTATCATATATGAGAAATATGAAAATTAGATGAGAGACTGCTGCAAGTGTAGAATATATTGGTGCTATAAAACTAATACAAAACAAAAGAGTAGAATAAAACTAGCATCATTTCTCTTTAAGAGCACCTTTCACCAGATTTTTCACATTAACTGTACACATGATGTCACAGTGGCTGCAGAGCTGAATAAAATGCTTTTTTATGTTCAATAATTCTTTATTGAAAATTTTTTGGTTAATGCACATATAAAGAAAGCGTATAACTAGGCCCTCGAGAGACCATACGATATAAAACAGTAATAATAATCAAGACAAGACATGGACTAACTAGGTATACAAACAGTCTACATAAAGGAAGGTTTTTGGTAAAGGGAAGGAAGGGGAGGTAAATAGCGGTGAGAGGAACCATTTCCAGTGATTCATTCAGAGACTGCTCAAGGGTGATTCGTTGAGGCAGAATGTAGTGAATCTTTGCAATATTTGGACCATGGGGACCATGTACGATTGCAGAGAGTTACGCAATTATTGCGGATAGCATATAGGGTTTCCAGAGCGTGATGTTCTTTAAGTCGAGAGGTCAGCTCAAGCATTGATGGGGTGGAAGCAGTTTTCCAGCGTTGGGCTATCATTACCTTAGCAACCATAAGAGTATGTGCCACAAATCTGCGGAATTTAAGAGGTACAGTTTCAATCTCCAGCAGGCATAGTGCTATATGTGGAGATCGTTGTAGTCTCAAGGATGTCACCAAATCTAATAAGCTGAAGACCTCTCCCCAGAAGCACGAAACCTTAGGGCATTTCCAAAATATGTGGAATAAGGAGCCCGTCTCTCCACAGTTCCTCCAACAACGGTCAGAGGTTCCGGGAAACAATCTGGCTAGCCTCTCAGGAGTGTAATACCAGCGTGACATGCACTTCATATGCGACTCCCGAAGCGTCATGGAAAGCGATGCTTTTTTAGCCCATTTAAACGCAAGTTCCCACTGAGCCTCAGAATAGGGTCTTCCTAGGTCAATTTCCCAGCTGACAATGTGGGCTCGTTTAGTAAAGTGAGTGGAGTCATTAAATATTGTATATAAATGCTTAGTCGTAGCAAAGTGAGGTTGGGGGTTAGTGCCCAAGATAAGGTTCCAGAGGGTCAGAGGAACCTGCATATCAAGCTTGTTACCAGAGAAGATATAGGATCTAGCCCTTCGTATATGAAATGTGGTCAGTTGTGGTATGTGGCCTGTAAATTGCATTGTGGCTACATCTCCCCAAGTTTGCAGGCCAAGTTCTCCCCAGTTCCGGGTGTCTAAGTCTGGTATACACTGATGGAGAAGTTCGATCGGTAATGCTGCCGCAGAGACTTGTGCATCTATTCTCAGCTTGGAGGTTAATAAAACCCAGCTACGTAAAGACGTTGTCACTACATGTGAGGCCGGTGGAGGAAGAGTTTTGTCTACAGTGTAAACTAACAAATGCAAGTGTAGAGGTCGTGAGTGATTTAAGGCTAATTCTATAGTCGGCCAAGAGGAGTGCGTGGATTGCAGCCACCAATGTCTAGTTTGACGTATAATCGTGGCGTGGTAGTATGCATGTAAATTGGGGACGCCCGCCCCTCCATGATAACTAGACATTCTTAAGATGGAGGAGGCCACCCTGGGTTTTTTCCCGGCCCAAATAAACCCCAACATTTGTGATGAGAGCCTATTTATATATTTCTTTGGTATCGGGAGATTAAGCGTTCTATAAATATATAGGATTTTAGGTAAGATCATCATCTTATATGATGTGATCCGGCCCATCCATGATATGTCTATTTTTGAGAATGTGTCTAGAGTCTCTTGAATATCCTGTATTAGGCCGTTCATATTTTGTAAAACTGTCTTGTGAAATGGCAAGGTAAGCTTAATGCCTAGGTACGTTACCGTAGTATCCTGCCATTTGAAGGGAAACTCGGCAAGTATCGCAGCCCTAAGCTGGGAATCAATGTGTAGTCCCATGAGATGTGATTTGGTATAGTTGAGTTTGTAGTGGGATATCCGCCCAAATTCGTCAAGGGTAGTACAGGCTGATCGTAGAGAAGTCAACGGGTCGGTTAATAGGAGGACTATATCATCTGCATACAGACTTATCTTGTGTTGTCTACCAGAAAGTGGGATACCTCTAACAGACTGATCTAGTCTGACTCTCTCCGCCAATGGTTCCATGATGAGAACGAAGAGGAGGGGAGATAGGGGACAGCCTTGACGGGTGCCGTTCGTGATGTAGAATGATTGCAATAAAGTGCCGTTGATGAGTACCCTAGCGGATGGGCAGGAATATAAAGCTTCAATGTAGTGTAGAAAATCGTTCTCAAATCCAAACTTGCGCAAAGTGTGGAACATAAATCCCCAATGAATTCGGTCGAACGCCTTCTCCGCATCCAACGAGAGAAGCAAAGAAGGCGTCCGACCCCTCGAAGCATATTGAAGCAAGTTGAGGACACGTCGTGTTGCGTCAGATGTTTGGCGGCCCGCCACGAATCCTGTTTGATCAGTATGGATCAACAGTGGTAAAATGTTAGATAGCCTGTTGGCTAGTATTTTAGCGTATATCTTAGTATCTGAATTCAGTAGCGATATGGGTCTAAAGTTTCCAGGTTCATTAGGGGGTTTCCCGGGTTTAGGGATCGCAGTTACCGTCGCTTCTAAGAACTCAGGCGAGAAAGAAGCGCATTCACGAGCCGAGTTTAGCATGTTAGTCAAGTGCGGCGCAAGTAATTCAGGGAAGGTTCGGAAATATTCATTCGAATACCCGTCTGGGCCAGGTGATTTGCCCAGTTTAGACATGTTGATGGATTGCAAGGTTTCGGCTATCGAAATTGAGGCATTTAGCATGGAGGCTGACGAAGGGGGTAGTTTCGGGAGGTCAATTTGGGATAAAAAAGAGTTAATGGTTAGGTCTGTAGGTTGTATAACTCCTGGGGAATCTTTGAGATTGTATAACTGTTCGTAATATTTACGAAATGACTCCGCTATTTCCATAGGGTGTGTAATTGACGAGTGAGGGCATTGGGAGTTTTTTAGTGAGAACACCGTGCTACGGACTCGCCTTTGCTTCAGTTTGGATGCCATATATCGAGAGGTTTTATTAATTGACCCATAGTGGGTTGCACGCATGGTGCGTATATATTTATCGTGTTGGCTGAACAGGTGAAGCTGTAAGTTATGTCGATGGGTCATTAGGCTGCGGTGATTATTCAAAGTTGGTAGTAAAGTAACTTCATTCTCAGCTGTCTGGACTTTTAGCAATAAACTATCTAGCTGACTCGTCAAGGCTTTTTTCCTCTGAGCACCCATTTGGATGAGATGTCCGCGCATGACAGCCTTGTGGGCTAGCCATATTGTCGAAGGAGTGACGTCAGGAGTAGTGTTAACACTAAAGTAGTCTACCATATGCTGTCGTATACGTGTTGCATATGAAGAGTCGGTGTACAGTGCCAGGTTATTTCGCCAGTGCCCCGCCATTGATGTATAGGCTCGTGGAGACCACTCCAACACAATCGGCGCGTGGTCTGACCATGTGGCCGTTCCCACCGTAGCAGATTTAGCATCTGGCAATGCCCATCGATCCACAACAAACATGTCAATGCGTGAAAAGGTACGATGTCGAGCTGAGTATAAGGAGTATGCCCTAGAACTGGAGTTAAGGCATCTGTATGTATCATATAAGGAGTGTGATCGTAACCATTGTTGGAGGCATGGAACATGCCGGGTTCTAGGATTGGAAGAATCCAATGATCCATCAACTATCAAGTTGAAGTCCCCTCCCATAAGCAGACTTCCCCTCGCCATTTCTCGGACTTTACACATTACCCTATTTAAGAAACGAATTTGTCGTAAATTCGGTGCGTATATATTAACCACGGTGACCATTTTATTCTGTAGCAGTCCCACCAGTACTATAAATCGACCTGCAGGGTCAATGTAGGAAGACTCGCATTGAAATGACACGTCAGTGGAGAACAAAATAGCAACGCCTGCCTTTTTTTTCTCCTGAGAGGCTAGGAAAATCTGTGTGTATTTAGTGCTGCTAAAGAGGGGCATTTTAGTACAGGAAAAGTGAGTTTCTTGCAGAAAAAGTATGTCTGCTTTAAGTCTACTCGCCTCTCTCCATAGATAAGAGCGTTTATAAGGGGAATTCAATCCCTTAACGTTAAGGGATACCAAATTAAGCGACATATTGAGGTACCACAATTTGCTTACCACACCACAAGGCTGAACTTAGGAGTAGATGAAGTTTGGATAAGGCGATCTCAAGGCGGAATATGCTGGGTAGTTCCATTTCGGCAGCGCAGGAGGGGTCAGGAACGTGAAGTAGACCTTTGGGTAACAATGGGGATAGAAACACAAGGAGGGGGACACAACAAATAAAGGCATAACAATAGCAGTATAGCTGAACTGAATCATAAAGGATCAATCGAAGGCACATATCGATACTCAAATATGCTCCTCGACCGAAAATCTCCAGGGGAAGGAGTTCATAAGGCCATCAAATTAAGGCCTCAAAAACTAGAAGGCTAGCCCGTAATAACGGAACGGTCCCAGGTAACTAGCCGCTGTAAAGTGAATTGCATCGATTTTTAGCTCGACCGGATCAACGTGGAGAGCCTTGGATTTGCCAGTCATGGGTCGGTTTAGAAGGTTACTGGTTCATAGCCTGTAGTTGCAAGTCAATCTTCACACCCCAACTTTTTGCCAAATCGCATCCTTCCTTCAGTGAGTGAATGATATGCAGGGTATCCTCATGGCGCACCAAGAGTTTCAGTGGAAAACCCCATTTGTACTGTATAGAAGCTGCTCTGAGAGCAGAGGTCAGAGGGTGGAGGTTTCTTCGCGCTTGTAAGGTGGCTTGAGATAAATCAGTATAAAACTGTAATCCCGAGTATGGCGTAGGGAATTCCTTCATTTTCCTGGCTGCAAATAATATGCGCTCTTTAATATGGAAAAAATGGACTTTGAGCAATACATCCCTCGGCACATTTGGCGGCAAGAATTTGGCTCTAGGAAGCCTGTGTATTCGATCGATAATAAGATCACGGTCGGTGGCGTCTGGGACAAAAATGCGGAACAAGTCCACCACATAGTCCTGAAGGTCTGATGAGAGGACAGACTCTGGCACCCCTCTTATTTTAATATTATTTCTGCGGTGTCTGTCTTCAATATCCGCCATCTTGGATTTTAGGTATTGCACCTCGTCATATAATGCATAGTGGGAGTCTATAAGGGCGTTATGCGATCCTATAACCTCCTCCATTTTATGTTCTACTGTGTTAACCCTGTATGACACATTCTCTACAGATGCATCCACTGCAGCCTGTAATTTATCCAGTTTACCTTGTATTGATCCACTCAAGGCAATGATTAGCTCCTTTATATACGCTTCTGAGGCAGGCTGATTAGAAGCTGGAGCAGAGAATGCAGTAATAAGGTCTGATTGTGACTCACCCACAGGGACCTCCGTTCGTGGTTTTTGTTTCTGAGGGCTGGAGGAAGGAGAGGAATCTGTCGCTATGTCTGAGGTGTCCTGCGACGCCATCTCTTCTTCCTGCTCAGTTGCAGCTATGAGCTTTTGCACACGCGGTGAGTGTTGGGAAGAGCGGCGAGACTGGCTGGAGTGATCGGGTGTTGCTGGCGGTGAGTGTGGTGGTCTCAACGTCGGGGAGCTATGTCGCAGGGCTGCAATGCGGCCGCGGGTATTGGCAGCTGCTGGTATCATCTTGGGTGCAGATCGGCCGCGTCCCGGCGCCATGTTAGAGCCCCCGTCACTAGGCCCAGCAGGGTAGAAGTCTGTGAGGCGCTTCAGCTGGCTGCCCGATCCTTTCCCTTTGGACATCTGGGTAAGCCTTGAGTTCCCTTTCGTCACAAGGGACCGGCTAGTCGTGCTTAGTAAAGCTGAAATAGTCGGCTATGAGGCCGGGAACAGAGCGCTCAAATTAGCACGTCTTGCTCTGTAGGCGGTAGCCACGCCCCCAATAAAATGCTTTTTTAAATTTTATTTAAGCCTTTCCATTGCAGAGATATTAGCATTAGTATTTGGCACCCAATGAGTTAACTTTTTTTAAGTCTAAGGCCGGCGTCACACTAAGGAGGAATACGGACGAGTGAGAGGCGTGAAAACCACGCATTACACACGGACCAATATTTCTCTATGGGGCAGCGCTGATCATGTGTATTTTTCTCTGCCGTATCTTACGGTGCAAGACACTCACAGCATGCTGCGATTGTACGCGTATTACGCCCGTTGTATGCCAATGAAAGTCTATGGGTGTGCGAAAACAACGGATTACACACGGACCAGACGTGTGACTTGCGAGAAATATGGAAGACTTCTACAGCTCACAGGAAATGGTGCAACACATGCAGGAGGAAGCTGACACATGCAAATTAGCTCAAAAAGAGCGCCAGACATCCCGGAAGGACTCCTCCACAGAGTCGGCCATGATGCCTACGCACATCAATGTGGACATGTTGAGAGTCTTGCTGCAGGAGAGGGCCGAAATTTGGCACCAAAGAGATGCACATTACGCAGACCGCGCAAGGAAACAGGCGGCATGGAGGCGCATCTGTGGGCAGATGTTTCACCACTTTGGCGAAAGCCCACGCAAGAAGCATCAGCGAATCAGTAAGTTACATGATTTTTTCACAATTTTCTTATGTTACAGCGTAGTTCTAGTGCACAATTAGCCCCTCATTTATCCGCCAAATTTGTAGTATAGTCCCACCCTACTAGACCCCCATGACTACATAACGTGTCTGCAGAATAATTATGCTTTGTCCAGCTAGCTAAATGATTACATTATATGTCTCATTGAAGTGGATGATGTTATGAGAAGATGGAGAAGCAGCCACGACCAATACAGGCAGCAACGTCAGCAGAGGGCCAAGAGCGGGTCAGCAGCACCCAGAAAGCGAAAGTACTTTTACTTAGACAGGCTGGGTTTTCCTCCACATATTCTGGATCTCAAACCGTAAGTACATACATCACACCACATACTACATATGCAGTTTAGGGTCACCTCTTAAACATGTTCTAATCGCCTTTCCTTTCCCAACAGATCTAATGATCCTCCTGCACGGGCGCCTACACCTCTACCCATTCCCCCACCGAAACAACGTTGGCAACACCAGGGTCAAATGGCCGCTATAATCCGACTTCCCAATATGACCACTTGTACAGATCCAGTGTTGCAGGCTGGTCCCAACCTGGATGTGCTCAACATGGTCATATTGGGGGGTATGATTCTCGTGGGTATCATCTTACACAGGAATATAATCTCCCTTATCTGTATAGCAATGTGCCCACACACCAACTTGACCATGGCCAGATGTTAGCTCAGGGCCTGAAAATCTACCCCAACTGGGTGATGGTCAAGGTGGTGATCCAAGCCAACCACAAAGAGATGCTGGGAAGCCGCCAACCCCACCACCCACATACCACCAGCTGTGATTTTGTATGTAAATTATATTTTTTGCTTGAAAAGCAAGTTAGTCATAGTTTGATATTTACTTTAAACTCCTATTGTGTCTAAGACATTAGCAGTAATTGAGATGCCTGTAAACAACATATGCAAACAATATGCTGTTCACTAAGCATAGTCAACCTATATTATTTTAATTATCTGCTCCTATTGCGAGAAATGGTAGTTATTTTTTATTATTTATTTTAACAACATGTTGTGTAACGCATATTTGCACTAATCTGAATGTCTACAAATACCATATGGTACTTAGCTGCTGGTATGTGGGATATGGGAAAATATTATTATTTTGTTAGATATTATCATTTCTACCAATGTTTGTTATTTTGTCCCCATCCCTGTTAAAAATTGTTGGCTAATGCATCATTGCATTAGTCTAGTCTTACAACCTAACCATATGGGGCAGATATGGTGCTCACTAGCGGTAGTGAAAGTTGGTTATTTGGTTAACTGTAATTTCACTCCATGTTGGCTACTGCATATTTAAAGTAGTATAATCTTGTCAACCAAACATATGTGTAACATATGATCAGCATTACCCATAGTCACTATTGGTTTTGGCCTTTGCATACTATTATGTATGGAAGAATTTGTAATGTTGTGATGCCATATTTTTTCCCTTGTGTAAGACTGCACACTTACACTATTGTGATGTAACAAAATATACCATATGAAGCTAATATGGTTGTCACTACCTCAAGTGGCAGTTTACACATATAAATATCTATTTTTGTAAAAAGTATGGAATCTTTTTTCATTACTTCTTTGTACTCAAACACAAACACATGTGTTATGACCATTAACACCAGACAGATACTATCAGAATATGGGAAGTTGCATTGGTCCTCAAATCTCCTGGCAATCCTCTTCCACTCTTCCATCTTTGGCTCAGCCATCACCAGTTGATGAAGTATGTAACACAGTTGTGAGCATGTATCACGAACAATGGCAGAGATGTTAGATGCCCCATACAAAAATGCAGATGGAGTGCCGAATAGGATATGCCAGTAGCTAATAAGCGACAAGTAACCCAATGTACAGAGAGCAATCAATGCAGATGCAGAAAGATTAATAAAACACACAATACATAACTCTTACATGACTGAATGTCAAAACAATCATAAGTTACATGTAGGCCAAGTACCATTTTACTCTAATGTCAATATTCACATCATTGTTCAGGTATTTCAAGGTCAGACTATATAAATATACATCAAAACATAATTTTACCTAGAAAAATGGTAATTTCCATAAATAAAAGAAAATCTAAAATGAAAAAGGGAAACTGGATACCATAAAATATACAAATTTTGTTTAGATGAAAAATTATTTTTAAAAACAAATCAGAATAAGATCATGGGAACAACATGTGCAAACGATAGTCACACATAGAGGTAAAGTGCCAAAGTACCAGATAACATGCCAAAAAATGCCAAGAGCTGTATATGCAACATGATACATGATACAGGCCACAAAAAATAATAAAACAGGAATCTGTAACTAGATTTCCTAGTACGTAAAGAAGGCCAAAAATAAAAAAGTGCTTTCAACAGATCAAAAATGATATGGGTAACTTTATCTGCGACTTGTAGAACATCACACCGCGTTTTTCTGTCTAGCTCTTACTATGTTCATAGCTTGTCAATAGGCCTAAAAAGGGGTAATCTATAATTTTCTACTTATGACCAAGGTCATCAGGTCAGGTCCCAAGCCAGAGATTTCTATCAATCAGCAGAATTATAGGACAGCAGTGTCTTCAATACAGTGAGCTGTGATGTCTACATATGTGTGTCTGTGGCTGATAATGGGGCTCAGCTAAATTTAAAGGAAATCAGTCAGCAGGTTTTTACTACCTTATTTGAGAGCAGACTGATGCAGGCAAAGAGAAGCTGAATCCAATGATGTATCACTTAGTTTACTGTGAGCAGCCGTTCTGACAAAATCAAAGCTTTTAGATTTAGAATGAACCAGAGCTGAGGAAGCTAATCCCGCCCACACCAGGCTCTGTATTTACAATTTGCATAAACAGCAAGGTGTTAATCTTTTAGTGATAAATCCTTCACAATTAGTAAACAACAGTACACACTTTGACAAGTGACATATCCCTGAATTCTGCATTTCAGCCTCTATCTCCTGCAATCTTCTGATTACATAGCGCAAACCTGCTGACAGATTCCCTTTAAGCAAGTCACTTCTTGATTGTCTATAGTCTACATTTTTATTTTGTCCCTTAAACTAGTCTAATTAATGCCCAATCTAAAAAGGATGTACACTTCTGCATTAAGGCTATATATCACCATGATAACCACAGTGTGGTGTGAGACTGCTGCCAACCTAACAAGTCCTCTGGGGAAAGAGACATTGTTAGTATTAGTAACCGCTCTTCTCTCCAGGCACGAGATGAGGATACTAATGGGGTGCTCCTAGTATAACTCTTGTATTTCATGTTAAGTTTTATGACAAGGAATTATCTAAATCCAGGAACCCCTTTAAGAAAGAACTGCAGTTTGTTGCAAACTGAAAGGCCAAAAGTTATTAACCACTTCACAACATATGACATACATTTACGTCATATGTCATGTCTCTGCCTTTGATGCGGGCTCACACGCTGAACCCTCATCTTTCTCACATCTTAATCAGCCATCATGTGCCTTTTGCAGCCATACTAGGCTGTTGACCTGTTAAATCCTGCTGTCAGTTTCTGATAGCGGGATTAAACTCGTGCCGGCTCGGGGGTGTGCGTCATTCCATGTTCCTATTGGTGCACCTGTGATGTGATCTCAGGGCCTGATGGGTTGTCATAGCAGCCAGTGGTCTGCTGTTTACCCCCATGCCTGTCATTACGATCCTCCAGTGAAAGCCAGCCTGTGGCTAGTATTCATAGGTAATCAAGATTTCTGCTATACATGCACTGCTATGTATAGCACAAGCGATCGGATGACTGTAGCGTCACGTCCCTTAGAGCAACTATTCAATACAGTGCAAAGTAAAAAAAAAAAAAAAGGTTTTAAAAATATTAAAAAATCAAGTTGAAATCGCCCCCCTTTTGCCCATTTTGAAAATAAAACAAATGCAGATAAAAAATTCACATATTTGCTGTTGCTGCTTTCGAAAATGTCCGATCTATCAAAATGTAAAATAAACTAATCCGTTTGGTAAACAGTGTAATAAAAAGAAAAATCAAAATACCAGTTTTTAGGCCGCCGCAACATTGCAAAAAAATGCAATAAGAGGCAATTAAAACATTGTATCTACCCCAAAATGGGATTTGTTCAGGGAGCAAAAAATAAGCCCTCAAATACCCCAGATCCCAAAAAATGGAAACTTTACGGATCTCGTAAAATGCAAAATTTTCACCACTTAAACTATAAGTTTGACATCTGTGTACTTGTACTGACCTGGGGAATCATATTGTCAGGTCAGTTTTATCATATAGTGAACATAGTAAATAAAACGACCAATAAACAATTGTGGAATTGCACTTTTCTTTGGCAATTTCACTGCATTTGGATTTTTCTTTCCTGTTTTCGAGTACACTATGTGGTAGAATAAATGTTGCCATTTAAAAGTACAACTCATCCACAAAAAAAACAATTCCCCATATGGCTGGTAAAATGAAAATGTTATGGCTCTTGGAAGAAGGGGAGAAAAAAAAAAAGAAAATGGAAAATGCCTGGTGGTGAAGTGGTTAAAATGTACAATGCATTGAGACACCTGCAGTAATGCACCATTGGATTTGGTAGGCTATGCACTGCACTGCGGTACTGAACTATGTGATTGCCTATTAGTGTCGCCTTTGACTCCCGTGATTTGAATTATCAAATCACGGGAGTCAAAGGAAACAATTTAATATTATGTTTATATATTATTACATTTTTTATATATTTACTATCTAATAGAAGACCTAAATTGTAGTATTGCATCTGACTAAGATATAGAAAATATAAAAAACTTTTATAGCTGAAAAAAAAACTTAAACATTTATTATCTATATTATCTACATTTTATTTTTCTGAGGTCTTCCCTCTTAATATGACTTTGTTCCCCCCCTGTTATCGGAGTCAACATAATGTAGAAAGTCCAGACCGCTCAGTACTGAGCTCACTACTTAGATCTGAGGCTGAAGAAATATTATCTCAGTCTTTCCTTCAAGATCCCAAGCATTTTGCCGCAATAGAGCAGATCAGATCCACATTATCACCAGGCCCCCAAAATATCAATTTTTTGCAGCTCGTAAATGCTATAGATTAATAGTAAATTAAAAATAGAATAGATGAATCCCGGTTCTGAAATTAATATCTGCAGAAGCAAAGTAGAAAAAAGAGCAATTAAAATGATGTATGATTTGTGTCTGGAGCTTATTAGAAAATGATATTGCGGAACCTGCTGCTTTCTGTCCTGAGTGTTGGCAGAAACTGAGCCTCAAACTGACGATGCGGCACATCGAAGCTGATAACCATACAGATTTAAAGTAATGTGTATCGAATAGCAATAAAGAAATACATTAATAAAGCCAACGTCATGCCGCATTCTGGCCGCGCTGCTAATTTCAGACATTTTTCTCAAGGTCCAAACAGAAATGCATATACTGCAGAAGTGACTGGAAGGAGGTGACGTTATTTATATGCGTTGACCAATGAATTTTCCATTCCACGTCAGCAGAATCAGCTCTTTGCAGCTCTCCTGCACACATAGATCTCTGAAGGACACTCTTACATCAGTTGTTTTGCTTTTTATTTATTTTAAAGGTTTAATTTTTTATTTTTAAAGAGCATATCACAAGGACAAAATTCTTTAAAGGACAGCCCATTGATGTCCAAACTTCTGATCTGTTGTTGCAACCTGCATATCCTGCTGATTTACCATTATAGAATCAATGGTTGTCAGTAGTGAATCAGAGCAGCTCTTTAGTGGATGGATTTAGGGTCCATTAATATTACCTTTTTACCCTAAAACCTACAATTACCTAAAGTCTATCCCAATGATAGATCTGCCTTTAAGGCCTCTTTGACACGTCCTGATATTTCCAGAAATGGAAAAAACCAGTACTGGTGCTACCTGTGTCCGTGTGCAGGGCCGGCGTCAGCACCCGGCACACCCGGGCAAGTGCCGGGGCCCTGAGCAGGCAGGGGGGGCCCACTCGCAGTCTGGCACCCCATGCGCCGTTAGCGGAGGAGAGCAGTGTCAGCGCCGCCACTGGGCCCCCCCGCCTGCTCAGGGCCCCGGTGTTATGATTTGGTAGCTGAGGAGAGCAGGCAAAAAAGGAAATACACCAGAGCAGTTGGAAACTATGAGATTGCAGTACCCTGACTAACCACCACAACTAGAGGCAGCCGTGGAGCGTTCCTACGTTGGTCCTAGACGCCTCTTCACAGCCTGAGAAACTAACTACACCTAAAGATAGAAAGAGGAAAGCTATCTGCCCGGAGCAGATCCCCAAAGAACATAGAAAGCCCCCAAACATGTAATGGCGGTTAGACAAGAAGAAATACTGACACAGACAGAAAATAGTATGAGCAAACGTTGGGGCCCAAACTTACTAAATAGAAAAGGATAGGAAGGGCACTTACTGCAATCCCAAAAAACCCTGAAAAGAACCAACTCTACTAATTTCAAAAACACCTGAGATCACACGACCTCTACCACCTAAATTAGTTCTCTGGTGTAACCAAAAACAAAACAGCAGCCACTGAAAAAACTGGAAAAAGCAAATGTACAAACATCAGTGGCTGAACTGAACTGAGAGGCAAAAGCCCCCAGAGGGGACCCAGAAGGCCCCCACAGAAGTGCAGGACAAAATGCAAAAATCAAACACCAAAACAAAAAAAAGAAAATGTCTTATCTGTTAGCAGGAGATTCAGACACGACAAAGCAGGCTACCAAGGAAACAGGAATCAAGGATTGAGACCAGAACAATTGATCAACGGCAACCCTGATGGGAAGGCGACTCCCTTATATAAGACCAGTCAGTAACACCTGATTCCCAATCCTCACAATCTTCACTGGACAGTCCAGTACCGTTTGTAACCACCAGAGGGAGCTTCTGCTCAGAACTCATTTCCAGCCTATTCACAACAGTACCCCCCCTTGAGGAGGGGTCACCGAACCCTCATTTGAGCAACCAGGTCGGTCAGGATGAGTTCTATGATACGCACGGATGAGTCTCCTAGCATGGATGTCGAAGCAAACACCCAAGAATTGTCTTCCTGACCATAACCTCTCCATTTAACCAAATACTGGAGTTTCCGTCTAGAAAAACGAGAATTCAATATTTTCTCAACCACATACTCCAGATTGCCCTCAACCAAAACAGGGTCAGGAGGCACAGTAGTAGGAACCACTGGCTCAACAAACCTCTTCAACAAGGACTTGTGGAACACGTTATGGATCTTAAATGTCCCTGGAAGAAGCAAACGAAAAGAAACAGGATTAAGAATCTCCATGATCTTATAAGGTCCAATGAACCTAGGCTTAAATTTAGGAGATGCCACTCTCATAGGAATATTTCTTGAGGACAACCAGACCAAGTCCCCTACTTTAAACCGAGGACCATCAGTCCTATGCCGGTTAGCAAACCGCTGGGCCTCTCCTGAGAGAGGGACAACCTCTCCACTACCTGGTCCCAAATCTGTTGCATACGCTCCACAACAGAGTCAACACCTGGACAGACAGAAGCCTCCGTCTGTCCTGAAGAAAATCGAGGGTGAAACCCAGAATTACAGAAAAATGGAGACATCAAAGTGGCAGAGCTAGCCCTATTATTAAGAGCAAACTCAGCCAAAGGCAAAAAAGAGACCCAGTCATCCTGATCAGCAGACACAAAGCATCTTAGATAAGTCTCCAATGTCTGGTTTGTTCTCTCAGTTTGACCATTGGTCTGAGGATGAAACGCCGAGGAGAAAGACAATTGAACACCAATTTTAGAACAAAAGGTCCTCCAAAATCTGGAAACAAACTGGACTCCTCTGTCAGACACAATGTTCTCAGGAATGCCGTGTAAACGAACCACGTGCTGAAGGAACAAAGGCACCAATTCAGAGGAGGAAGGCAACTTAGGTAATGGCACAAGATGTATCATCTTGGAAAACCTATCGCAAATCACCCAGATGACGGTCATTCTCTGAGAAACAGGGAGGTCGGAAATGAAATCCATAGAGATATGAGTCCATGGTCTCTTGGGCACAGGTAATGGCATCAACAAACCACTAGAACGAGAACAAGGCTTGGAGCGAGAGCAAGTCCCGCAGGACTGCACAAACTCCCTGACATCATGAGACAAGGTAGGCCACCAAAAGGACCGACTAACCAAGTCTCTGGTACCAAAGATTCCGGGATGACCGGCCAACGCGGAACAATGAATCTCAGACATTACACTCTTTTTCCACTGGTCCGGGACATACAATTTCCCAACAGGGCAGCGCTCGGGCTTATCCTCCTGACACCCCTCCAGAGCCAGTCTCAAATTGGGCGAGATGGCGGAAAGAACTACACCCTCTTTCAAAATAACAGAAGGATCAGATAACTCAGGAGAGTCCGCCAGGAAACTCCTCGAGAGGGCATCCGCCTTAACATTTTTAGTGCCAGGAAGAAATGAAACCACAAAATTAAAACGTGTGAAAAACAAGGCCCACCTGGCCTGTCTAGGATTAAGTCGCTTGGCAGACTCCAGATAAACCAGATTCTTATGGTCCGTAAGGACCACCACCTGATGTTTGGCTCCTCCAGCCAATGTCTCCACTCTTCAAAAGCCCACTTCATGGCTAATAACTCCCGATTACCCATGTCATAATTACGTTCAGTGGGAGAAAATTTTCGAGAGAAAAAGGCACAAGGGTTACTTTTAGAGGTCTCTGGATCTCTTTGGGACAAAACGGCACCTGCCCCAAAATTCAGAGGCATCAACCTCCACCTGAAATGGTAGAGAAACATCAGGCTGCCGTAGAACAGGAGCAGAAGTGAATCTCTGCTTAAGTTCCTGAAATGCAGAGACTGCCTCAGGAGGCAAATTCACCACATCAGAACCCTTCTTGGTCAAATCAGTTAATGGTTTAACAATAACAGGGAAATTACCAATAAATTTACGATAAAAATTGGCAAAACCCAAGAATCTTTGAAGAGCCTTTAATGAAGTAGGTTGGACCCAATCACAGATAGCCTGAACTTTGACCGGGTCCATTTCAATAACAGATGGGGACAAAATGAATCCCAGAAATGAGATCCTCTGAACGCCAAAAAGACACTTTGATCCCTTCACATACAGAGCATTCTCTCTCAAAATCTGGAACATAGTCCGAACATGTTTTACATGAGAGTCCCAGTCATTGGAAAAAATCAAGATATCATCCAAATAAACAATCAGAAATTTATCCACAAAATCCCTGAAAATGTCATTCATGAAGGACTGGAAGACAGAAGGAGCATTAGTGAGCCCAAAGGGCATCACAAGGTACTCAAAATGCCCTTCAGGGGTATTAAATGCCATCTTCCATTCATCCCCGTGCTTAATGCGAATAAGGTTATATGCCCCCCTGAGGTCAAGCTTGGTAAACCAAGTAGCGTTTTTCACCCTGGAAAACAGATCAGAGATCAAGGGTAACGGATATTGATATTTTACAGTAATATTGTTCAAGAGACGATAATCAATACACGGCCTTAATGAACCATCCTTTTTGGCCACAAAGAAAAAACCGGCACCTAAGGGTGAAGAGGATGGTCTGATATGACCCTTCTCCAATGACTCCTTGATATAAGACCGCATAGCGTCATGTTCAGGTACAGACAAGTTAAAAAGGCGACCTTATGGAATTTACTACCAGGCACTAATTCAATAGCGCAGTCATAGCTCCTATGGGGAGGTAAGGATGCAGATTTACTTTCGCTAAACACATCAGAAAAATCAATCAAAAAGTCAGGAACATCCAGAGCCTGGGGGGAGGCAGAAAAAACAGGAGTGTTGGTATTAACACATTGGCAGCCCCAACTGGTAACAGACACAGATTTCCAATCCAAAACAGGATTATGAGACTGTAACCAAGGGAAACCCAGTACGATAATGTCATGCAGATTATACAGAACCAAAAATTTGCAACTCTCCTGATGATCAGGTTCTACCTCATTATCACCTGAGTAGAGAACTGAGGTTATTCTCAGCCAAAGGAGTAGAATCGATCCCCAGTAGGGGAATAGACTTCCGTAGGGGTATCAAGGGAAACCCACAACGTTTAGGAAAATCAAAATCCATCAGGTTAATAGCTGCTCCAGAATCAACAAAAGCCTGAGCAGAAAATGAGGACAGAGAGCATATCAGGGTAACAGTTAATAAAAACTTAGTCTGAACACTACCCAAGACAACTGAGCGAGCAAAAGTCTTCCCCGCTTAGGGCAGACAGAAATAGCATAAGAGGCATCACCACAGTAGAAACATAACCCATTGCGCTTTCGAAATTCATGACGCTGTGCCCCAGAAACCACTCTATCACACTGCATGGATTCAGAAGCAGTTTCACAAGGCAACATTATTCCACGCATACCTTTCCGCTCACGCAAACGTCTGTCAATTTGAATCGCTAATGACATAGAATCATTGAGACCAGAGGGAACAGGGAATCCCACCATAACATCCTTTACATTATCTGACAGTCCCTTCCGAAAAAGAGCTGCCAAAGCGTCGTCATTCCATTTGGTCAGGACTGCCCACCTACGGAATCTCTGACAGTATAACTCAGCGTCCTCAAGCCCCTGACTTAATGCCAACAAAGTTTTTTCAGCTTGATCAGTGACATTAGGCTCATCGTACAATAACCAAAAAGCCTCAAAAAACGCATCAACATCACTCAAAACAGGATCCCCAGGTGTCAGGGAAAAAGCCCAATCCTGAGGGTCGCCGCGCAGGAGAGAGATGACAATTTGAACCTGCTGCGCTGCGTTCCCTGAGGACTTAGATTTTAAGGCAATAAACAATTTACAGTTATTTTTGAAATTCAGAAACTTAGCTCGATCCCCCAAAAACAAATCTGGCATGGGAATCCTAGGCTTCCACAACAGGCAACCCAGCAAGATAGGTAGCAATACTCCGAACTTCAGTGGCAAGCTGATCCACACGGCCAGACAACTGTGCAAACTCCATTGAGAGAAAAAAAAAATCCTCCTCAGCACCCCGAGATACAGAGGGGAAAAAAAAATGCAACAAACAGAAAAAAAAAAAAATCTCTGACAACTCTGACAACTTTTTTCTTTCCACAATATTTTTCCCTTCTGTTAGTACCATATAATTTTCAGCTTAGGCCGGTGATACTGTTATGATTTGGTAGCTGAGGATAGCAGGCAAAAAAGGAAATACACCAGAGCAGTTGGAAACTATGAGATTGCAGTACCCTGACTAACCACCACAACTAGAGGCAGCCGTGGAGCGTTCCTACGTTGGTCCTAGACGCCTCGTCACAGCCTGAGAAACTAACTACACCTAAAGATAGAAAGAGGAAAGCTATCTGCCCCGGAGCAGATCCCCAAAGAACATAGAAAGCCCCAAACATGTAATGGCGGTTAGACAAGAAGAAATACTGACACAGACAGAAAATAGTATGAGCAAACGTTGGGACCCAAACTTACTAAATAGAAAAGGATAGGAAGGGCACTTACTGCAATCCCAAAAAACCCTGAAAAGAACCAACTCTACTAATTTCAAAAACACCTGAGATCACACGACCTCTACCACCTAAATTAGTTCTCTGGTGTAACCAAAAACAAAACAGCAGCCACTGAAAAAACTGGAAAAAGCAAATGTACAAACATCAGTGGCTGAACTGAACTGAGAGGCAAAAGCCCCCAGAGGGGACCCAGAAGGCCCCCACAGAAGTGCAGGACAAAATGCAAAAATCAAACACCAAAACAAAAAAAAGAAAATGTCTTATCTGTTAGCAGGAGATTCAGACACGACAAAGCAGGCTACCAAGGAAACAGGAATCAAGATTGAGACCAGAACAATTGATCACCGGCAACCCTGATGGGAAGGCGACTCCCTTATATAAGACCAGTCAGTAACACCTGATTCCCAATCCTCACAATCTTCACTGGACAGCCCAGTACTGTTTGTAACCACCAGAGGGAGCTTCTGCTCAGAACTCATTTCCAGCCTATTCACAACACCCCGGCATCAGCTGGCACAATACTTACCTCTCCCGTGCCTCCGCTGCCGCAGCTCCGGCCTCCAGGGGGCACCGGCGCTTCCTCTCACAGCCGGCCGCTGAATGACGTCATCATTCAGCGGCCGGCTGTGGCACAGAGCGCGGGGACGCCGGACAGGTAAGACGTGTGTGTGTCTCTGTGTGTGTGTCTCTGTGTGTATGTAGTGCGGTGCTTTGTGTGTGTGTGTGTGTGTATGTGTGTGTGTGTGTGTGTGTGTGTGTATGTGTGTGTATGTATGTGAGAGAGTGCTTGTGTGCTGTCTGTGTGTGACGATGGGCAGGCATTGCTGATAATGGGGAGGCATTGATGATGATGATGGGGAGAAGATGATGATAATGGGCAGGCATTGATGATAATGGGCAGGCATTGATGATGGGGAGAAGATGATGATGGGCAGGCATTGCTGATAATGAGGAGGCATTGATGATGATGGGGAGAAGATGATGATAATGGGGCAGGCATTGATGATAATGGGCAGGCATTGATGATGGGGAGAAGATGATGATGGGCAGGCATTGATGATGATGGGGAGGAGATGATGATGGGCAGGCATTGCTGATAATGGGGAGGCATTGATGATGATGGGGAGAAGATGATGATAATGGGCAGGCATTGATGATAATGGGCAGGCATTGATGATGGGGAGAAGATGATGATGGGGAGGAGATGATGATGATGGGCAGGCATTGATGATAATGGGGAGGCCATGATGATGATGGGGAGGCAATGATGATGATAAGGAGGCAATGATGATGATGGGGAGACAATCATGATGATAATGGGGAGTCTTTCCACAGCGCCCTTTCCTGAGCCGTAACAGTGCAGAACGCAGTACAGCGCAGAGGAGAGCTCCATATTTTGTATGGAGCATTATATGGGGACCAGTATCCTGTATGGAGCATTATATGGGGACCAGTATCCTGTATGGAGCATTATATTGGGTCCAGTATTCTGTATGGAGCATTATTTTGGGTCCAGTATTCTGTATGGAGGATTATATGGGGGGTGACATCCTGCATGGGGTATTATATGGGTGATGAGGGGGAGACTGTGGTGCCCATAATATTGTATGGAGGACTGTACTGTCCAGTCTGTTCTGTGCGCTGTGAGGATTTGGCGGTTTTTGAGCTATTGTACAATTTACAATAGATATCACTCATGTAATGGAAGAAGTGAAGTATTTGGCATTGTACTGTAGTATATTTATTCTGCTGTATCTGTGCATCATGAATCTGGTCTGTGTTAAAGGGGCCCACTGAGGCTCTTTCGCCCGGGGCCCATAAAAACCTGGAGCCGGCCCTGTCCGTGTGTAACATCCGTGTGGCATCCATGTGCCGTCCATGTGAACCATAAGTGTGACACGTACCGGCGTCTCGGAAAAGCAGGATAGTTAACGCTGTTCCCAGGTGCTGAATTCAACTCTCATCATCTTGCCTGCACTACCTGTGATCAGTGCGACCAAGTGACGCAGATGACAGTTGTAGTCAGAAATTTCTCATGCTGGGAGCGTTGATGTCAGTAAGGTTAAAGCAGTTCACAGGTTGGCTCACACAGAGCTTACCGTGAGAACCGCTACCTTTGACCTACGGTAACCTTAATTATGTCACCGATCGTCACTGCTGCCGAGTTCTCACGCTAAGCTCAGTATGTTCCGGTTGGCTTGGTGAGCGGTCACATTACTGATGTCAAAGTTCACCACACCATTCGGATGTAGCAGAGTTGGGAATCATGGTGGGACCTCATCACTATAAATTAACTGCAGGCAGGTCAGGATTACTTTGATTTTTGATTTTTATTTTTAGGTTAATAAATGCGTAAAATAAATAATTGTCAGGGAGTGATTTGTGCAATTAAATGCCTTTTCTATGTGTGTGTCTTTTGACTATAAGGTTAGTAATAGGGCTATCTGATTATCTCCATTACTAACTCCTGAGTTTGATGTCAGTGGACCTAAAACAACTGACATCAACCCCAAAATGATCACCCCACTTGTCAAGGCACCAATGAAAGTTGGAAGAGCCAAGGCTAAGCGCCAGTATTAGCGTATATGATGGATGCACCATTTCTGGGGCGCTGAGGGCTGGTGTTTTTAGTATGAGAGGGGGCCAATATCCTTGGCCCTTCCCAGCCTATTAATATAAGCCCAAAGTAGTCTATTTATCCTTTGCTTGTTAGTAAAAAATACGGTGGACTCCATGTCCTTTTTTTGGGGGGTTCCCCTTTTTACTAACCAGTAAAGTCTAAGCAGACAGCTGTGAGCTGTTATTAATAGGCTGAAAAAATATATGGCTATTGGCCCCTCCCCAGCTGTCTTCTTTCCCTCAGCTGGTTAGGAAACATAAGGGGGACCCCACGCTGCTTTTTAAAAAAATGATTTATTTAATACGCACGATATTGCGCTATTCGAGGAAATATTACCTATGTCGATAGGGAAAATTGTAAAATAGTGTTCACTGGGATATTTTATAAAAATATGCATGTGTGTGTTAGGATTTGGTACAATTAATATTCAAGCAAATCGATCTAGTTGCTTGGTTTTTGTCCCAGTTCATCCAGTAAAGAACAGCATGGCAAGTTTTCTGTGCTACACACAGTTGGAAATCCATACATAGGGAGGAAAGGAGTAAATCAATGTCTCCATTGACTGAAATATTATTTACTATATAAAGTCGTACCATTTTTTACGTTTTCTCATGATCACTTTCCTGATCTTTTTTTTTTTGCTTTTTTGTATCCTGAAATAAATACACAGAGCTCTATTTTATTACCAGATAATAGCAAAGAATTTAGGTTTTTTAAGGTTATTATAATGGATGATTCAACTTCCTAAAATTTAGATGAGGTCTTAGTCTTTATTTGTTGGATAAATAGCGAAATATACAGTGGGTACGGAAAGTTCACTCTTTGTTTCATTGCAGCCATTTTGTAAATTCTAAAGGTTAATTTTTTCTCATTAATGTACACTCTGCACCCCATCTTGACTGAAAAAAACACAGAAATGTAGAAATTTTTGCAAATTTATTAAAAAAGAAAAACTGAAATATCACATGGTCATAAGTATGCAGACCCTTTGCTCAGTATTGAGTAGAAGCACCCTTTTGAG
Organism: Oophaga sylvatica; assembly: GCA_033576555.1. Lineage (NCBI taxonomy): Eukaryota > Metazoa > Chordata > Amphibia > Anura > Dendrobatidae > Oophaga > Oophaga sylvatica. The sequence continues at coordinate 56,584,552 of JARQOD010000008.1, read as the reverse complement.
CTAGTACAGCCATGAGTCTTCTTGGGAATGATGCAACAAGTTTTTCACACCTGGATTTGGGGATCCTCTGCCATTCTTCCTTGCATATCCTCTCCAGTTCCGTCAGGTTGGATGGTGAACGTTGAAGGACAGCCATTTTCAGGTCTCTCCAGAGATAATCAATTGGGTTTAGGTCAGGGCTCTGGCTGGGCCAGTCAAGAATGGTCACAGAGTTGTTCTGAAGCCACTGCTTTGTTATTTTAGCTGTGTACTTAGGGTCATTGTCTTGTTGAACCTTCAGCCAAGTCTGAGGTCCAGAACACTCTGGAAGAGGTTTTCATCCAAGATATCTCTGTACTTGGCCATGTTCATGTTTCCTTCAATTGCAACCAGTCTTCCTGTCCCTGCAGCTGAAAATCACCCCCATAGCATGATGCTGCCACCATGTTTCACTGTTGGGATTGTATTGGGCAGGTGATGAGCAGTGCCTGGTTTTCTCCAACATACCGCTTAGAATTATCACCAGAAAGTTCTATCTTCATCTCATCAGACCAGAGAATCTTATTTCTCATAGTCTGGGAGTCCTTCATGTGTTTTTTAGCAAACTCTATGCGAGCTTTCATATTTCTTGCACTGAGGAGAGGCTTCCGTCGGACCACTCTGCCATAAAAACCTGACTGGTGGAGTGCTGCAGTGATAGTTGACTTTGTGGAAATTTCTCCCATCTCCCTACTGCATCTGTGGAGCTCAGCCACAGTGATCTTGTGGTTCTTCTTTACCTCTCTCACCAAGGCTTTTTTCCCACGATTGCTCAGTATGGCTGGATGGCCTGGTTTAGGAAGACTTCTGGTGGTCCCAAACTTCTTCCATTTAAGGATTATGGAGGCCACTGTGCTTTTAGGAACCTTGAGTACTGCAGAATTTCTTTTGTAACCTTGGCCAGATGTGTGCCTTGCCACAATTCTGTCTCTGAGCTCCTTGGCCATTTCCTTTGACCTCATGATTCTCATTTGGTCTGACATGTGCTGTGAGCTGTGAGGTCTTATATAGACAGGTGTGAGCCTTTACAAATCAAGTCCTATCAGTTTAATTAAACACAGCTGGACTCCAATGAAGGAGTAGAACCATCTCAAGGAGGATCAGAAGGAAATGGACAGACTGTGACTTAAATATGAGTGTCTGAGCAAAGGGTCTGAGTACTTATGATCATGTGATATTTCAGTTTTTCTTTTTTTAATAAATTTGCAAAAATTTCTACATTTCTGTTTTTTTCAGTCAAGATGGGGTGCAGAGTGTACATTAATGAGAAAAAATGAACTTTTTTAATTTACCAAATGGCTGCAATGAAACAAAGAGTGGGAAATTTAAAGGGGTCTGAATACTTTCCGTACCCACTGTACATACCGTATAAAATAAACAATGAGATTAAATTGGGAGACAGATGGTAGAATTTTTGTGCATGAAGACGTGAGTATATCTATCATATAGGCAGCCCATCTGGTTGTTGTGGGGAACCAGGAGAGAAGGGTCTCATTTCAGGTTGACTTTATTACTTTTTTATTCAATTTGCAAAAGGATGGTATTTTCATAGAAGTAATATTAGCAAACATGTAAATGGAAAATAGGGGCAGCAGAACCACGGGTCATAGTTATTTAAAAGTGTGGTGATATAAAGAACTTTGAAGTGTCTAATGATTCTCTTGGCCATTGAGCAAATGTGCACCAGTGCCTGAAAAAGTTGCCATATCAACTAATGATATATATATATTTTTTTTTATTTTGACATAAGAGGGTAGACTGTTATATTATGGCTAGCCCTCCATATATGTCTGCTCTAGTCTCCATAAATGAGACTAGAGCCAGCCAAAGACATGAGATAGAGATCAGTTGCACATTCGTTCAGCACATTGCTTATAGGTACTGCCACACTTAGTGATCTCGTTAGCGATCTCAATAACGACGCAAGCTAATGAGATCGTTTTGTGATCGTTTTAATGTCTCTAGTAGCTGCCACACTTAGTGATCTCGTTAACGACTCAAAAGCGGTTAGCGATCTCATTAACGACTTTAACGGTCATTGCGATGTAAAAAACAGCGCACATCGCTCACAAAAGGTGCCAGACAGCGATATAGGCTCACCAGCGGGACGCCAACGATAAAAATACGGTCCAGAACTCTAGTGAACGATCAGCGAGATCACAGCAGGGGCCACGTCGTTGCTACATGCCACACACGTTAGCGTCACGAACGAGATCGCTAAATAGTGACGTATTTTAGCGATCTCGTTAGCGACGCTGTTTAGTGTGGCATACCCTTATCTCCGCTGAGTGTTCATGTGTTTTCAATGGGGACAGAAAAAAAAGGATTAGATGTCGAAATGTCAACTGTCAGATAATTTTCTACCCTGACATCATTTATCACACACATGCATATCAGATGTCCTAGAGGTCCAGCGAAAATCAGAGTTCTGCCAATTTTTAACTAATGTATATGGGGGTTAAAAGTTGCTATTTTCTATAGGCAAAACATAAGATAGAAACAAAATGAGCACCATTTGCTGCTGTAAATAAGTAATAGTAAATATAAATAACATAGGTTACTTAGTAAACTCTGTTTTTGATTAAAAAAAGCATAAAAGCCATCCCACCACCACAAGGTGTACCCCAATTTAGATAGGCTAGTCCTCTAATATTAAAACCTTACCTAGTGTTAGATAACCTCAGTGTAAATGGGGCAGAGCAGGACCGATTGATCAGACGCCTGGCCATGGGAACTCTATAAATGAAATGACTAGCTCAAAAAAGGAAGCCACCACCATTTTTCATTTAAAGTACAAAAAACTACAGCAAAACAAAAAAATTTGCTGGAGCATATGTTCTAGATGCAGACAAATTAGCAAATCTATAACCAATCAAAGCTGGATGGCCAATAATAGAACAGCAGCAAACAATAAAAGTGAATCTTTTATTATTTGCTGAATGCAGAATGTATAGTAAAAACGACACAGGATAGGTTTTATTTAATTGGCAGCAAAGTGGAAATATATTCATCTGTCTCATATGCTTAACACAAATAAATGGCTTAATCTTGAGTAAAATGCCTGCGTCTGCACAAGGTGTGAAAAGCTTTGACTAAATAAGAGAGAGAGAGCTCCTGTGAACAATGTGTGATATCACGTCACATTTCCGCAGAGGTGCCAGCCACACTTTTCCCTGCAAACTACTTTAACTTTGACATCTAAATAGTCTAAACACTGTATTACACAAACACACTGAAAGGCTTGATATTAGTTTTTCAAGAAATAATTCATTTTATGGTCAACTTACTGACATTAACGTCACAGATTCTACTGCAAATATTGATAAAGGAAAGTCAAAAATAAAAGTTTCAAGAATTCTGATTTCAGTGGATTCAGTTTTCAAAAAATGGGAAAAGTACAAACTTTGCTAGCAGTATGGCTGGGCAGAGGTGAAATTACAGCTTCTGGGCAAAAAGAACAAAATATGAAATGCTGCTATAAACTTTTATATTACTGGTCTCTCCAAAAGGGTTAGAAGGACGCTTTGAACCTCTTTGAGCTTCTGAACCTGTATGTAGTAGCTGCACAAAGATGAATAGGTTGAAGCAATATGTAATTCATGATTACTTAGCACCAGTAGTGATGGTGGTGGACAATGTGGCAAGGTGTTTCCTTTATATTCTAAAACTGGAAACCAATGGGTTAATCTGTGCTGTAATTGAAGAAGAATGAAGGATGCAGAATCCAAATGTAAGCGGTTTATTCGTCAACGTGTTTTGAAGTTTACAACTTCTTCAACAGGACAAACCACCTGGTTTCCAGAAGAGTCTGGTTCGTGAGCATCACTAGGGGAGCGGTTACATGACCGCAGCGCAAGTGATGCGCGGGTACAGCTCGTATGCGTGAGCAGTGCATACCACCTAATACATCCTACCCAAATCATCCAGGGAGCTGTCACCTGACCGCTATCCAGAGTATGTCAGGCGAAGTGCAGACCCACAAAGTTCAGCCAATCCTGCCTATGGCCTCATTGCTTTGACAATGGGAGCTCACAGTTAACCTATAAATTAATTCAATTATGAATTGGCAGAAGTGGAAGGGGGAGAGGTCATAAAGAAATACAGACAGCAAATGAAAGGACAGTTCCAATATTATATCCATAATAGGGCGAAACATGTCTGTTTTCAACAACCCATGCCAATCTGCATCCCCACAGCTTCATCCACCTTCACCCCTATCAAGGGGAAATCACCTATAAAAGAAAGAAAAAAGGAAATATTAAGAAGAGTATTCTAAAGTATACATATATACCAATGATGCATATAGAGTAAGAGATCAAGGTAGACAATTCTGTAAGTTATACTCAATATTTAAAACTCTAGGCTGAAGGCATTCTAATTCAAATATCCACCTCAGCTCCTTTCTTTTCAAGAGTTTGTCCCTACTGTTACTCTGTATAGGAACACTATCAATAACCCTAAACCTCAATTGGTTCACAAAGTGCCTGTTCTCTTGAAAATGTTTGGACACAGGCAATCCAGTGATTCCAGTCCTAATGCTGCTTTTGTGCTTACTAATTTCTGCACATATCTCCATCATAGTCTCTCCTATGTACATTAGCCCGCACGAACAGGAGATAACATAAATTACATAGTTAGATGAACATGTGTATACTTCATTAATACAATAGCGTTTCCCAGTCCGGGGATGATAGAAAGAATCTCCCTTCAGCATGTTGAACCACAACACACACAACCCAAGCAGGGAATATTTCCCCGTCTGGGTGTGCTAAGTGTAGCTTGTATTGAAATTTTTGAGGTGCCAAAATCTGATTTAACTTATCAATCCTTCAAATTTCAGCCTCGTCTATAAGATAGAAGAGGTCGAGATTCAAAGTCCTCTATCGAAACGAGGCCCATATGTAATAAACGCAAGTGTTTATTCAGGATCCCCACCAATCACCACTAATAGGGCAAAATGTAGAAATAAGTAAAATTCTTTTCTTACAATGTTTAAAACGTGTACACCTCAAAAGGTACTCATGTTAAAGTTCTAATGCTCTACAAATTTTAGTGTTCAGGTAACCCTTGGATCTAAATTTTGGACACATTTCCTCTAATCTCACATATATTCTCTCCTCACACAAGACTATTCATCTAACCCTAATTAACTGGCTCCAAGGAAGAGAATTAATTATTCTACATGGGTGGTCACTATCAAAATATAATAAACTATTTCTATCTGTCTGTTTTAAAAACAGTTCCATACTTAAATTACCATTGTTCTTGTACACCAGGGTATCCAGGAACTGTAAATCAGTCGTAGAATCAGTCAGTGTGAACTTTAGCTCCAGTAAAAATTAGATTAATCTCATTATGAAAGGCAAGGAATTCAACAATAGTACCCTCCCACAGTGAAAAAGGTCATTAATATAGTGCCACCAGGCTCTCGCATGGCTCAAAAGATGGAACTGTACATGGGCCTGTATTTCAACACCGCCATGTAGATGTTAACATAAGTGGGTGCCATAATAGACCCCATGGCGATACCCCGACGCTTCAGGAAGTAATCATCACCAAAGAGGAAAAAATTCAACCACATGGTTTGTCCTGATGAAGTTGTAAACTTCAAAATGCTTTGACAAATAAACCACTTACATTTGGATTCTGCATCCTTCATTTTTGTTTAACAACAGAGCAGATTAATTCATTAGTCTCCAGTTTTGTGTCTTAATTTCCTTGCAGCAGCCTCAAGCCCTTTCATTGGTTGTGTGCACACAACCGAGCCAGCCAGGTGAGCATCTTTGTGCATGTCCTCAAATATCTTTATACTCAGATGAGACCCTATTGTGCTTTTTCCTTCCCAGCTTTTCTCTTCTATTATTTCCTACTTATAGGATTATTCAGAAAAATTTATAACAGTGACCATATCATAGGTAGCAAATATACTACAATAGCCTGTAAACAGTATGGCAAATAAGGGAAGGGGGTTAGGGATATTTCAACCATATGTGCACATTAACCAAATTCATTGATGGCAATTTTTACTTAGCGGCATGACTGCAAAATACTACCTAACACTCACCTGATGAGAGACAACGAAACGCGTCGGGAGACAGGGAGGCATATTGAATGATGAAGGTCCACCTAGGGGAATGAATGGGTGAAGACCTTCCTTTTTTTTCCGCACTCTAGAGTCGCAGTACTTAACTATGCTGTAGATTTATGGGAGCAAGTTGGGGATTTATAGGGATATATAGTGACACATAGGTTAATGTGCATATATGGTTGAAATGTCCCTAACCCCCTTCCCTTATTTGCCATACTGTTTACAGGCTATTGGAGTAAATTTGCTACCTATGATATGGTCACAGTTATAAATTTTGCTGAATAATCCTATAAGTAGGAAATAATAGAAGAGAAAAGCTGGGAAGCTCTGGGAAGCTCTTTGCTATCCTGCTATATGAGTTATAGGATTATTCCAATCATATTCAATGATCACTTCTACACCGGATATCAGATTAGCATTAGATCGATTGTGCTAAACTTGAGGCCCCCCACTGATTGCCAGAAAGTGATTAAAATTATCCAAGGTTCTTACCAGCCACAAGAGGAGGTAATGAATGAAGCAAAAGGCAAACATATGCACTGTGGTAAAGATGATGGGATCGCTTCACGCAACCCAGTCTCCAAATAATTTTTTTCTGGCTGCAGTCGGGAGCTGAGCAAATTTCCTTCCCTTTGGGATCTGGACTCATCTTATGATTAACTAGGCTGGCGAAACTTCACCTGTGCACCACACAATGCATAGATGAAGTCATGCAAGGTCTGTGAATCAAACGCCAAGTCAAGAACCCAAAAGCTCAGGAAATTCGCACAGTTCCTGTCCATGGCCAAAAAGCACTGACCTAGACCATGGATCAGGGTTTGAAAAAGTTACCTGGTCATCTCTACTCTATTAATAGCCTCAATCCCCTGATGACAACAGTTGTCTGGTGAAACATGTTGGGGAGGCTTAGGACTGTTTCTGAATAAGCACTAGTGAGTTATGTGGATAATGAACATAGAGAGATAGGATAGTGTAGGTCCACGGCTACACTGATCTATATTTAATGCAAAGATGTGTGATTGGGGGATATATTAAAGACTTCCAATAGAGTAATAGATATTGTTATCCCTAATTTTTCCAAACCACATACTGACCTCTGCAAATTTTAATCTGTTATTCCTATTAACAGATTAAATAAAAGTAAAATTTTAGTAGTCTTTAGTTAGGGATTTTTTTGCTTTTTGGCAGTTTGATAATATTTGTACGTACCCTACACTGACTTTTTGAACACCATAGTTTAGTTTTTGATCTCTACTCTGCAGCTCTATGCAAAGTCTATGGCACTCTGTTAGATAATGAAGCAATACTTGATGACCTTCTTTCGATTGTTGGGGGTTCCAGAAATCGAACAGTTATCACCAATTAACCCCTACCAAGCAAACAGTTATCACGTATTCAGTGCAGAGATTATAATTTGGTATAACGTCAATAACCTTTTAAGGACTTTCAACCATAGAGGCAAAGTTCTACAATGCAATGGTCCATAGGTGATGTTAGCTATCAAGACTATTGACTCCTATTAGATATGTGTGAAAGACGTTAAAGTTTATGTGGTAATTTAATATAGAGCAGTTGGTGGATGTGTTCTAATATTTTTCTTTTTTTATACTTTCAGTTTGTGGCACAGCCAAATTGTCAGCAGTTACTGGCTACACTGTGGTACGATGGATTCCCAGGTTGGCGCCGGAAGCACTGGGTAGTGAAGCTGTTGACCTGCATCACCATTGGATTGCTTTTTCCTGTGCTTTCTATGGCATATTTAATCGCACCCAAGAGCAGGCTGGGACTGTTCATTAAAAAGCCATTCATCAAGTTTATTTGCCACACAGGCTCCTATCTCACTTTCCTATTCCTGTTGCTTTTGGCATCACAGCACATAGTTAGGACTGACTTGCACATGCAAGGACCTCCACCCACTGTGGTTGAGTGGATGATATTGCCATGGGTTCTAGGTAAGTTTATCTACTTATATTATTGTGTGATTATTGTAGGACATGTATTTAGTAGGAAAATTGCTGGGAAACCTGTCATTTGTAAGAAGATACTCTTCACATTAATAATGAAAAAATCGAACTATGGTTGAATAACAAAAAATCAAGGTGAACTACAGTATGCTAGTCACATTGTAAATGGCGTCATGTTAGACAAGTACCCCAGAATGCATGGATTTAAAATTACTGATACTAAAGGGGTTCTCCGAAGCTGTAACACTGGTAGGTCATCTTTAGGAAAGGCCAGTGTTCAATTCATAACGATTCAACATCTGTGGCCCCCAGCAATCAGTACAATGAAGGTGTCATTGGAGTGAAACGCAGATCAGTGGCTTCCCAGAGGATGGAGTCCACATGATGAAATATCGATTGCTGTCCTATTAATAGATCAGAATTATAGCTACAGAGATTTCTTTCAATATTTGCCTAAATGCCCAATGCTGATTTAGGTGTTAGTTTGCAATTTGCATTATTTAATGATACTAATGAAATGTCTTTAAAGGGTTAAATAAATGCCCTGCTTGTGTTTTTAATGGGATCATCTTGCAGGGAGAACTTTCCAATCGACTCTTTATTTCTCCAATATATGCACGTCAATCCAATGATCATTTTATTGGAAATATTGCTGATTTCAAATGTTTGCTAATTAATCATCACTGACAATTACTAGATATCTATAACAAGATTTATGGTTATATATGCTGTAATCTAGCTGCAGTAAAAGTCTGAAATAGTCTGAACCATTAGTGTAATAGGATAAATGTTCTACTTGGTTCCAATACATGAGACCTAATTGGAGATTTATTACTGCAGCAGAGGTTTTCACTGCACTTCACAGCATTGTTGTTGGTGGCCCATTGTCGTGTGGTCTGCACTATTTATTGTTTCTTTTTAGTTCAGGTCATTACCATTCACATGGGATAATCGTGTAATTAGTATCACTTGGCACAATATTGTGAATGTGTCTCTAATGGTTTTGTACTTTAATCGCATGCATTTTGTATTTTATATTTAGCATAAGATATTTGTATATTGACTGTTTTTTGTGGTTGCACTATTAGCACTTTACTACTATTGGTCATGTTATATTTACACATGGGGTACTATGCAAAAAAATGTTGATAATTTTTGGGGCTTGTATTTACTTGTTTTGCAATACCTGGTCATTTATATTGAGCTGTATTCTATATGGGCTATTTGGTGCTTGTGGCTTTCCTCCTTTTTATATTAATTTTTACATTTGGTATTTTTTTTATTTTGTTTGTGCATATTTACTTAATAAAGAATTGCTCTTTTATCCATTGCATACGTTGCACTTTATATTTTCATTTTCACCAGCCTAGTTCTTTTCCTCCTCCATCCACATCCGGTGTACCGTGTTCTTTTATAGCCATTTATACAGTTATATGAAAAAGTTTGGGCACCCCTATTAATCTTAAGCTTAATGTTTTATAAAAATTGGTTTTTTTGCAACAGCTATTTCAGTTTGATATATCTAATAACTATTGGACACAGTAATGTTTCTGCCTTGAAATGAGGTTTATTGTACTAGCAGAAAATGTGCAATCTGCATCCAAACAAAATTTGACAGGTGCATAAGTATGGCCACCCTTATCATTTTCTTGTTTTAAATACTCCCTCCTACTTTTTACTGACTTACTAAAGCACTTTTTTTGGTTTTGTAACCTCATTGAGCTTTGAACTTCATAGCCAGGTGTATGCAATCATGAGAAAAGCTACTTAAAGTGGCCACTTGCAAGTTGTTCTCCTGTTTGAATCTCCTCTGAAGAGTGGCATCATGGGCTCCTCAAAACAACTGTCAAATGATCTGAAAACAAAGATTATTCAACATAGTTGTCCAGGGGAAGGATACAAAAAGCTGTCTCAGAGATTTAACCTGTCAGTTTCCACTGTGAGGAACATAGTAAGGAAATGGAAGAACACAGGGACAGTTCTTGTTAAGGCCAGAAGTGGCAGGCCAAGAAAAACATCAGAAAGGCAGAGAAGAAGAATGGTGAGATCAGTCAAGGACAATCCTCAGACCACCTCCAGAGAGCTGCAGCATCAACTTGCTGCAGATGGTGTCACTGTGCATCGGTCAACTATACAACGCACTTTGCACAAGGAGAAGCTGTATGGGAGAGTGATGCGAAAGAAGCCGTTTCTGCAAGCACGCCACAAACAGAGTCGGCTGAGGTATGCAAAAGCACATTTGGAGAAGCCAATTTCTTTTTGGAAGAAGGTCCTGTGGACTGATGAAACCAAGGTTGAGTTGTTTGGTCATACAAAAAGGCGTTATGCATGGCGTCAAAAAAACACAGCATTCCAAGAAAAACACTTGCTACCCACAGTAAAATTTGGTGGAGGTTCCATCATGCTTTGGGGCTGTGTGGCCAATGCCAGCACCGGGAATCTTGTTAAAGTTGAGGGACGCATGGATTCCACTCAGTATCAGCAGATTCTTGACAATAATGTTCAAGAATCAGTGACAAAGTTGAAGTTACGCAGGGGATGGATCTTTCAGCAAGGCAATGATCCAAAACACCGCTCCAAATCTACTCAGGCATTCATGCAGAGGAACAATTACAATGTTCTGGAATGGCCATCCCAGTCCCCAGACCTGAATATCATTGAACATCTGTGGGATCATTTGAAGAGGGCTGTCCATGCTCGGCGACCATCAAACTTAACTGAACTGGAATTGTTTTGTAAAGAGGAATGGTCAAAAATACCTTCATCCAGGATCCAGGAACTCATTAAAAGCTACAGGAAGCGACTAGAGGCTGTTATTTTTGCAAAAGGAGGATTTACTAAATATTAATGTCACTTTTCTGGTGAGGTGCCCATACTTATGCACCTGTCAAATTTTGTTTGGATGCAGATTGCACATTTTCTGTTAGTACAATAAACCTCATTTCAAGGCAGAAACATTACTGTGTCCAATAGTTATTAGATATATCAAACTGAAATAGCTGTTGCAAAAACACCAATTTTTATAAAACATTAAGCTTAAGATTAATAGGGGTGCCCAAACTTTTTCATATAACTGTAGTTGGTAATATTCCTGTAGAATCAAACAACAGAGGGAATGTCGGCGACAGTTTCATAGTTTGTGTATAATTTCAGGAGATGTCCTAGTGTCACAATAGATTTTACTATTATTCTCAGTCTTAGCCTTGGGCTGTGTCACTCTGATGGTGTCACAGTAATGAAAGCACTGAGTCATTGGTTGAGTTATAGAGAGATGATGTCAGAATTGTTTTTGTTGCTCTATACCTGTGTTTTATTGTTATGATCTCACAGAAATATATGTAATTATTTTTTAGCTGTGTTCTATTTTGAAGATATTACAAATAAGAGTTTGACTTTATTCCTGCCTTGTGGATCGGTGTGATGATGTCACGCTACTTTTTGTGCTTTTTTTTATTTTGCCGTATTCAATTGTTTATTCTTTTATGGATCTATGCTATTGTGGCTTGAGTATTATTAAAAAGTTGTGTTCTAATATGATGATGACATAATTATTTTATAAATTCTTTTGCTGTTTTCTATCTTTAAATGAGTGGTCTGAAATACAAATTAATTTTCATCCTAAATCCCTGACTATTTAATGCCGAAATCTAATCTATTTTCTAATATACTTTAGGTAAAAATTCCTTATCCTTCCCTAACTACACTATCTAACTGATTTATTTTTTTTACTACTACCTTTTCTGATGCTTGTTTAACCCTACGATGCATATCCCGGGCCTTTTAGGCCCGGGAACTTTTGTTTTGCAAAAATTCTGAAAGGTTTTTAAACTTAGAATTTTGAAACTCTAGGTATTCCTCAGGTCTGTAGTTGTGTGTAATTTCCAGTTGTTTATATATTTTTATGTGATGGGGTTTTTTTTATATAATTTTTTTTTTTTTGAAAACTACAGCTTTACATATCCTGGGCCTTTTAAGCCCGTATTAGGTTTATCATATACTCATCAGTTTATTTTTTATTTTTATTTTTGCTATTTTCTGCAAGATTACTTGCTGTACTTTAGAATTTTGAAACTCTAGGTATTTCTCAGGTTTTTAGTTGTTGGTAATTTCCTAGTTTCATGTGATCATGTTTTTTTTTTATAAAAATGCTTTTTTGGAAGAACAAAATGTCTGCATGACATTTATGTTTTAGACAGGTCCTTTCACACAGCCAATTACCTGTGGTCAGTAGATAAAACAGTTGAACAATAGATGACCCATGTGAAGCTACCTTTAGTTTGTGTACACAGCATACAGGCTCCACCTAGCTATTTGCCTTTTGTCCCTTTGCTCTCCCAACCCATCTTTCAGAATTGATGCACTGTTGGAAGGAGAAGCTCATTCCCTCACTGACTGAATATCAAGGACTTCCATTACCCCCTGTGTGATATTATTGCTGGTAAGTACCATTTGGCAACTGTTTGTAGCCACCAGATACCCAAGACTATTACTCCTGCATCTGCCAGATGCATTTAGAAGATTAGATAGCCAAGCTGGTTTCATACATGTTGTTTAGACTGGTCAGCCATTATCACATGTATTTCTGTATTTGTTGATTCTTTGCTGGCTTCATTTCTTTATACTCTGTTTAGCTATTTGTCAAATTTATTTCTGGATGTGTTGATTCTTTCCTGGATTGAGATGTTTATATACTGTTCAGGACATCTCAGGTCACTTCTTTAGGCTGAAATGGCTGGAATTTTTTGCAGTGCAATGCATCATGATGCCATTGTTGAACTCAATACCCGGAAAAAAAAACCTGAAATCATAAAAAATGTTTGTAAAGAACATTCTTTAGAGAAGATAACATGCGAAAATTGTGATGGAGAGTAATAAAATTGAAAAGTAAAGGAAAAGTTAGAAACGAAAACTAGTTGCAGGTTTTGTTTACTTCAATTTACATGTTATTTCTCTTTATAACCACTTATAATTGTGTGCATTTGTCATATCTGACTTTACAATTTTGAAATAAACTCAAAAAATGCCTATTTTTTTTTTTTTTTTGTCAATTCCTTCCATATAAGTTGCAAACGGGCCTAAAAGGCCCGGGATATGTAAGAGTGTAGATTCCGAATGTCATGCATCGTAGGGTTAAGAATCCCTGGTATACTCTATCGAAGCGTCATCGGGGCAGAGGCTGTGGTCAAAGCTGCAACCTATGTGACCTCCGATTCCGTGGCTCCACTACACTGCATAATTATTACAGGCACAAAAAACAAATGTCTAAAAATAAAAAAAAATTTTTGCAAAAATTGCATGAAGGTAGTAATAATTATAAGGGTATTTAGTAAACATAATTTTGATCAAAAGAATGTGCAAGCCATCCCGCCACGTCAAGGCAACCCTTTGTGGGACAGTCCTACTCTAATATTAAAAACCTTTCCACTTGTCAAGTGACGTAAATGTGAACAAGGCAGAGGGACTGAACCACCAGTTGAAGCATAGGCCAGACAGGATGGATTTCTCAATTCAGAAACAGGGCGATCCCACCCTTATATGCACAGAATGCACTCTGAACTACATAGAAAACTAGATCTGAACTGAAAAAGTAAGTTGATGTGTATGCAAAATGTAAATGCATATTAACACATGACCATTACACAGAAAACAGGCACAAAAAACAGTTTTCTGTGTAATGGTCATGTGTTAATATGCATTTACATTTTGCACACACTTCAACTTACTTTTTCAGTTCAGATCTAGTTTTCTATGTAGTTCAGAGTGCATTCTGTGCATATAAGGGTGGGATCGCCCTGTTTCTGAATTGAGAAATCCATCCTGTCTGGCCTATGCTTCAACTGGTGGGTTCAGTCCCTCTGCCTTGTTCACATTTACGTCACTTGACAAGTGGAAAGGTTTTTAATATTAGAGTAGGACTGTCCCACAAAGGGTTGCCTTGACGTGGCGGGATGGCTTGCACATTCTTTTGATCAAAATTATGTTTACTAAATACCCTTATAATTATTACTACCTTCATGCAATTTTTGCAAAAAATTTTTTTTATTTTTAGACATTTGTTTTTTGTGCCTGTTTTCTGTGTAATGGTCATGTGTTAATATGCATTTACATTTTGCATACACATCAACTTACTTTTTCAGTTCAGATCTAGTTTTCACTGCATAATTATTAGGCAAGTTGTATTTGAGAGGATTCTTTTTATTATTGAACAACAACTATGTTCTCAATCAACCCGAAAGACTCATAAATATCAAAGCTTAATATTTTTGGAAGTTGGAGTGGGTTTTTTTTAGATTTGGCTATCTTAGGTGGATATCTGCTTGTGCAGGTAACTATTACTGTGCAGAATTATTAGGCAACTTAATAAAAAATAAACATATACCCATCTCACTTGTTTATTTTCACCAGGTAAACCAATATAACACAAAATTTAGAAATAAACATTTCTGACATTCAAAAACATTAAAAAAAACAAACAGTGACCAACATAGCCACCTTTCTTTACGATGACACTCAAAAGCCTCCATCCAAAGATTCTGTCAGATGCTTGATCTGTTTAGGATCAACATTGCGTGCAGCAGCCACCACAGCCTCCCAGACACTGTTCCGAGAGGTGTAATGTTTTCCCTCCCTGTAGATCTCACATTTCATGAGGGATCACAGGTTCTCTATGGGGTTCAGATCAGGTGAACAAGAGGGCCATGTCATTATTTTTTCTTCTTTTAGACCTTTACTGGGCAGCCACGCTGTGGAGTATTTGGATGCATGTGATGGAGCATTGTCTTGCATGAAAATCATGTTTTTCTTGAACGATACCGACTTCTTCCTGTACCACTGCTTGAAGAAGGTATCTTCCAGAAACTGGCAGTAGGTCTGGGAGTTGAGCTTCACTCCATCCTCAACCCGAAAAGGTCCCACAAGTTCATCTTTGATGATACCACCCATACCAGTACCCCACCTCCACCTTGCTGGCGTCTGAGTCGGAGTGGAGCTCTCTGGCCTTTACTGATCCAGCCTCGGGCCCATCCATCCGGCCCATCAAGAGTCACTCTCATTTCATCAGTCCATAAAACCTTACAAAAATCAGTCTTAACATATTCCTTGGCCCAGTCTTGGCGTTTTATCTAATGTTTCTTGTTCAAAGGTGGTCAATGTCATTTTTCAGCCTTCCTTACCTTGGCCATGTCCCTGAGTATGGCACACCTTGTGCTTTTTGATACTCCAGTAACGTTGCAGCTCTGAAATATGGCAAAACTGGTGGCAAATGGCATCTTGGCAGCTTCACGCTTGATTTTCCTCAATTCATGGGCAGTTATTTTGAGCCTTTTTTTTATCAACACGCTTCTTGCGACCCTGTTGGCTATTTGCCATGAAACGCTTGATTGTTCAGTGATCACGTTTCAAAAGTTTGGCAATTTCAAGACTGCTGCATCCCTCTGCAAGACATCTCTCAATTTTTTACTTTTCAGAGTCCGTCAAATCTCTCTTCTGACCCATTTTGCCAAAGGAAAGGAAGTTGCCTAATAATTAAGCACACCTGATATAGGGTGTTGATGTCATTAGACCACACCCCTCCTCATTACAGAGATGCAAATCACCTGATTTACATAATTGGAAGTTGGCTTTCAAGCCTATACAGCTTGGAGTAGGACAACATGTATAAAAAGGATGATGTGATCAAAATACTCATTTGCCTTATAATTCTGCACACAGTGTAGTCTCTGCTCTACTGAGCATGCGTCGGTTGTCAATTCAGACGCATGCTCTGTAGATTCTTGTGCAATAGAGGGCTAACAGCAAACCTTGACAAAGCTGGGCGAAACGCACGATGGGGCAGCAGGGCTATAGACCTAACAGGCCATCATATTATTACTAGGTTCATTGTAATGGGGAAGGACCCCAATATGAAGATATGGGGCACAGTTGTGCACCGAAGTCTTGACCACACCAAAGCCCACTAATTTGCATATAAATTAAAAGGTATATTGTCAGGCTCTGTGCCAGTAACAGGTAAACTGCTAGTATGGTTGTTAAAGGGGCTAAGTCCCCTACTACTCTGTATAGCCTATTTAAAATTAATTTTGGGGTTGACAGACTCCATTTAATAATTTTTACTGTGTGATAATATCAAATTAGTCTTAACCTATGATGTATACAGTAGGTACATCATAGGTCGCCGTCTCCCTTTTTGATGCGGGCTCAGGTGCTGAGCCTGCATCTTTTCAGGCACATGTTAGCTGATCTGATCAGCTGGCATGTGCCTCTAACAGCAGTGGGTAGAATTGCGACTATTAACATGTTAAATATTGAGGTCAATCTCTGACAGCGGCATTAAACATGAGCATGCCTGAAATGTGCATCAAACCCCACCCATTGGCGCCCCCTACGTGCTGAAAAGTATCTGTGCCATAGAGCGATTTTTTTTGCCATGCCTCCTGTGTCATGGACAAACTTACTGGGTTGGCCCATCCTTAACCCCTTTCCAACATTGGACGTAATAATACGACGATGTCGGACACTCTCCCTTTGATGTGAGCTCACATCTTTCCCGGCACATGTCAGCTGTTTTGAACAGCTGATATGAGCCCGGAACAGCCGCAGGTGGAATTGCGATCCATCCGTGGCTATTAACCCATAAATGCCGCTGTCAAACTCTGACAGTGACATTTAACATGCACTTCCGGCAATCTCACCGGAAATCCGTCCATCGGTGACCCCGTCACGTGATCGTGGGTCACCGATAGGTTGGCCTGACAACCAGAGGTCTCCTGCAGACCTCTATGGTTGTCACTGCTGGCTTGCTATGAGCGCCGCCCGGTGGTCGGCACTTGTAGCAAGTGAGTAATTCTGCTATATACAGGCGATCTGATCATCGCCTGCATGTAGCGGTGCCGATCGGGTTATGGCAGCTTCTAGTCTCCCATGGAGACTACTGAAGCATGCCAAAAGTAAAAAAAAGTTTTTAAAAATATTTAAAAAATATATAAAAGTTCAAATCACCCCCCTTTTGCACCATTCAAAATAAAATAAAAAAAAATCAAACATACACATATTTGGTATTGCCGCGTTCAGAATCACCCGATCTATCAATAAAACAAAGGATTAACCTGATCGCTAAACGGTGTAGCGAGAAAAAAGTCAAAAAGCCAGAATTACGTTTTTTTCGTCGCCACATTGTATTAAAATGCAATAATGGGCGATCAAAAGATTGTATCCACACCAGAATGGTATCATTAAAAACATCAGCTCAGCACACAAAAAAATAAGTCCTCACCCAACCAGAGATCACGAAAAATTGAGACGCTACGGGTATTGGAAAATGGCGCAATATTTTTTTTTAATTTGGATTTTTTTTCACCACTTACATAAAAAATAACCTATACATGTTTGGTGTCTATGAATTCGTAATGACTTGGAGAATCATAATGGCAGCTCAGTTTTAGCATTTAGTGAACATAGTAAAAAAGCAAAACAAAAAACAACTGTGGGATTGCACTTTTTTTGCAATTTCAACGCTGTTGGAATTTTTTTCCCATTTCCAGTACACAATATGTTAAAACCAATGGTGCCGTTTAAAAGTACAACTTGTCCTACAAAAAACAAGCCCTCATATGGCCATATTGACCAAAACATAGAAAAATTAGGGCTCTGAGAAGAAGGGGAGCAAAAAACAAAAACGCAAAAAACCATGCGCCCCTCCTGTGAAAGATAGGGGCCCATGGCGCATGCGATCGGATCAGCACGATGCGCTGCGGTAAAAAACGCCAATGTGAAACCAGCCTTAGTTGTTTCATTTTAAATAAAAAAAATTGTGGCATGCAGAGCCCAAATCACGAAAATTTGGTTACTGTCCAAATATTTCTGGACCCAACTGTGTATTATATATACAGCATGTGAAATAAATATTGAACATATCACCAATTTTCTAAGTTAATAAATTTCTGAAGGTGCTATTGTACCAATCCAATCCACACAGACAAAGAAATCAAACCATAGATATCCAATTAAGTAATATATGCAATAATGAGAAATGACATAGGGAAATGATTGCACATGCTTACTGAAATTTACAGTATTTAATACTTAATACAAAAGGCTTTATTGGTGATGATGACAACTTAAAGACACCTCCTGTATGGAGAAACTAGTCGCATGCATTGCTCAGGGGTGATTTTGGTCCTAGTGGGCAGGATGCTAGAATGGATGGGCTGCTGGCAGGGAGCAGATGCTAGAATGGATGGGCTGCTGGTAGGGGCAGATGCTAGAATGGATTGGCTGCTGTTAGAGGCAAATGCTAGAATGGATTGGCTGCTGGTAGGGGGCAGATGCTAGGATGGATGGGCTACTGGTAGGGGGCAGATGCTAGATGAGACACGGTAGGGAATGCTAGACGATGGGTTGTAGTGGAAGATGCTAGAATGGATGGGCTGCTGGTAGGGGGCAGATGCTAGAATAGTTGGGTCTGCTGGTAGGGGGGCAGATGCTAGAATGGATGGGCTGCTGGTAGGGGCCAGATGTTAGAATGGATGGGCTCCTGTAAGGGGACAGATGCTACAATGGATGGACTCCATAAAATAGGCAAATGCTAGAATGGATGGGCTGCTGGTAGGGGGCAGATGCTAGAATAGTTGGGTCTGCTGGTAGGGGGGCAGATGCTAGAATGGATGGGCTGCTGGTAGGGGCCAGATGTTAGAATGGATGGGCTCCTGTAAGGGGACAGATGCTACAATGATGGACTCATGAAATAGGCAAATGCTAGAATGGATGGGCTGCTGGTAAGGGGGCAGAGCTAGAATGGATGAGCTCCTTGTAGGGGCAGATGCTTGAATGGATGGGCTGCTGTAAGGGGGCAGATGCTAGAATGGATGGGTTGCTGGTAGTGGACAGATGCATTATTATTATTATTATTATATTACATTTATATAGCGCCATTTATTCCATGGCGCTTTACATATGAAAAGGGGAAAAATATAGACAGGTACAATAAACATGTGCTGGACAAGGGACACACATATACAGAAGGAGAGAGGACCCTGCCCGCGAGGGCTCACAGACTGCAGGATGGGTGAGAATACACTAGGAAGGGTAGAGATGTTATAATGGATGTTCTGCTGGTAGGGGGCAGATGCTAGACTGGATGGGCGCTGGTAGGGGTAGGATGCTAGAATGGATGGGTTGATGGTAGGAGGCAGATGCTAGAATGGAGGCTGCTGGTTAGGGCAGATGCTAGAATGGATGGGCTCCTGGTAGGGGCAGATGCTAGTATGGATGGGCTGCTGGAAAGGGGCAGATGCTAGAATGGATGGGCTGCTGGTAGGGGCAGATGCTAGAATTGATGGGCTGTGAGTGGGCAGTGCTAGAATGGATGGGGCTGCTGGTAGGGGCCAGATGTTAGAATGGATGGGCTCCTGTAGGGGACAGATGCTACAATGGATGGACTCCATGAAATAGGGCAAATGCTAGAATGGATGGGCTGCTGGTAGGGGGCAGATGCTAGAATGGATGGGCTCCTTGTAGGGGCAGATGCTAGAATGGATGGGCTGCTGTAAGGGGCAGATGCTAGAATGGATGGGCTGCTGGTAGTGGACAGATGCTTAGATTATGTTTGGTAGGGAATTAAATCATGTTATGTAGCGGCATATTCCAATGTGGGCGTTTAGCAATGAATAGGGAAATGATGCAGGTCAATAAACATGGTGGCAGATGACTAGAATGAGATGGTGCTGCTGGTAGGGGTCAGAGCTAGGATGGGTTGGATCGCTAGGATAGGGTAGCAGATGCTAGAATGGATGTTCTGCTGGTAGGGGGCAGATGCTAGATGGATGGGCTGCTGTAGGGGTAGATGCTAGAATGGATGGTGATGATAGGAGGCAGATGCTAGAATGGAAGGGCTGCTGGTAGGGGGCAGATGCTAGAATGGATGGGCTCTGGTAGGGCAGATGCTAGTATGGATGGGCTGCTGGTAGGGGCAGATGCTAGAATGGATGGGCTGCTGGTAGGGGCAGATGCTAGAATGGATGGGCTGCTGGTAGTGGACAGATGTCTAGAATGGATGGTTCTGGTAGGGGCAGATGATAGAATGGATGGGCTGCTTGGTAGGGGCAGATGCTAGAATGGATGGGCTTCTGGTAGGGCAGATGCTAGAATGGATGGGCTGCTGGGATAAGAGGGGCAGATGCTAGAATGGATGGCTGCTGGTAGGGGCAGATGCTAGAATGGATGGGCTGCTGGTAGGGGCAGATGCTAGAATGGATGGGCTGCTGGTAGGGGCAGATGCTAGAATGGATGGGCTGCTGGTAGGGGCAGATGCTAGAATGGATGGGCTGCTGGTAGGGGCAGATGCTAGAATGGATGGGCTGCTGGTAGGGGGCAGATGCTAGAATGGATGGGCTGCTGGTAGGGGCAGATGCTAGAATGGATGGGCTGCTGGTAGGGCAGATGTTAAATGGATGGGCTTCTGTAGGGGCAGATGCTAAATGGATGGACTCGGCATGGAAGATAGGCAATGCTAGAATGGATGGGCTGCTGGTAGGAGGGCAGATGCTAGAATGGATGGGCTGTTGGTAGGGGCAGATGCTAGAATGGAAGGCTGCAGGTAGGGGTGTAGATGCTAGAATGGATGGGCTGCTGGTAGGGGGCAGATGCTAGAATGGATGGGTTGCTGGTAGTGGAGCAGATGCTAGACTGGATGTTCTGCTGGTAGGGGGCAGAATCTAGAATGGATTGAGCTCTGTAGGGGCAGATGCTAGAATGGATGGGTGCTGGAGAGTGGCAGATGTATGATGGGTTCTGGTAGGGGCAGATGCTAGAATGGATGGCTGCTGGTAGGGGCAGATGCTAGAATGGATGGCTGCTGGTAGGGGCAGATGCTAGAATGGATGGGTGCTGTAGGGGCAGATGCTAGAATGGATGGGCTGCTGGAAGGGCAGATGCTAGAATGGATGGGCTGTGGTAGGTGCAGATGCTAGAATGGATTGGGCTGCTGGTAGGGGCAGATGCTAGAATGGATGGGCTGCTGGTAGGGGCAGATGCAGAATGATGGGCTGCTGGTATGGGCAGAGAAATGGATGGGTGCTGGTATGGGCAGATGCTAGAATGGATGGCTCTGGTAGGGAGTCAGATGCTAGAATGGTATGTTCTGCTGGTAGGGGGCAGATGCAAGAATGGATGGGGCTGTGGTAGGGGCAGATGCTAGAATGATGGGCTGCTGGTAGGGGCAGATGCTAGAATGGATGTCTGCTGGTAGGTGCTGGTGCTAGAATAGATGGGCGATCGTGTAGGGGGCAGATGCTAGAATTGATGTTCTGCTGGTAGGGGGCAGAGCTAGGATGGATGGGCTGCTGATAGGGGCAGATGCTAGAATGGATTGGCTGCTGATAGGGGCAGATGCTAGAATGGGTGGGCTACTGGAAGTTGGCAGATGCTAGAATGGATGGCTGCTGGTAGGGGCAGATGATAGAATGGATGGGCTGCTGGTAGGGGCAGATGCTAGAATGGATAGGGCTTCTGGTAGTGGACAGATGCTAGAATGGATGGGATGCTGGTAGGGAAAGATGCTAGAATGGATTGGCTGCTGGAAGGAGCAGATGCTAGAATGGATGGCTGTTGGTAGGAGAGATGCTAGAATGGATGGGCTTCTGTAGGGAGCAGATGCTAGAATGGATGGGCTGCTGGTAGTGGGCAGGATGCTAGAATGGAATGGCTGCTGGTAGGAGGCAGATGCTAGAATGGATGTGTTGCTGTAGGGACAGATGCTAGAATGGAAAGGCTCCTGGTAGGGTCAGATGCTAGATGGATGGGTCTGCTGGTAGGGGCATTTTGCTAGAATGGATGGGCTGCTGGTAGAGGGCAGATGCTAGAATGGATGGGCTTCTGGTAGGGACAAATGCTAGAATGGAAAGGCTGCAGGTAGGGGTGAGATGCTAGTAGGATGGGCTGCTGGTAGGGGGGCAGATGCTTGAATGGATGGGTTGCTGGTAGTGGACAGATGTATATACTGGATGTTCTGCTGGTAGGGGCAGAGAACTAGAATGGATGAGCTCTTGTAGGGGCAGATGCTAGAATGGATGGGCATCCTGGTAGGGCAGATGCTAGAATGGATGGGCTCCTGGTAGGGGCAGATGCTAGAATGGATGGGCTGCTGGTAGGGCAGATGCTAGAATGGATGGGCTCCTGGTAGGGGCAGATGCTAGAATGGATGGGCTGCTGGTAGTGGGCAGGATGCTAGAATGGATGGGTTGCTGGTAGTGGGCAGATGCTAGAATGGATGTTCTGCTGGTAGGGGCAGATGCTAGACTGAATGGGTTGCTGGTAGGGAGCAGATGCTAGAATGGATGGCTGCTGGTAGGAGGTAGATAATAGAATGGATGGGCTCCTGTTACGGGCAGATGCTAGAATGGATGGACTGCTGTAAGGAGGCACATGCTAGAATGGATGGGCTGCTGGTAGGGTCAGATGCTAGAATGTATGTTCTGCTGGTAGGGGGCAGATGCAAGAATGGATGGACTGGTGGTAGGGGGGCAGATGCTAGAATGGGTGCGCTGCTGGAAGGGGCAGATGCTAGAATGGATGGGCTGCTGGTAGTGGGCAGGATGCTAGAATGGATGGGCTGCTGGTAGTGGGCAGATGCTAGAATGGATGTTCTGCTGGTAGGGGCAGATGCTAGACTGGATGGGTTGCTGGTAGGGAGCAGATGCTAGAATGGATGGGCTGCTGTAAGGAGGCACATGCTAGAATGTTTGGGCTGCTGGATGGGGCAGATACTAGAATGGATGGGCTGCTGGTAGGGTCAGATGCTAGAATGGATGGGCTGCTGGTAAGGGGCAGATGCTAGAATGGATGGGCTGCTGGAAGGAGGCAGATGCTGGAATGGATGGGCTGCTGATAGGGGTAAATGCTAGAATGGATGGGCTGCTGGTAGGGGGCAGATGCTAGGATGGATGGGCTACTGGTAAGGGGCAGATGCTAGAATGGATGGGCTACTGGTAGGGGGGCAGATGCTAGAATAGATGGGATGCTGATAGTTGGAAGATGCTAAAATGAATGGGCTGCTGGTAGGGGGCAGATGCTAGAATGGATGGGCTGCTGGTAGGGGAAGATGCTAGAATGGATGGGCTGCTGGTAGGGGGCAGATGATAGAATAGATGGGCTGCTGGTAGGGGGGCAGATGCTAGAATGGATGGGCTGCTGGTAGGGGCCAGATGTTAGAATGGATGGGCTCCTGTAAGGGGACAGATGCTACAATGGATGGGCTCCATGAAATGGGCAAATGCTAGAATGGATGGGCTGCTGGTAGGGGGACATTTTGCTAGAATGGATGGGCTGCTGGTAGGAGGGCAGATGCTAGAATGGATGGGCTTCTGGTAGGGGGCAATGCTAGAATGGAAGGTTGCAGGTAGGGGTGTAGATGCTAGAATGGATGGGCTGCTGTAAGGGGGCAATGCTGAATGATTGGGTGCTGGTAGTGGGCAGATATAAATGGATGGCTGCTGGTAGGGGCAGATGACTAGAATGGATGAGCTCCTTGTAAGGGGCAGATGCTTGAATGGATGGGCTGCTGGTAGGGGCAGATGCTAGAATGGATGGGTTGATGGTAGGAGGAGAATGCTAGAATGGATGGGCTGCTGGTAGGGGCAGATGCTAGAATGGATGGGCTGACTGGTAAGGGGCAGATGCTAGAATGGATGGGCTCTGTAGGGGGCAGATGCTAGAAAGATGGGCTGCTGGAAGGGCAAGATGCTAGAATGGATGGGCTGCTGGTAGGGGCAGATGCTAGAATGGATTGGCTGCTGGTAGGGGCAGATGCTAGAATGGATGGGCTGCTGGTAGGGGGCAGATGCAAGAATGGATGGGCTGCTGGTATGGGCAGATGAAAATAGATGGCTGTCTGGTAGGGGCAGATGCTAGAATGGTATGTGCTGCTGGTAGAGGGCAGATGTAGAATGGATGTTCTCTGTAGGGTGCAGATGCTAAATGGATGGGCTCATGAAATGGGCAAATGCTAGAATGGATGGGCTGCTGATAGGGGAATTGCTAGAATGGATGAGCTCTGGTATGGGGGCAGATGCTAGAATTATGTTCTGGTAGGGGCAAATGCTAGAATGGATGGCTGCATGATAGGGGAGATGTAGAATGTAGATGGTGGCTCTGATAGGGGCAGATGCTGAATGGATGGGTGCTGGTAGTGGCAGATACTAGAATGGGTGTCTGCTGGTAAGTGGGCAGGATGCTAGAATGGATGGCTGCTGGTAGGGGCAGATGATAGAATGGATGGGCTGCTGGTAGGGGCAGATGCTAGAATGGATGGAGTTGATGGTAGGACAGATGCTAGAATGGATTTGGCTGCTGGAGGAGCAGATGCTAGAATGGATGGGCTGTTTGGTAGGGATCGATGCTAGAATGGTTGGGCTGCTGATGGGGGCAGATGCTAGAAAGGATGGGCTGCTGGTAAGTGGGCAGGATGCTAGAATGATGGGCTGCTGGTAGAGGCAGATGCTAGAATGGATATGCTGCTTGTAGGGGAAGATGCTAGAATGGATGGGCTCTGGTAGGGGCAGATGCTAGATGGATGGGCTGCTGGTAGTGGGCAGGATGCTAAAATGGATGGCTTGGTAGTGGGCAGATGCTAGAATGGTATGTTCTGCTGGTAGGGAGCAGATGCTAGAATGGATGGCTGCTGGTAGGGTGCAGGATGCTAGAATGGATGGGCGCCTGTTAGGGCAGATGCTAGAATGGATGGACTGCTGATAGGGGCACATGCTAGAATGGTTGGGCTACTGGAAGGGGGCAGATGCTAGAATTTATGTGTCTGCTGGTAGGGAGATACTAGAATGGATGGGCTGCTGAAGGGGCAGATGCTGAATGGATGGGCTGCTGTATAGGGGCAGATGCTGAATGGATGGGCTACTGGTATGGGTCAGATCTAGAATGGTTGGCTACTGGAAGGGGCGGGATGCTAGAATGGATGGCTGCTGGTAGGGGCAGATGATAGAATGGATGGTCTGCTGGTAGGGGCAGATGCTAGAATGGATGGGATGCTGGTAGGGAAGATGCTAGAATGGATTGGCTCTGGTAGGAGCAGATGCTAGAATGGATGGGCTGTGGTAAGGATCGATGCTGAATGGATGGGCTCTGTGGGGAGAGATGCTAGAATTGGATGGGCTGCTGGTAGGGGCAGGATGCTAGAATAGATGGGCTGCTGGTAGGGCAGATGCTAGAATGGATGGCTGCTTGTAGGGGCAGATGATAGAATGGATGGGCTGCTGGTAGGGGGCAGATGCTAGATTGGATGGGCTGCTGGTAGGGGTGGATGCTAGAATAGTTGGGTCTGCTGGTAGTGGGAGGCAGATTGGAGCTGTGTAGGATGTGATGGGCTGCTGGTAGGGGGTCAGATGTAGAATGGATGGGCTCCTGTTAAGGGCAGATGCTACAATGGATGGCTGCTGAAAGGCAATGCTAGAATGGATGGGCTGCTGGAGGGGGCATTATGCTAGAATGATGGGCTGCTGGTAGGGGCAGAATCTAGAATGGATGGGCTGCTGGAGGGGCAAATGCTGAAAGTGGTAAGGCAGAGGAAGGTGGTGGGGTAGTATGCTAGAATGGATTGGGCTGCTGGAGGGGGCAGATGCTGAATGGATGGTTGCTGGTAGTGGTCAGATGTATAATGGATGTTCTGCTGGTAGGGGCAGATGTTAGACTGGATGGGTGCTGGTAGGGAGCAGATGCTAGAATGGATGGGCTCTGAAGGGCAGATGCTAGAATGGATGGACTGCTGGAAGGTGTCAGATGCTGAATGATGGCTGCTGGTAGGGGGAAGATGCTAGAATTGGATGGGCTGCTGGTAGGGGCAGATGCTAGAATGATGGGCTGCTGGTAGGGCAGATGGCTAGAATGGATGGACTTCTGGTAGGGGCAGATGATAGAATGTATGGTGCTGGTAGGGGGCAGATGCAGAATGGATGGGCATGCTGGTAGGGGCATATGCTAGAAATGGGTCTGCTGGTAGAGGGTGCAGATGCTAGAATGGATGGCTGCTGAAGGGCAGATGTTGAATGGATGGGCTTAGGCGGTTTGGGGCAGATGCAAATTAAGGGATTCTGCTGGTAGGGGCATTGCTAGATGGATTGGCTGCTGTAGGGGCAGATGCTAGAATGGATGGCTTCTGGTAGGGGGCAAATGCTAGAATGGGAAGGCTGCAGGAGTTGTGTAGATGCTAGAATGGATTGGCTGCTGGTAGGGGGCAGATGATGAATGGATGGGCTTCTGGTAGGGACAGATGCTAATGGATGTTTGCTGGTAGGGAGATGTTAGAATGGATGGGCTGCTGTAGGAGCAGATGCTAGAATGGATGGGCTGCTGGAGGGGCAGATGCTAGAATGGATGGGCTGCTAGTAGGGTCAGATGCTAGAATTGATTGCTGCTGGTAGGGGCAGATGCTAGAATGGATGGGCTGCTGGTAGGGGCAGATGCTAGAATGGATGGGCTGCTGGTATGGGCAGGATGCTAAAATGGATGGCTTCTGGTAGTGGGCAGATGCTAGAATGTGATGTTCTGCTGGTAGGGGCAAATGCAGATGGATGGGCTGCTGGTAGGGGCAGATGCTAGAATGGATGGCTGCTGGTAGGGTAGATGCTAGAATGGATTGGCTCTGTAGGGCAGATGCTAGAATTTGTTGGGCTGCTGGTTGGGGGCAGATGCTAGAATTGATGTTGCTGCTGGTAGGGTCAGATGCTAGAGATGGATGCTGCTATGGGGCAGATGCTAGAATGGATGGCTACTGAAGTTGGCAGATGCTAGAATGGATTGGCCCTGGGTTATGGCGGGATGATAGAATGGATGGCTGCTGGTAGGGGCAGATGCTAAATGGATGGGCTTCTGGTAGGGGACAATGCTAGATTGGATGGGAAGCTGGTAGGAAAGATGCTAGAATGGATTGGCTTCTGTAGGGAGCAGATGCTAGAATGGATGTGCTGCTGTAGGGGACAGGATGCTAGAAGTGAATGGGCTCTGGTAGAGGCACATGCTAGAATGGATGTGCTGCTTGGAAAGGAGGCAGATGCTAGAATGGATGGGCTCTGGAAGGGGCAGATGCTAGAATGGATGGGCTGCTGGTTGTGGGCAGGATGCTAGAAAGGATGGGCTGCTGGTAGTGGGCAGATGCTAGAATGGATGTTCTGCTGGTAGGGGCAAATGCTAGACTGGATGGGTTGCTGGTAGGGAGCAGATGCTAGAATGGATGGGCTGCTGGTAGGAGGTAGATGCTAGAATGGATGGGCTCCTGTTACGGGCAGATGCTAGAATTGTTGGGCTGCTGGTAGGGGGCAGATGCTAGAATGGATGGGCTGCTGGTAGGGTCAGATGCTAGAATGGATGGGCTACTGGTATGGGCAGATGCTAGAATGGGTGGGCTACTGGAAGTTTGGCAGGATGCTAGAATGGATTGGCTGCTGGTAGGGGGCAGATGATAGAATGGATGGGCTGCTGGTAGGAGGCAGATGCTAGAATGGATAGGCTTCTGGTAGGGGACAAATGCTAGAATGGATGGGAAGCTGGTAAGGAAAGATGCTAGAATGGATTGGCTGCTGGAAGGAGCAGATGCTAGAATGGATGTGCTGCTTGTAGGGGACAGATGCTAGAATGGATGGGCTCCTGGTAGGGGCAGATGCTAGAATGGATGGGCTGCTGGAAGGAGGCAGATGCTAGAATGGATGGGCTGCTGGAAGGGGCAGATGCTAGAATGGATGGGCTGCTGGTAGTGGGCAGGATGCTAGAATGGATGGGCTGCTGGTAGTGGGCAGATGCTAGAATGGATGTTCTGCTGGTAGGGGCAGATGCTAGACTGGATGGGTTGCTGGTAGGGAGCAGATGCTAAAATGGATGAGCTGCTGGTAGGGTCAGATGCTAGAGTGGATGGGCTGCTGGTAAGGGGCAGATGCTAGAATGGATGGGCTGCTGGAAGGAGGCAGATGCTGGAATGGATGGGCTGCTGGTAGGGGTCAGATGCTAGAATGGATGTTCTGCTGGTACTTGGTAGATGCTAGGATGGATCCTTCTATGATCTCTGAGCTTTAGTTCCTTCCATAAATGTCCTGTTGGATTCAGATCAGATTATTGACTGGGCCATTCTAGCAGCTATATTTTCTTTCTCTGAAACCAGTCGAGAGCTTCCTTGCTTGTGCGTTTCAGATCATTGTCTTGCTGAAATATCCAACCTTGTTTCATGTTTCCCATCCTGGTAGATGGCAGCATATTTTTATCAAGAATGTCTCCGTACATTTGTCCATTTATCTTTCAATTATATGAAGTTTGTCAGTGCTGCATGCTGAAAAATAGATCCACATCATGATGTTCCAACCTCCAAACCTCAATGTTGCTATGGCGTTTTTGGGTTGATATGCAGTACCATTTTACCTCCAAACATGGTATGCATTATGGCACTCAGAGGTCAATTTTGGTCTCATCTGGCCAGACTATATTCTACCAGTATTTCACAGGCTTGTATAAATGTTGTTGTGCAAACTTTAAGTGCACTTCAGCATACTTTTTGTTCAGCAATGGAGTCTTGCTTGATGAGCGTGCATACAGGCCATGGAGATTGAGTGCATTACTTATAGTATTCTTTGAAAAAATTGTATCTGCTGATTCCAGGTGTTTTTGTCGCTTTCCGCAGCTGGTCCTTGGCTGTTGGACAACTTTTCTGATAATTCTTTACACTCCTCTGTCTGAAATCTTGCGGGAGCACCTGGTTGTGGATGTTTATGGTGAAATTATGTTTTTTCCACTTCTGGATTAAGGCCCCGACAGTGCTCACTGAAATCTTCAGTAGCGTAGAAATTCTTCTGTAACCAATGCCATTAGTATGTTTTCCAACAATAAGGTTGCAAAGGTCAAGACAGCTCTCTGGTTTTATCCACCATGAGATGTTTCTTGGGTGGCACCTTGGGAATGAGACACCACTGGGGGTGGTCTTTGTTGTCCTTTCTTATTCTCAAGTCCTCTACCAGAGGCCTGGGAGTTTAAGGGTTTTGCGCAGGATTTTAGCTGTTCCCAGCATTGCGCTTTTCTGAACCAATAGTTCAGATGTTGATCCTGGGATCTGTCGTAGCCATTCTTCCAACTTAGGGGTCACTGCTCCAAGTGCTCCTATCACTACTGGAATCACTGTTGCCTTCACCCTCCACATCTTTTCCAGTTCTCCTTTGAGGCCCTGGTATTTCTTCATCTTCTCATATTCCTACTTTCTGATGTTGCTGTCGCTTGGCACTGCCACATCTATTATCATTGCTGTCTTCTGATCCTTGTCTACTATGACAATGTCTGGTTGGTTAGCCAACACCTGCTTATCCATCTGGATCTTGAAGTCCCCAGGATTTTAGCCCTTTCATTCTCCACCATTTTTTCTGGGGTCTCCCACCTGGACTTAGGAGGACTTAGCCTATATGCTGTGCAGATGTTCCTGTATACAATTCCCGCTACTTGCTTGGTAGTAGCGTTCAGTATACGCTGTTCCTGCTTGCATTTTGCATCCTGCCACTATGTGTTGGACCGTTTCTGAGGTTTCTTTGCATAGTCTGCACCTTGGGTCTTGTCTTGTGTGGTAGATTCCTGCTTCTATGGATCTGGTTCATAGTGGCTGGTATATGTATGTTATATATATATATATATATATATATATATATACATATACATATATATATATATATATATACACACACATGGTAATGAATAAACTTGTTTCACTGAACATGCAGTTCTGTCGATGGAAAAAAGAAGAAGTATAATTTATGCTTATTGTACTGTAATTCATGCTGATTTTATGCTCAGGCTTGACTGCTAAGCCTGGAACAAGCTGCAATAGATAAAATACAAGTTATATTAAACATTTTCTAACAAATATATATGTCAACCAGCTCAGCTTCTCATGTTGACCAATAATTGCATAATTTCTGAGTTGACGCATTCCTTTAAAAATATGTCACGTTTGAAAATATAAGATAAATATAAAAAATTGCCTATATATGTATAAAAGTCTCTGTGTCATTACAAAGTGTTCATGCTTTATATGTATATTCCAACATTTGAATCCTAACTCACTGGACTCTTTCCATTCCATTGGTGATTCCTCCAAAACCTCCCGTAAAGATTGACCTTTGTTTAGGTTTGGCTTTCTTTAACCCCTTAATGACCGCCAATATGCCTTTTAATGGCGGTAGTTAAGGGTACTTAAACCACAGAGCCGTCACGGCACTGTGGAAAAAGTATATAGCGCCCCACAGAGTCGGATTTTCTCTGGCGTCTTGACCCCCAGAAAACATGATTCGGGTCAGTTTTTACCGACGCCGCTTTTGCGATCGCCGTTATTAACCATATAATCACTAAAAAAAAGCGCGATTCTGCTTTATCTTTCTCTCTCCTCTGATGTGATTGCACATCAGAGGAGATAAAAATAGGGTCCCCGATCCCCCCGGTACCTCCCGGTGTCTCCAGACCCTCCTGCCTCCTCCGGTGGGCGCCGCCATCTTGGTCCGGGAAGAAAATGGCGGGTGCATGCGCAGTGCGCCTGCCGAATCTCCCGGCCAGCAGATTCATTCATTCAGTGAAGATACATTTTGATCATTATGATAAACCCTTCACAGTGATCAAAATTAAAAAAAATAGTAAATAAACCCCCTTTATCACCCCCTTAGTTAGGGAAATCTAATAAAATAAAGAAAATATATTTATTTTCATTTTTCCATTAGGGTTAGGGTTATAATTAGGGTTAGGGTTACAATTAGGGTTAAAATTAGGGTTATGGTTGGGTTGGTTTGGGTTGGGATTAGGGTTAGGGATTAGGGTTAGGGGTCTGTTGGGGTTATGGTTGGAGCTAGAATTGAGAGCTTACTACTTTTTAGGCACATTAGGGGGTCTCCAAACATGACATGGCGTTCAAAATGTCAAATGTGCTCCCTCCCTTCCGAGCCCTGCACCCAAACAGTGGATTACCCAACATATGGGGTATCAGCGTACTCAGGACAAATTGCACACCAATTTTTGGTTCTAATTTCTCCTGTTACCAATGGGAAAATAAAAAATAGCAGGCTAAAAAAATTATTTTTGAGGAAATAAATGATTTTTTATTTTCACGGCTCTCCATTATAAACTTCTGTGAAGCACTTGGGGGTTCAAAGTGCTCACCATACATCTAGATAAGCTCCATGGGGGGTCTAGTTTTCAAAATGGTGTGGGGGTTTCCACTGTTTAGGCACATCAAGGGCTCTGCAAACACAACATGACGCCCGCAGAACATTCCATTAATGTCTGCATTACAAAATGGCACTCCTTCCCTTCCAAGCTCTCCCATGCGCCCAAACAGTGGTTCCTTACACATATGGGGTATCAGCGTACTCAGGAAAAATTGCACAACAACTTTTGTGGTCCAATTTCTCCTGTTACCCCTTGGGAAAATAAAAAATAGCGGGCTAAAAATTCATTTATGAGGAAAAAAATTATTTTTTATTTTCACGGCTCTACGTTATAAGCTTCTGTGAAGCACTTGGAGGTTCAAAGTGCTCACCACACATCTAGATAAGTTCCTTAAGGGGTCTAGTTTCCAAATGGGGTCACTTTTTAGGGGTTTCCACTATTTAGGCACATCAGGGGCTCTCCAAACACGACATGGCGTCCAGCCAATTTTGCGTTGAAAAAGTCAAACGGCGCTCCTTCCCTTACGACCTCTGCCGTGCCCCAAAAAGTGGTTTACCCCCACATATTCAGAAGAAATTGCACAACAAATTTTGTGGTTCATTTTCTCTTTTAACTCTTGTGAAAATAAAAAAATTGGTTCTGAAATACATTTTTTGCAAAAAAAGTTAAATGTTAATTTTTTCCTTCCATATTGCTTCAGTTCCTCTGAAGCACGTAAAGGGTTAATACATTTCTTGAATGTAGTATTGAGCACCTTGAGGGGTGCAGTTTTTAGAATGGT
Organism: Oophaga sylvatica; assembly: GCA_033576555.1. Classification (NCBI taxonomy): domain Eukaryota; kingdom Metazoa; phylum Chordata; class Amphibia; order Anura; family Dendrobatidae; genus Oophaga; species Oophaga sylvatica. The sequence goes on along the minus strand of JARQOD010000008.1, from coordinate 56,552,520 downwards.
GTCACTTTTGGGTATTTTCTATCATATAGACCCCTCAAAGTGACTTAAAATGTGAGGTGGTCCCTAAAAAAAAAAATGGTGTTGTAAAAATGAGAAATCGCTGGTCAACTTTTAGCCCTTATAACTTCGTAACAAAAAAAATTTTGTTTCCAAAATTGTGCTGATGTAAAGTAGACAAGTGGGAAATGTTATTTATTAAGAAATTTGTGTGACATATCTCTCTGATTTAAGGGCATAAAAATTTAAAGTTTGAAAATTGCTAAATTTTCAAAATTTGCCATATTTCCGTTTTTTTCATAAACGCAAGTCATATAAAAAATTTTTTACCACTAACGTGAAGTACAATATGTAATAAAAAAACAGTCTCAGAATCAGCGGGATTCGTTAAAGCGTTCCAGAGTTATAACCTCATAAAGTGACAGTGGTCAGATTTGTAAAAATTGGCCCTGTCATTAAGCTGCAAATTGGCTGTCACTAAGGGGTTAAAAAATATATATTCCAATATTGCTAAACAGAAAAAACAGACGATATGATAGTATGGTTAATTATAATTTATTTATTGATTTACTGTATGTTTCTCAAAAGATGTGCGCTATATTGATTATTGTGCCATTGGACTATTCTAGCAACCAAACAGCCTGTCAGAGTGTGGGGGGAGGTGGATTAAAGGTATTTCCATGACATGTATTTTTTTTGTCTAGGTTAGCCATTTAAAATGGTTTATTTTGAAGACCCTAAAATTATGCTATGCAATGAAAGACTTTTCGCCATGTTCTTCTAGGCCATGTGCAAATATTTTCTTACCTTTTAAAGCCTGAAAGTGTTAACTTTTCCTCTGTCCATTGATGTAGCCATTAGTATCCATTAATATGGCGGTATCCATATCTCTGCACCGCAGGGAGGCTTCATTGTCGCTATGTGTTTGTTTCTCATGATTGATGTGCATATGTTTATTTTTCTCCGCGCTCTCCTCTGAGCTAGCATTTCTGTTTATTTGCTTTCCAATGTCAAAAAGACTTATTAATGTGAAAATATTTGCCAGGACAAACATGCGCTCACTGATCTGTGTGTACAGCAACGGCCTGATCTCGCCGTCATCAAGTCAATCCTTGTGAGTTGTGATGAGGGAGTGCGGACAAGTTATCAGAAAATAGTGCAGTCAGGGAACCTAACACTTTACAAATGCTATATTACACTGACATTCTGATTGTTTATATGCATGGAGTAAATTAGATATACCGTATATACTCATGTATAAGTCGACCCGTGTGTAAGCCGACCCCCCTAATTTTGCCACAAAAAACTTGGAAAACTTATTGACTCACGTATAAGCCGGGTGTATAAGTTGCAGTCCTGCTCTGTGCTCCCCCATCCAGCTCTGTGCGCCCCCATTCTCCTCTGTGCTCCCCTCCTCCTGCTCCATTATCCTGTCCTGCTCCATGCTTTCCATCCTCCCCGTCCTGCTCCGTGCTCCCCCATCCAGCTCTGCACTCCCCCATTCTCCTCTGTGCCCACCCCCGTCCTGCTCCGTGCTCTCCGTCCTCCCCGTTCTGCTCCGTCCTCCCCCCATCCTGCTCTGTGCTCCTTGTCCTCCTCCATGCTCCCCCCATCCTCCTCCATCATACTCACCCTCCCCGTGCCATCGCTGAACGTCCCGGCCGGCAATCCTGCGTTCTCCCCGGCTTCCTGCCGCTCTCCAGCGCTGAGCGGTGACGTAATACCGCTCATTAAGGCCATGAATATGGAGGCCACGCCCATGGGAGTGGCGTCGCTTCCATATTACATGACCTTAATGAGATGAGTGGGTATTACGTCACCGCTCAGTGCTAGAGAGCTGCAGGAAGCCGGGGAGAACGCAGGATTGCAGGGACGTTCAGCGATGGCACGGGGAGGGGTGAGTATGATGTCCCAGCACTGGCTCCTGCCGCCGCATCCCCTCCCCGCTGGTTTCTACCCTATGACTCGTGTATAAGCCGAGGGGGCATTTTCAGCACAAAAAAAGGTGCTGAAAATCTCGGCTTATACACGAGTATATACGGTAGTACTATGATTCTTATTGGTTTTAGTCCTGTAAAGTCCACCAACATTTGACTATGAAGCACTGGCAATGTCTTCTCTAGAGTGAAGAGTCATCTTTTATTTAAATGACTATCTGATGAATCTGAGTTTGGGGATACTAAAAGAACACGACCTACCAGAATGCGTAGAGCCTAATGGAAAATTTGACTGAGGAGATATAATGGTTGACTGAGGAGATATAATGGTGTGTGGTTTGATTACATGGTTTGGGCTAATCCCCTCATTTTCAGGAATAGGCAATGTTAATAAAGCAGCAGGCATTTGGAACAATTGCACGCTTCTAATTTGTGGTAACAGATTGGAGAAGGCCTTTCCCTGTCCTAGTATGATTGTGCCCCTTTGCACAAAAGCGAGGTCTTAGTGGCCACCATTGGATGAGTTTTTTGTGAACAAACTTAAAGCACAATTGCCATAGTCTTATACTTTCCTGCTGACGTCTTCAGCTTTTCCCGTTGCCGCTCCAGTCCCGTGACGCCATCTTGTAACTACAACTTCCGACTGACCACAAGTCAGAGGTAACAGTCACAACATGACTATGTAAGACTGTGAGAACCATGTTCTGGCTCTAGTAGACTTACAGTGAGTTGTGACCTCTGGATTGCCCAGCAAGAAGATGACAGGCATGGCGCTGATAAAAGATTTAGACAACAGCTGCAAAGTATAATGCTAGGGTCAGGGAACTTAGATTAGTGGAGCCACTAAAATAACGAAAAACCGCTGGAGTGGTGCTTTAAGTTTCCTACATAGAGCCCAGATCTCAACTACTCCAAACTATTTTGGGATGATTCAACAGAGTGGTGAAAAATTCTCTCTGGCATTCTCTAAAATATTGTAGTTAACTATCATAGCTTTATAAAAGACCCAACTGCATCTTAATATCAATGGTTTTGGAATGACATCAATTTACCGTACTGTGAAACATATTTAAGCAGGTGTGGAGTGTGGAAAAATTGTTGCAAATGAATGTTTTCAAATATAGAAGTTTATCTTTATTAACAAAATGAGAAGTGAATAAACAAAAGAGAAATTTAAATCAAATCAATATTTGGTGTGGCCACCCTTTGCCTTCAAAGCTGCATTCATTCTTCAACAGTAGGTGCACTTGCCTAATTTTTGAAGGACCTCAGCAGGGAGGTTGTTCCAAACATTTTGAAGAACTAACCACTGATCTTGTATGGATGGAGGCTTGCTCAAATCCTCCTGTCTTTTCATGTAATCCTAGGCAGACTTGATGTTGAGATCAGAGCTCTGTGGGGGCCGTATCATCACTTCCAGTTAGTTCTTAATGACATTGGCTTTATGTTTCGGTTCGTTGTTCTTCTGCAGAATAATTTTGGAGTCAATCAGCCTCCTCTCGGATGGCATTGAATGGTGGATAAGTATAAGCCTGCTTTCCTATGCAAATATACCTACTGTAGAAAAAATTAATGTTTTGAAGGTAAAGGGCGATCAGACAAATAAAAAGTGATTAGATTTAGATTTATCTTTTGTTCATTCATTTTGCAGTTTGTTACTTGATAAAAATAAACTATTAACACTTCTAGATTTGAAAGCATTCTTACTTTGTAACATTTGCACAGTTGGTAGGCAAGATCATCAGGTTTACACATATGTTTACCCATAAAGAGGAGTTATGAGGTTTCACATTACATATTACAAGGGCTTAGGAGTCATGCTCCAAAGCAACAAGGGAGAATTTCAGAAATTTCTATATTTCAAGGTACCAGAAATAGAAATTTAGGAAAATCAATTAATTTAGTAACATTAAAAGTGAAGAAAAAAATCAATTGAAATAAGCTCTTTAATTTTTTTCTACATTCTCTCGTCAAACGTCTCCACATATCTCTCCATCTGGCGCGTTTATAGAGGAAGTTCTTTCAGCCGGCTGCTGCTTAATTGATTTTGAGATTTTCAGCCTCTTTATGATATAATTTGAACAAATTGGAATATTTTTGTTACATATTAGTTCTGTTTTGAGATAAAAGGTAAAAAATTAGACAACAAACACTGTCTTAACTGGAGAAGTATGCAGCACTACAGCAACAAATCAATATTTCTTGATAAGATAGCTGAAATTAATTCAAAACTATGGTGGCCATCTGGTGATGATGACCTGTGGTGGGTGTGATGTAGCAATACTACAGATTTGTGATTACACAATACATATTATATATTGTATCTGCTATTCTTTCTCCAATACTCTTTGAATAGACTGCAGTAGACCGTAAACTTGTTCTTATGCCCATTACTCTCCTTACTAACCTTTAGTTTATATGTTGTTGTGACAGCCATTTCTACATCAGTAAGTGCAGCTATATTAATTGTCATTCTTTTATTGGCTTCTCAAAAAATAACATCCAACTGTCACTTTGTCTGCATGCTCAGTCATTAACAAAGTGGCAGTCATGCATACTTTTTCACACTGTGGTAGGAGTGTATATTATTTATTATGCGTTGCTTACATAACACCATTAATTCAGACATCATCATTTTCCTTCTTCCCATTGGGGCTTGCAATCTAAATTCCCTATCAGTATGTCGTTGGAGTGTGGGAGGAAACTTGAGAACCCGGAGGAAACCCACGCAAACATGGGGTGAACATAAACTCCTTGCAGATATTGTCATTGGTGGGATTTGCACCCAGGACCCCAGTCCTGCAAAGCAGCAGTGCTAACCACTAGGGATAAGAGAACGTGCTAGGTTATACTTGGTTATCAATCAAGTATCACGATGCTTTGATGTGCTCGTTACTCAGCGAGTAGTGGGCGGTGCTCGATGTAAAACTCGAATCCCTGCCCCACATCCTTGGTGCCTGTTATGCAGCCAATAAGCATGCAGGGATTTCCTATGAGCAACTGTTATGCCATAGTCATCTTGGTTGTGGTATTACTGTAATTGGATGGCCGTCTGACATCATCAGGGATTATAAAAGGATAGGAGCCGCTCAGCTCGGCACCATGACACCATGACATACAGCTTTGTGACACTGGAGGGAGAGACTGTTTGCCTAGGCCTGTGTGCACAGTATAGCGAATCAGAGTCCTCTAGTGTTGATACTGGTGCTGAAGCAGAGCCATCATACTAACAGACCTTCTAATGGTTAATTGTTTATATCACATACTATCTGCATTTAGCCTAGGGAGAAAGAGTGAGTCACAGGAGCAGGGACAGTGACATAATCCAGTCTGTAGACAGCGATTAGGCCTGTGCAGTACATTGGCAAATATATAGCTGCCGGTTTTTTTTTTGAGGGGGCTGAAAAAATTGAATACATTTTGATCCATCACATATTGCATGCTTTTTTTTTGTGTTATATAGCACACCCAAAAATCATTGAAACATTATCCTGGGCTACATTTCTCAGCCATACACTATTTCATAATGTGGAGTACCTTTCTGTGATCTCTAAAACTGATAAAAAGCTTTTAAAAATTTTGTAGGCTTCCATTTCTTAGACATACAGTGTTATGTGGTCAGTGAACATTTCTGTGTATACCAACATTACATAATAAATAAAAGTGTGTAGTTCAGGTGTATATAAGACAATGTTAATTGACATTAGTAC
>JARQOD010000008.1:56503992-56546776 GCA_033576555.1 Oophaga sylvatica | reverse complement strand
CCATTTTTTTTTATTTTATTTCTGGTTTTTACATAGAAATTATCTGACCTGCCATTATGTTCCCCAAGTCATTACGATTTTTGCAGTACCAAACAAGTCTAGGTTGTTTACTTAAGTGGTGAAAATAAAAATCAAAAAGTTAGTTTAAAAAAAAAAAATGCTGCCATTTTCTGGACTTTTTGGGCGGGGGTGAGTGTTTTATCTTTGCGCGCCGAGCTGATTGTTTTTATGGATAGATCTTTTGATCACCTGTTATTGCAATTTATTGAAATGTTGCGTTGACCAAATAATGTAATTCTGGTGATTTGATTTTTTTTTTCATTATCAGTTTACCCATTTGGATTGTTTTTATATTAGATAGATGGGGCGTTTCGGAACGCAGGGATGCCAAATATGTGTATTTATTTTTTTTGAATGGAGCAAAAGGAGGGGATTTGAACTTTATTTTTAAATTAATTTTTATTTTTTTATTTTTTCTATTTTTTTACTTGCTTCAATAGCCCTCCTTGGGAGACTTGAACCTGCGATTATCTGTTTGTGCTACACATAAAAGGTTTTCAGCCCTGATATATATAGAAAAAATCATTATTACCCCCTATGAATGGCGCACGTACCAGCGTTCATAGGAGATCTGCATGACAAGTCTTCCGCCGACCCCGGTTGCCATGCCAACCCATTGGTCCCCCACGATCATGTGACGGGGGGCTTTGATGCTCTGGTTTGTGACATGCTTTCTGTAAGTGCAAGTGAACATGGCAACAGCTGCGGGTGGAAACTAAGTTCTCAATGTTTTCATAAATCCCGTATTTCATAACATGTAGTAAGCATGTGCACACAGTGGTAACTGGGACCAGTGGACCCCTAACCCCGCCCACACCACTGATTGGTAGCTGTGTATAGGCAGAAAGCTGGCAATCAGTGGTGGGGGTGGAGTTATACAGAGCTCATGAATATGGGGGACTACCTGGCAGTAGGTTTACTAGTCCTCTATGGATAAAATCACTGTTTTTTATCAGATCAGAACTACAGTAATCATCCCAATACGTGACACATCGCTGGAATCAGGGTCTCTCCACATTATGCTGCTCTCAGATTAGGTTGCAAAAGCCTATTTACAGATTCCCTTTAAGTGATAGGTATTAGATCGTGGATGGTATTTAATTTTGAATAAAGAATATTTCAACAATCTTTGATGTTTTTATTTTAGCTTTTGTGTGTCCAAAAAGTGAAATCTAATGAGATAAAATAGTGGATACTTATTGCAAAAAAAAATAATGCCAAATGCAATATTGAATTTGTATATCAGTAGGTGATATAATGTTTGCATCCTGCTTTACACATTGGAAATATGTAGATAATAGGTGATCATGTAGTAATATACGGTAAGTATTATTATGGTTTCAGTAGAACTCACTGCTATGGTCATAAAGTAGGAATATGTTGTAATAATTACGTCTCAGCCATGGTATTGTTGTCGAGTTGAGTTGTTGTTTTTTTTCATTTCTTTGGTTATCTTCAGAGTATATATCTGAAAAATATTTAGAATTGAGAGTCCTCAGTGGTTGATACCTTTTAATGGCTAACTGAAAAGATAATAACAAATTGCAAGCTTTCGAGACTACTCAGGTCTCTTCATCAGGCTGAACTAATACAAAATCTGAAGAATCACATATTTATACACAACAGGACACAGAAAAAATGCAATAGGTAGGACAAGTGACGTGAAGCAGAATAGTCATTATGGCAGAGGGATGAGCATAAATATTGGAACAGTTCATAGATAAGGAGAGAAAGTTTTATTACCCTCTGATTGGGGTCTGGTAATGTTTTGTGATGTTTTCACAGGGTATTTGGAGTTTTCAAAATGGAGTATATATCTGATTAGACTGCCTATACTGCCACCATGTGGTCATCTTCAGTCACTGCATATGTACACATTTTGATCTAGTTTTGATATTCCTAACTCAGCATTTATTATAAGCTCTATTAATCACATATCTGCCTTACATCTCATTTGGCTTGTATATTGTGACTTTTAATGCTTTTCCAGCATATACAATATACAATACATTTCTTCTATGAAGATGTTTAAATTCTATTCAGTTGAATCTTGGTTATATTTATGTTTGTATAGATATGTATTATGTTTTCTTAAGTTTAAAAGTGACTATATACAGTGGTGACTTTTAAATGTAATCTGCCACCTATTATTTGCAACCGAATCTGAAAGCAGCATTATGTAGGGGCAGAGACCCTAATTCCAGCGATGTGTCAGTTACTAGGCTGCTTGCTGTAGTTTTTATAAAATCACTGTTTTATCAGCAGGAGATTATCACTAGAGGCCTAGTAAACCTGCTGCCATGTAGTCCTCCATATTCATAAACTCTGAATAACCCCACCCCGACCACTGATTGGCAGCTTTCTGCTTATGTACAGTGTAAATATAGAACTGCTAATCAGTGATGTGGGCGGAGTCATACAGAGCTTTGCATTCAGAGAACTGCTAGATCTGCAGTAGATAAAACAGCAATTCTATCAAAACTGCAGCAAACAGCCCAGTAAGTGACACATCGTTGGAATCAGATTATCTGCTCCAACATCATGCTGCTCTCAGATGAGCAAAAACCTGGTGATAGATTCCCTTTTTTGTTGCCACAGAATCATCTGTCTACTTTAAGTATTTCTTAAAGAAGTTGTCCTCTACTTGGACAACTTTTTCTCATACCCCTCGCTAAGCCCCCCATAAAATAAAACTTTCCTGCTGTGCCGGCGCCGTTCCCACGGTGTCAGCACTCTGTCTCCCAAGGGCTCCCATGTTGTTGTGACGCGTGACCCCAGCACCTAATCAGCTCTGACGTCACTGTCCCAGCATCCTGTCGAACTGAGCAGGAAGAGGAAGCCCGAGATCAGCTTCAGCCCAGACATCCTCTTCATGTTCAATTTGTCCACAGACGGAGACGGTGGCGCCAGCACTGATTGATCACTGGTGTCACAACAACCGCACGAGAGCCCCGGGACTGCGAGTGCCAACATCGGATATTTGAATGCCCTTTTCAGTGAATGACAGCAACATATAAATAATTGGATCCATCTCCAGTCACTGCTGCTTACAGGCAGATGCCGACTGTGTAACACAGCTGGCATCCACCACGTATGGAGCAGACACTGCTCCTGTATTTTATAGTGTGGACTTGTGATAAAAAAAATATTTTTCTAAAGTACTTGTATAGCAGATTGTGTCTCCGTATAGCAGCACAGACCTGCCACCGGTTGCTCACATCTGTGCCCTAGGAGTCTGGGTTCCCTAGTGCACAGGAGATAACGAGGGTTTAAATGTCCAGCAGAAAGTAACACCATTCCGAACTGACTTTGGAGATAATCACTTGCAATTTGTGCACAGTAAGACGGCCTTATAAATCGGGCAGAGATCGAACCACAATGGATGGACTGGCTGGCGGCTCTCCCGACCAGAGAGTGATAGCTTCATAGAAATATATGAAGCTGTCACTGTTAGGTCGGGAGAGCTGCCAGCCAGTCCCTGCATTGTGGTCCGATCTCAGTCCGATTTATAAGGTTGTCTGACTGCACTGTTTGCGTGATTTTCCACTAATTTCCAAATCATGTAAATTTATTGCTGTGTTAATAACAGCAAAGTTCACCATTAGAGTTGAGCGATACTTCCCGATATCAAGAAGTATCGGATCGGAATGGGTATCGCCGATACCCAAAAAGTGTCTGCCATACCCGATTCCAATACCGGAAATCCAATGCAAGTCTATGGGACAGAAATTTCGGAACTAAAAAAAAACATTTCTTTCCTTGTAAACACTAAATATGCACACACAGAATACATATATATATACATACACATGTAATTGTGACATTATATATATATATATATATATATATATATACATACATACATATATTTATAGTTCATACACTTCTACATAGTAAAATAGCCTCTGATTCAATTGCCGGGTAATGCCGGCCGATACCGATAACCCGATAGTATCGGAATGCTCAACACTATTCACCATATATTTAAAAGTAGATAAGAATATGCAACAATTCAACCAATACATTATCTATTGCGATGCAAGGATGACAGCTGGAATTTGCTCAGTCATCCAGGATTAAATGACATCATTTCTTTGGCAGGATCATGCTGACATTGAATGGAAGTTTGCAAGGACAAAACTGTGGATGAGTTACTTTGATGAAGGTGGAACTCTGCCACCTCCTTTTAATATAATCGCCAGCCCAAAATCTATCTGGTATCTGTGCAAATGGATCCACTACCAACTCTGCCCGGGAAAACGTGACGAGGAACTCCAGAAACAACATGAAAACCTAAAATCCTTCACCGTAAGACACATTTACTACATTTTCATATATTCTCTTTAAAAACATGAAGTAGCCAAGTTGGCGTTCGCCAAATGGACTCTCAGGGGAAACATAATTGCAACCGGATTAAAGTGATGCTTAGGAAATTTACATTTACGTTTTTTTATTTGCAGGAGCGGCATGCAGACAACCTGATTCAAAATCAGCATTACCAGGTGAGCTCTGCTGCATTACACTGTCCCGTCCCTGCCGTCTTGGAGAAGCTTGACTCAAAACATTTATGACAAGCCAGAATAGACTTTCGCTTACCGAGCGTTGTCACAAAGCTCCTGCATTCTGTGCTTAAAACGGAATACAATATGCATGACTTCTCCGCAGACGCTGGTGACTCATTTTTGGCTTTCTGCCTCTTTAAAGCAGTTATGAAATTTGTATTCAGTAAAACAAGTTCTATTAGATAACTGACGAGAGAGGCAGAGACAAGAATACAAGAATAGTTCTCCAATGCGGACGATTTCCCCTTCTATTAGGATGTTTGGAATATTTCTATGTGACTTTTGTGTTCTTTCTTAAGGGCTCATACCCACTTGTGAGAAATACGGACGAGTGGAATCCGATAAAAAAATCGGATTGCACTCGGATCAATGTTATTCAATAGGTGACATCTCATTTGCGAGTTTTTTCTCAGCCGAAATCCGACTGAGAAAAACAACGCAGCATGCTGCGTATTGCTGCATATCTCAGACGAGACTCGCCAATACAAATCAATGGGTGCGAGAAAAAAAAAAAAAAAATCGGACAGCACTTGCACCATGCGAGTGCTGTCCGATTTGTACGCACCGGTCTCCTTTGAAAAGCCAGCAATTCATGTCCGGTTACTGTGAAATCACACTGACCGCTCACAAAACATTAGATATATACACATAATACATAAATAAATATATACACGTCAGTGACATATATACATATATATATTTATATTTCATACAGAGGTAGATAGCAGAATAGCCGATAATTCATTTGTTGGCTTCTGTAAAATCATTACAGAACCCGACAGGATATGAGACATGGTTTACATACAGTAAACCATTGCATATCCGTTATTTTTTTATATGTCCTTCACTAATGTTAGTAATGTGTGTGTGTAAAATTTTGGAGCTGTAGGTGTTAAATTAAATAATTAATTCACAGAAAAAAATGGCTTGGGCTCCCGCGCAATTTTCTCCACCAGAGAGGGCAAGCCAGTGACTGAGGGCAGAAATTAATAGCCTAGAGAGGGACCATTGTTTTTGGGCCCCACTGGCTAAAAATATCTGCCCCCAGCCACCCCAGAAAAGGGGCATCTGTAAGATGTGCCTATTCCGGCACTTACCCTCAATCTTCCCACTGCCCTGTAGCAGTGGCATATGGGGTAATAAGGGATTAATGACACCTTGCTATTGCAAGGTGACATTAAGCCTGGTTAATAATGGAGAGCTGTCAATAAGACACCTATCCACTGTTAATCCACTAGTCTGAAAGGGTTAAAAAAAAACACACACACCTTAAGAAAAAAGACTTTTAATGAAATAAACACATTTTTTCCATCTTTATTACACTCCCAATCCATTTGAACCCATCGTTCTCCTAGAAAAAAGACAAAATAGAAAAACAACAATACACCCATACCTGTCCTCCGTGCAGTCAAATCCCACGCTGCAATCCATCTGAAGGGGTTAAATAGTTTACAACTGGGAGCGGTGCTAATGCGACCGGCCTGGCTGTAAACCACGGAGGAATGAAGGAAAAGCTGCCTGCGCAGCCTCCCTGCCTGACCGAAGATGAACTGATTAGCGTGGGAAAGTTTCTGAATATTTTATATTTTATATCAGGCGGGGAGTATGCGCAGCCTAAGTGACATCAGCGGTAGTCACTGAGACTGCGCATGCTCTCTGCCTGACCCATGGTGAACTGACAGCATGGGAAAATGTTCAGACACTTTCCCACGCTAATCAGTTTGTAGTAGCAGCATGACTGCGCTGTGGGCCCCAACTGCATGCTCTCCCATGCTGCAAGCAGAGACAGCTTTACCACTGCAGCATCAGAGAAGGGTGGTGATCCAACCATCTTAAGGACAGTGATTGCAAGAAATGATGGACAGACCTGTGCATGTTCTGGTCCATTGGGTTTGGCTGAACATTAAAAAAAAAAGTTTGTGTACCAGAATGGTACTTGAACGCGGATCCCATTCAAATGAATGGGGGGCCCAAACAGCCGATGTTTCCTACGCTGTCATCTGTGTGACAGCACGGTAAACACTGGCTCCAATCAGCGGTAAGTTTGTTACGGACATACAGAGCGCTGTGATTCCCACGCTGTCACATAGATGACAGCGTGTGAGCCCGCAGCTGTAACCAGTGGTAAAAAGGTTACCTCTGGTCACAGGACTCACCTGATGGGAGTACTACTCTCAGCTGAAATCAAGCCCAGGAGTTAGTAATGGAGAGGTGCATGAGGCGCTTCATTGACTAGCACGGACGTGAGAAAGGTGACTAGAGTTCATCGGCTATGAACTCCACTCACTTTATTGACGTAACCGCTCGGCACTGAAGCTGCATTATCATGATCAGCTTAATGCCTCCAGGATGCACAGCTGAGAGGTCGCATCATTCCACCACTCAGCAATGCATCCAGATGTAGCAGAGTTGGAGCCGTTCGTGAGACATATAGATTATTGGTGGACAAGTAAGGAATTCTGTGGGTATATTTGTTTGCTTGTTTTCATTAATAAATGGGTAAAAGAGGGTGGAAGTGTTTATTTAAATTAAAGTATTTTTCCTGTGTGTGTTTTTTAAGTTAAACTCATGGGCTTAGTAATGGGGGCATCTGACAAACGTCTCACCATTACTAACCCCTTGGGCTTGATGTCAGCTGCTATTACAAAGCTGATATCAACCCCAATACTATTACCCCACTTGCCATGGCAAGTGGGAAGAGCCAGGCAAAGTGCCAGAATTGACAGAACTAATAGATGCGCCCTTTCTGGGGGCGGCTGCAGGCTGCTAGTTTTAGGTTGGGGAGGGCTAATATCCATGGCCCATTCCCAGTGTGAGAATACCAGCCCCCACCTGTCTGTTTTAGCTTGGCTGGTTATTAAAACATAAGGGGGACAAACTAATGGACCTAACTTATAGTGAACTGTACTACAATGTTTTACAAGATATCTTGATTGTATATATTATAATTAATCATGATCTTGTAGTTAAAAACTTTGTCTCAATCATTAAAAACTGATTGTGTTAATGTTAAATTAGAAAAAGGGAAAATGAAATGTAATACATGGGAAAAAAATGCATTTTAAATTTTTGAATATTCTTTTAATTTTTTATACTTTCTAAAGTTCCAAATTATTTTCTCCCACTGTAGGAAGTTATCAGAAATCTGGTGAAGCGATATGTTGCAGCAATGATTAGGAATTCAAAAACAAATGAAGGGTTAACGGAAGAAAACTTCAAGGTAATAAAGCATTGTCATATTATGTTTATATTGAATTTACGAGATCTAGCTCCTGTATGTATTGAATATATTCTTTGAAGTACTGTGACTTTTACAAATGCATTATGACAAAACTGGGCAAAGTGTAGCCCTCGAGCCACATGCTTCCCTTTGGCTGTTCTGAAACCACCCAATGATCGGAACAGCTAAAGAGTTGGATACAGTGGCATTTTGCACCATGTGTCCACCTGCTGCCCTGGATCTGCTTCTTCGGGATGCAATTACTAGTGAAAGCAATGATGAAACAGGGAGCCATCAGTTCCCTTTTCCATCACTGAGCCTGTTCTTTTGAGAGTGCAGAAGGCCTGATGGATTACTACGATGTGCCTCAGAACACAGAGTAGATCTGAACAGCGGGGGAACAAGGTGAGGTGAGTAGCTTTATTTTTTTTTTTCAATTGATAGAACTTTGTCGGAAACTGTGGGACTGTGTGGGGACATAATGCTGCTTGGGGAGCTACGTGGGGACATCACTGTGCAAAGGGGCTGTGTGGGGACACAATATTGTGTAAAGGGGCTGTGTGGGGACATAGAACTGAGTAGAGGGATGTGTGGGGACATTATAGTGTGTAGGGAGGCTGTGTGGGAGTGTCACACTGTACAGGGTGTGTGGTGACAATGTGTGAGGGGACATCATACTGTATGAGTGGCTTTGTGGGGACATAATATGAGGAGATATACAAGTGTAGGTGGATGTCTGGGGACATTATATTCTGTAAACAAGGCTGTGTGGAGACGTCATACTGCGTTCAGGCTCTGGTGATAAACTGAGGAGACATCAGACTGTTTGAGGAGTTTTATGGGGGGCATCATATTATCTGTGCAGACTGTGGAGACATCATATTGTGTTGGGAGTTATAGATATATAGCAAAAACTAAAATGTGCCACATTAATAAAATGCTTGTTATTAATGGAAGTCTGTCACCCCCAAAACACTAACTAAACTACTTAGACAGGTATGTAGGAGATTTTGGCCCTATAAACATCATCCCAATAGAATAGCTTTTAGAGGGTTTTTAGCTGGCATAAAAACTATTTTGCATGCCAATGAGGGGATTTATGTGGGTGAGAGACCCCCTTTAAGAATTTAGGCACTTTTTGCACTTCACAGGACACTTTTATAAACTTTCAAAATAAGTGTGTGTGGCTATGTTTATTTGAAAAATATAGCTCTGGCAAAAATTAAGAGACCACCACATCAAAACCCTGTCATGGGCAGCCTATTCTCCAGACCTGAACCCCTATTGAAAACCTCTGGAATGTGATCCAGAGGAAGATGGATAGTCACAAGCCATCAAACAAAGTAGAACTGCTTAAATTTTTGCGCCAGAAGCAGTGTGATGGCAAGCATGCCAAGACGCATGAAAGCGTTTTTTAAAAATGATGGTTATTCCATAAAATATTGATTTCTGAACTCTTCCTGAGTTAAAACATTAGTATTGTTGTATCTAAGTGATTATGAATTTGTTTTCTTTGCATTATTTGAGGTCTGAAAGCACTGGGGGGTTTTATAAATTTTGCCCATTTTTTTTGTCAGAAAAAAATACAAAATGTATTTCTTGGAAATTCGGAGACATGTTGTCAGAAGTTTATAGACTAAAAAAACAATTTACATTTTACTCAAAAATATACCTATAAAGAGAAAAATCAGACAAACTGAACATTTGAAAGTGGTCTCTTAATATTTGCCAGAGCGGTACACCAAATCTACAGTCATGGCTAAAAGTTTTGAGAATGACACAAATATTAATTTTTACAAAGTCTACTGCTTCACTTTTTCTAATGGCAATTTGCATATACTCCAGAATGTTATAAAGAGTGATCAGCTTAACAGCAATTACTTGCAAAGTCAATATTTGACTAGAAAATGAACTTTATCCCCCAAAACACATTTCAACATCATTGCAGCCTTGCCTTAAAAGGACCAGCTAACCTCTTTTCAGTGATTGCTCCATTAACACAGGTGTGGGTGTTGATGAGGACATGGCTGGAGATCAATCTGTCATGATTAAGTAAGAATGACACCACTGGACACTTTAAAAGGAGGCTGGTGCTTGGCATCATTGTTTCTCTTCTGTTAACCATGGTTATCTCTAAAGAAACACGTGCAGTCATCATTGCAATGCACAAAAATGGCCTAACAGGGAAGAGTATTGCAGCTAGAAAGATTGCACCTCAGTCAACAATCTATCGCATCATCAAGAACTTCAAGGATAGAGGTTCCATTGTTGGCAAAAAGGCTTCAGGGCGCCCAAGAAAGACCAGCAAGCGCCAGGACCTTCTCTTAAAAGTGTTTCAGCTGCGGGATCGGGCTACCAGCAGTGCAGAGCTTGCTCAGTAATGGCAGCAGGCAGGTGTGAGTGCATCTGCACGCACTGTGAGGCGGAGACTCTTGGAGCAAGGCCTGGTCTCAAGGAGGGCAGCAAAGAAGCCACTTCTCTCCAGAAAAAACATCATGGACAGACTGATATTCTGCAAAAGGTACAGGCAGTGCACTGCTGAGGACTGGGGTAAAGTTATTTTCTCTGATGAATCCCCTTTTTGATTGTTTGGGACATCAGGAAAACGCCTCATTCGGAGAAGACAAGGTGAGCGCTACCACCAGTCTTGTCTCATGCCAACTGTTAAGCATCCTGAAACCATTCATGTGTGGGGTTGCTTCTCAGCCAAGGGAATCAGCTCTCTCACAGTCTTGCCTAAAAACACAGCCATGAATAAAAAATGGTACCAGAATGTCCTCCAAGAGCAACTTCTCCCAACCCTCCAAGAGCAGTTTGGCGATCAACAATGCCTTTTCCAGCATGATGGAGCACCTTGCCATAAAGCAAAGGTGATAACTAAATGGCTCAGGGAACAAAACATAGAGATTTTGGGTCCATGGCCTGGAAACTCCCCAGATCTTAATCCCATTGAGAACTTGTGGTCAATCATCAAGAGACGGGTGGACAAACAAAAACCTAAAAAATCTGACAAAATGAAAGCATTGATTGTGCAAGAATGGACTGCTATCAGTCAGGATTTGGTCCAGAAGTTGATTGAGAGCATGCCAGGGAGAATTGCAGAGGTCCTGAAGAAGAAGGGTCAACACTGCAAATATTGACTTGCTGCATTAACTCATTCTAACTGTCAATATAAGCTTTTGTTACTCATATGTTTGAAATTATTATATTTCTGTCTGTGATAAAAACATCTGTCAAACACACATAAAAACCAGAGGGCAGCAGATCATGTGAAAATATAATATTTGTGTCATTCTCAAAACTTTTGGCCATGACTGTATTAATGTTTCCCCAGTCGTTTGGTGTAAAAAAATGTAAATCCAAGAGGTGGTGTAAAGATAAACAAGAATGTCTAAAACTGCAACAATTTTAACATCAAGTATAAGCCACTGTAATAAATTTAGCACGCTATAATACTATCTAGTCTAACAGGGTCAGGGTCAAACATCAGATATTATGCTTTGGTGTAACTGAGTATGCATTCTAAAAATGACCACATGATGAAAGACCTCTGTAGAAGTAAAAATCTTTAAAGTCTAAGAAAAAAAATAGTAAAAAATATATCCTTTTCTTTTAATTCTGCAAAAGCGATCAATGAAACATAAAACAGCACTTACTATAATGTGCAAACAAGAATATTTTAACAGTACAACCAAAAGTAGTGTAAAAAGAAACAAAAAACAACAGTAGAATTTGGCTTATTTTCCTTTTTTCATCCCCCACCCACCTCCACTCAAAATAATAAAAGGTACCCAATAATTTGTATGCAAGCAAAAGTGGTTTGTCTCATCCCTCCAAAAAACTAGCCCACAGATGGCTATAATGGTATAAACATGTATATAAATCAGAACGCTGGAGTTCTGCTACATAAGAACTTGATTTTTTTGCCATTAAATGTGCTACAGTTATAAAACATTAAAACAATACACAAATGATATACGTGTAAGCGTACTGATCCATTGAATATAGGCGATATGTTACCTATGCTGTACAATGAATAAAGTACATTTAATATGTAAAAAGTGGCAAGATTGCTGCATATTTATGTTAATCAATAAGTACCCCAAAATTGCACCATTTTAAAAAATACAATTCATGACCGTAATACAAGTCAACAGCTATGAAAAAAATGGGGGTACGTTGTCTGGTAATGAAATGGTTAACTTTCAGATTCTTTTTACTCTGTGCCGTCTAGAAAAACATCAGCACCTCCCTGGAGACCATCAGTAAGAAGGATAGCTGCTTTTGACTGAATTAGTTATGGCTTATGTGAAAGCTGATGATGGCGGTACTTATACGCACATGTACTGTGGATTCTTAGAGTAGTCTGATCAGGGGTGTCATTTGGGGGTTGCAGTTGTATCCGAGTCCTAGAGAACACAGGAGCCCAAATTGTCCCTTTGGTCTCTAAGAGAATTACAAAGACCCATTTTCCTCGGGAGTTGTCTTGGAGATTTTGCATTGGTGGACATGAACTTGAAGTCACGTCACAGAGTCTGATTATTTGTGTGTCCTGAGCTCTGATGGTAATTGGGGAGATTCTGGGCCAGTCTCGCCCCATGGCATGCTCTGTGCTGTGACTGAAATATATAATAGCACTTTGCTCCAGAAATAATTCTTCACTGAATAGTTAATCAGAAATGTCTGGTAGAGCCGTAATTGTGTGTGTCTGTGTTGTGTGTCGGGCACATGAAAGATTCATACAAGTCGCACTCAGATACACACATCTCTCAGGAAGCAATTGTTTCTCCTCGCAGCTGGTCTTCTCACCATCTCTGATGAAAGTTCATGCAGCTATGAAATCCGCTGTTTACCCTGTTTTCACATTCATTTTCTTCCTGTTAACACCCCGGTATCTAGCTCGCTGGTGTATCAACTAAAATGGAATAACTCTGTTATTTTATTAGTTTCATTACTTAGATGTAAGAATAAAACATTTGTTCTTAAAAAAATAAAGTATAAAAAAAACACTGCAGTTACAATAGTGTTCAAAATGATAGCAGTCCGATATGACTAACCAGATTAATCTCGGTTTTCGGTATAAATCATATTACCATGTGTCACACAATTTACCAGTCGGTGCAGTAGATTCTAAGAAAACCACCAGACTCCGCATTCATGATCTGCAGGTTTTTGAGTCTGTGTATTAGAATAATTAATTGGAAGGTGGTGTGTTCAAAATAATAGCAGTGTGGAGTTCAATTAGGGTGAGTTTCCACGGTCAGGAAACGCTGCGTGTTTGGCGCTGTGCACTGGCGCAGCGCCAAACACGCAGCGTCCAGATGTTACAGCATAGTGGAGGGGATTTCAAGAAATCCCGTCTCCACTATGCGTAACAATACGCAGGTGGCAAACCTGCGTAAACGGACATGCGGCGCGTCTTTTTAGACCGCAGCATGTCCTCGCGTATTGCGGCGACGGTGCGTCGCCGCAACATAATTAACACAGGGCTATGTAGCCCTGCGCTCTTTCCGGAGGTGTTCCGGAGGTGTCCTGAACACCTCCGGAAAGAGCGCGCGTCAGAAAGGGGGCGGGGCTTAGACGGAGCGGAATTTCCGCTCCGTCAAAAGCGCTATGGTTCCGGACCGTGGAACCATAGCCTTAGTGAGGTCAGTCATTCTGTGAAGAAATGGGTGTGAATCAGGGGGTCCTTATTTAAGGGTGAAGCCAGGACATGTCGTACATGCATTTCTCCTTGAAAGTTTGAGAAATGTGCGTTGTGCGAGACATTGCTCAGGAGAACAGCGTACTTTGATTAAACAGTCGATTGGAGAGGGTAAAAGAAGTGCAGACAATGATCGGCTGTTCAGCTAAGATGATCTCCAATACTTTACAATGCAAAGCCAAACCAGAGAGACGTGGAAGAAAAAGGAAGACTACCATTCGACTGGATGGAAGAATAGCCAGAATGGCAAAGGCTCAGGCAATGATCAGCTCCAGGATGATCAAAGACAGTCTCATGTTACCTGCGAGTACTGTGACAGAAGATGCCTGTGTGACGCTAATCACAAAGTCCCACTGTAAAAAAAAAAAAAAAAAAAAAAACGTACTGAAGCAGATAGAATTTGCCTAAGAACACATCAACTGGCCTAAAGAGAAATGGAGACACATTTTGTGGACTAATGAAAGTAAAATTGTTCTTTTTGGGTCCAAGGGCTCCAGACAGTTCATGAGAAAGACCCCCAAACCCTGCATTCAAGCCACAATACACTCTGAAGACAGTGAAGCATGGTGGTGCAAGCATTATGATATGGGCATGTTTCTCTTACTATGGTGTCAAACCTATTTACCGCATACCAGGGATCATGGACCAGTTTGCATATATTAAAATACTTGAAGAGTCATGTTGCCTTACACTGAAGAGGATATGACCTTGAAATGGCTGTTTTAACAAAGACAACGACCCTAAACACACCAGTAAACAAGCAAAATCTTGGTTCCAGTCCAACCAAATTGAGGTTATGGAGTGGCCAGTCCAATCCCCGGACCTTAATCCGATAGAACACTTGTGGGGTGACAAAAACTGCCGTTTCTGAGACAAAGCCAACAATTGCCAAAAAATTGTGGGATGTAGTCCAAGCATCTTGGACTGGAATAACAGGTGCAACATAGATGCAAAGCAGTTCTAAAAAACTGTGGGCATACAATTAAATATTAGGTTAGTGATTCACAGGAATGTTACATCCAAAAGTATATATTGTGATATGTAAAGACAAATGCAGATACTGATATTTTTTAGAACAGACCAATGTTAATTTTTTGTTATTTTCTGTAAAGTAGTTAAAAATTATATACATTTCTCCATGTTTTGAATTAGAAAACAGTGTGCAATGTTCCCAATTCATCTCACCGTACCAGGGGTAAAACTATTTTGCCTGTCTGTTGAGCACACATTCTAAAAAATAATTAATTCCTCAAAAATTTCTAAAAAATATAACTTTGCTCCTCTGCCTGTTATAACAACAAATCACATTATACTTATCTGGATGTCTCATTTACCCAAATTTCAGAAGCCTCTCAATTCTGCATGATGATATGTGCAAATTGTCCCGTACATGTGATTCTCAGGAAGCACTTACTTTGCTTAAACAATGTCTCACAGAAATCCTTGTAGCATACAATTGCTATCACATTGAATTTTTAATGTGCCAATATATATATTTGTGCCAATGTTGGAATTTTTTTTATCTGTAACTTATTACGGGCAAGTACCCACTACTGTAATCATACAAATTGGTTAAAAAGTTTCAGATTTTTTTTTTTTTTAGGAATTAACCTAAGGAGAAACTAGTTAAACTAGGATTGCCCAAACCTTGAGTACACTTTTCAATGGTCTTTTATAAATTTGCTTTGTACCTGCAGGAATTAAAACAAGACATCTCCAGCTTCCGCTATGAAGTGCTCGACCTTCTAGGAAACAGGAAACCTCCGAGGAGAAGCTATTCCACCAGCAGCACAGAGGTATCCCAAAAAGAAGAAGCGCCAGAAGAAAGACCTAAGGCGAAAAGTGTGTCCTTTAATGTAGCCAACAAAAAAAAAGACTTCAATGTCTCAGCTCTCTTTAAAACAATGTCTGGGATTGAGATAATGGAAGATGCTCCCAAAAGTAATGGTATTAATAAGCGTTCCTTTATTCGAAATGGCAACAAACTCCAGAGGCTTTCAAGCTCCAAGAAGGAGTCCTTTAAAAGACTGGGTTTACTTTTTTCCAAGATGAATGGACACGTGCCAGAGCCTGCTAGTGAAGCAGTATATACCATCTCTGATGGTCTCGTCCAGCCTCATTACATGTGGCAGGATGTAAAGCAAACTGATCCAGAGCCAGAGTGCTCTAATAGTGAAATTAACCTCAATGAGGTGAGTCAAGATGGGAGCATTGGTGGAATAAGTCAGGATCCTACTCCTGTTCATACCAGCTCCCTACACTGTGCTTCCGACCTCTGCTCTTCTAATGCCAAGTTGATAGACTCAACAGAGGATGTGTTTGAGTCATGGGGAGAAGCATGTGATCTGCTCATCAACAAGTGGAAAGATGGGCAGGAGGAGCAGGTCACGACGAGACTATAAGATAACTATATAGGACTGCTGTAAAATTTAGCAACTATAGATTTGTAACAATTTCCTTTTACAGAGCATTAAATAAGGTAGGAATCCCTTCCCGTTCACATAGCTGAGTGTGGAAGTCCATTAACAGCGATCTATTTTGCAATATTTTTTACCATTTTCGTTTGCTTTTTATATCAAAGCTTACTAAGCTGTGTCTAAGCTTTCATGTTTGTCGTTCAGCATCAGCAGGGCTTTCTGACTATTGAAGAACGCTAAAGGGGAATGCAGAAAATGTGTAGCAAAATGGAGCTGCACTACAATATAACCATGTGCCAATAGATAGATTTCTCTTGATATTTAGCCAAAATGATCTTTTCTGATGCATCATTTCAAACTTTCTATAGCGATTTCCACCAGCAGCATGTGGGTTTTGACATGTTTGCACAAAAAAAAAAAAAAAACAGTTTGTCAAGCTGATTACAGATATTAGCTTATTCTTAAGGGTTGTTAATCTTGCGACCTCTTCTCCCAGCACTTTAGAACTAAATTTAATTACTATAAATGGAATGGTTATTGTACAACAGTGTATTCCTATGATTTATCTCTGTGGTATTGTCTGAACCACAAATGTAGCATCATGTAATAGAAGTAACATTGCGGGAATGTTTCAGGAATTGGAGGAGGTGGGTTAAAAATATATTTCAACTTTATGTATGAGCATTCTCTAATCCTCCACTATTTGGATCAACGTTGCAGTTGGATTGTTGATCCATTTTTCATGAAGATCATTAACCGCTAACATTATACACCTAAATTTGCTAATTTAGCTGACTGCTTGATCTTTTATGGATATAAATGGTTTATTAACTCAGGAACAAGTTTCTATGGCTTTGAAAGCACTACTACATACTGTTTTTTTTCGGACTATAAGACGCACCGGACCATAAGATGTATCTTGGTTTTAGAGGAGGAAATTAGGTAAAATAAGAAAAATTGAAGCGAAAAATGTGGTCAATTCTTTACTTAATATCCTGGTATATCGACCCCTCATCCTTATCCTGGTATGCATGTCCCACCTCATCCCTACCCTGGTATGCATGGCCCCCTCATCCCTACCCTGGTAGGCATGTCCCCCACATCCCTATCCTAGCAGGAATGATCACCCTCATCCCTATCCTGGTACGCAGTGCCCCATCTCGTCCTAGTATGCATTGCCCCATCCGAAAACATTAGCAAAAAAAAAATATTTCACTTACCTTCCCGGTGCTCCCTCACAGCGTCTTGTTCCGATGCCAGCAGAAATGAATATTCACCGCATTCCCTTTAGTAGCGGCACATGTGACCGCCAGCAGCTGCAGGAAGGCTCCGGCTGACACTGTGCTCGCTATTAAAGAGCAATGGATACTCACTGATCTCCGCACACAGTCCTGTCATGCAGAGCAGTGTGTATTCTGGCAGCTGCCCTTCGGCTTGCAAGCAGCGCATGACCTCGCTGCCATGTACTGCTTACAAGCATAAAGCAGCTGCTCGTACCAGAACAAGATGCTGCGAGGGAGCGCCAGGAAGGTAAGGGTAATGTTTTTTTTTTTTTAAATGTTTTCGGATGGGGCCATTCATACCAGGATAAGGATGGGGACAATCATAACAGGATCCTATTAAAGATAAATGAATATTCATTGCCCTCCACGCCCATGGGCATCGAATGCAGTGAATATTCATTTTTATTTAGCAGCGGGCACAAGAGTTAACCGCAGCAGCCGGCTCCTGCCTCTGTGACTCGCTTCCTCGCCACTGCCGCTCCCCCACCTCAGCTGGTACATCTGGACTATACGACGAACCCCCCATTTTCCTCCACATTTTTGGAGGAAAAAGTGCATCTTATAGTCCACAAAATACGGTAGTTAAGAATTATATAGTCTACAATTTCAGCAAATGAATCGAATAGAACAGAAACACTCCCATCAAACTTTATCCTCTTAATATATTGCAGTAATCATTATGTAGCACGGTATACTTACAATTGCTCATTTTGCCTTTCTTCCCAGTAAATTCTTCTCTTTTCTCGGCTCTATGTGGAAGGAGAAAGTCTCTTGTCCCTGAATTTGTCATCCCCTCTTCAAATCTTAACATAGTAACATAGTAACATAGTTATTAAGGTTGAAGGAAGACTTTAAGTCCATCTAGTTCAACCCATATCCTATCCTAACCTGCCCTAACATGTTGATCCAGAGGAAGGCAAAAAAAACCCAAGTGGCAAACAGTAAGCTTCACATTGGGGAAAAAAATTCCTTCCCGACTCCACATACGGCAATCAGACTAGCTCCCTGGATCAACGCTGTATCTAGGAAACTAGTGAATATAGCCTGTAATATTATACTTTTCAAGAAAGGCATCCAGTCCCCTCTTAAATTTTAGTAAGGAATCACTCATTACAACATTAGAGGGCAGAGAGTTCCATAGTCTCACTGCTCTTACAGTAAAGAATCTGCATCTGTGATTATGGCTAAACCTTCTTTCCTCCAGACGTAGAGGATGCCCCCTCGTCCCCGTCACAGGTCTAAGAGTAAAAAGATCATTAGAAAGGTCTTTGTACTGTCCCCTCATATATTTGTACATTGTAATAAGATCACCCCTAAGCCTTCGTTTTTCCAAACTAAATAACCCCAAGTGTAATAACCTGTCTTGGTATTGCAGACCCCCCAGTTCTCTAATAACCTTGGTCGCTCTTCTCTGCACCCGCTCCAGTTCAGCTATGTCTTTCTTATACACCGGAGACCAGAACTGCACACAGTATTCTAAGTGTGGTCGCACCAGTGACTTGTATAGAGGTAAAATTATGTTCTCCTCATGAGCATCTATGCCTCGTCTAATGCATCCCATTATTTTATTTGCCTTGGCAGCAGCTGCCTGACATTGGCCACTAAATTTGAGTTTGTCGTCCACCCATACACCCAAGTCTTTTTCAGTGACAGTTTTGCCCAGTGTTTTACAATTAAGCACATAATTATACATCTTATTTGTTCTACCCAAGTGCATGACCTTACATTTATCCCCATTAAAGCTCATTTGCCATTTATCAGCCCAAGCTTCTAGTTTACATAAATCCTCCTGTAATATAAAATTATCCTTGATCCAGCTGCTCCCTCCTCCCCCACCATAGAGTTTTGCAGTGACTCATGACTTGTGCAGTGAAAATTTACTTCCTATTTCTACATAGAGCTTACAAGGATTCAGCTAGTCAGTTAATCCCGTGAGGTTATAGACCTAATGGGAAATGAAAGAATTAACTGGATAGAAATGCAAATTGAGGAATTGTAAGCACATTGTGCTCTATAATGATGATTGCAATAAATTAAAAGGATAAAAACTTTCATGGTAGTGCTTCTTTAACAAGTAGTTCTAGTGGGAAAGAAATATGGCTTATGTATTGGCCGTCTACCAGCCACTGTCCACATATCTTATGGGCGGAGAGAGCGAAGATTCTTTGCCAGTAAATTTTTCCCATTGCAACAAGGCCAAGTTTGGACATTTGTTTGAAAATTGGTAACAATTTACAATTGTTTTTTTATGGAATTAAAATAAACTTGAGGCACAGCAAAGAATGGTTTGGTTTATAGAAGCCCTCCTATGAAAATTTTATTTGTAATAAATCTGTCTATGTGTTAATTTACACATCTACCACCACATTCTCCGGTATCCAGTGCCATTCTGCTCCTCTTCTCAGTGATATCACAGTTTTACCAGACTCTCTGGCTTAGGCCGGGGTCACACTTGCGAGAAACTCGCATGAGTCTTGCACCTCAATACTCGGCACAGCCGCCAGCACTCAGACCGGAGCGTTCAGCTGTATAGAAATACATGCAGCTGCACACTCCGCACTATTGAGGTGCGAGACTCGTGAGTTTCTCGCAAGTGTGACCCCGGCCTTAATCTATGTGTGTGAGCTGGAAATCTTTTACAATGTAGGTCTATGGACCTTCGTTCGGATTCTCCACAGGCTTAGGCTGGTTTCACACTTGCGGATGGAGGTGCTGTGGAGGGCTTCCTCCGTGAAGGTCCGCCCACCGCCTCTGGTCAGATCCACCTATGTCTGCATGCCGCCTGAGTAACTATAGTTAACTTGGGTACGCCGGGCCATGTGGATGCGGATGCCGTCGCATGCGTCGTTTTGACAGTGCGGCAACCGCAACAAAATGCAACATGTTGCATTCGGTGCAGGTCGCCGCACCGTCAAAACGACGCATGCGGAGGCATCCGCATGGCACCGAGTACCCATGTTAAATATAGGTACTCAGGCGGCATGCAGAATGCATGCAGGCATAGGCGGAGCTGACCGGAGGAGGTGCGGCGCTGGGCGGAGCTTCATGGAGGAAGTACGCAGCACCTCCATGAACAAGTGTGAAACCAGCCTTACATTGTCGATTTTACAAAGTGCAGTGTGACCCAGAGAGTCTGAAGAGCGGTGATATTACTCAGCAGAGAAGCAGAATGGTGCTGGATTCCAGATAAGGCAGCGTTAGATGAGTTTATTAACACACTGACACTACACTACATGTACATACATATACACAGATTTAGGCCAAAAAAAGTCTTTATATGAGGCCTTCTTTAATCATGGTTAAAAATGATTTATATATGTGCAGGAATGTAAAGATAATTTAATAAACACATTGTTTATGTAAAATATTTAATTTAGTTATTGACTAATGGTAAAACCAAAAATATCCAAACCCCATGTTTGGTACATGAATATTTGTATTGGTTTGTCAAAAATATAATATTAACAAGCATGATATAGTTTTGATAGTTTCTATTAGGGTGGAGAAAAATGGTTTAGCCTGCCATGGTCTGGCATCTACTCCGGTCCTCAATGACAGCTGGATCAGTGCAGTTTTTTTCTTTTTCATCTTTGGCATTTACTAAACTCCACAATGAAATGACGCATGCTATGATGTTTGCGGGGTCTGGTAAATGCCAGGGGCCAAGGATGCTGGTTGCAAAAGGGAAGATTGCCAAACCAGGGCAGAGAGCCTTTTTATTCTCAACTCTAGCATACACGCCTTCTTTACGACATGAAAATGGGTAAAAAGAACAAAAGTCCTCCTCAAAGCTCAATTCGGCAATGAGATGGAAGATGAAAAATAGGAATTATTATCTAAAATCAGGCGATTAATTAAAATTGCCAATCAAGTCTGTGTCCCAAGATCCAGCACCCACTCATGAGCTTTTATACCTATTTTAGGGGAACTAGCCAATATAACTTCTCTGTGTATTCTTGTATAGTCTTTACATATTGAAATACTATCAAGTCTTCAACCAAGCTTATTAAATTAGTATCACTTTTTAATTGTTCACAGTCCAACTATAATGTAAGAAGCAATGAACCTTTGCACTAAATATGTAATTTTACTTAATTCTTTGTCTGTCCATTGAAATATCAGAAGCCGGAGGGGCAGCTCCAATTAAATTGTTTGTAAACAAAGCACCATTACATTTTCAGCAAAACTAAGTCAAGCAAAATCATAAAGCACAAAGGGGATAACGCAGACACTACTGCGTACAAAGACTATTGAAACAGTCAATAGGTCATAGAGCTCTTGAGGTATCGATTGCCTGGGTTTTAACTATGGATAAAGTTGGGGTGTATAATTCTGAAAAATATTGTTTGTTGAGTAAAGAAAAATATGGTATTTTAATAACACTATTATATCTAGTTATTCAAACCAGGTCTTGTCATTTAGAAACACTGGCACCTAAAATGTTGTCCACTAGTTATTAGCATTCATTAGTCTGGATAGGACTAGATGTATAACTCAGGGTGACTGAGCATTTGCCAAAAAAAGTGCAAATTTAAAGTGGCCCTCTAAGGAAAAAGCTGCACACTCTAGTCTTGCCCGGAGGGAAACTGCCTGCCTCAATGTAATCCTTACCTGGTTACCAGTCTTTCAGAGATCCATTGGGGTCTTTCAGCATGGCTGCATGTCCTGAGGCTGTTATGGGCCACCTGGGAACCTCTTCAGGAAATAACTCTCCAAGCATGCATCAGCTTTTTCCCCAAAGGGTCACTTTAAGAATGTAAATAAATGTGCAAAAATTCTTAATGTTTCTTCTACCCTTCTATTTTTGCTACACATTGTAAAGGGGAGCAGGAATGAAAAAGTCATACAGGGAGTGTAAAGCGTTCTTTATGCTAGAAAAATTAAAATAAACAAGGTTTGAATGACTCATTTGTAAAATCACGTCACTATATAAAAGATAACTTTCTACCTGCAGAAGATCACTATAATATTCTCTTTTATTAACATTTTTTGAGATCATGTGAATCTTCTCCCAGAAGACTACAGAGTGGATATCACATTCAGAGCACTGCAATTTTTACAGCTCAAGTACTTTGTAGGATAAATTGATTTATGTTAAAAACTTAACAATTTCTCATTTCAGGTAACTCCAAAATTAGCTGTCATATGTGTGTGCATGAGGAATACCATTATTTCTGGCTGTGACTTGTATCCTTCACTTCCTACTAATTTTCCTTTTTGTAGGTTCTGATTTTCAATTCTCTCCGAGCTGGTGGATGGAGACTAGCTGCAATGATATCTCCCATACACAGCACACAAAAACAGGGAGTCTTGCTTTTCTTTCTCTCTGTACCACACAGACAAAAGCTGCAAAAGCATGGATAACATTACAACCATTCATACCTATGTTGCTGTGAATCCAGCACCGCAGTGATGTAAAACAGAAGCTTGAAGCTGCAGCAGGATCTGCCTGTGTCTCACTGTGCTGAGATCTCTTCATTGCTCGACCATCTTCTCTGTGCTCGCAGTCCACCATGCTTTGACCAAAACAGATTTGAGCTGTTTATCTTGTTCTATTTTCAGAGTGGGAAGTGAGTTAAAGGGAACCAAACAGTTTGTTTGCAGTGATAGCCACAGGCATTACTTATTAGACACTGGCTGCATGATTGCAGACAGATATTGTTGACTCTGAAATGCTGCAGGGAAAACCCACCGGGGACCATCTTGTTTGACTAGTCTCCTATGCGACCCAGTATCAAGCGGCTTTTAAAGGGACTCTGTCAGTACAGAATGACTGTTCAAACCAGGTACAGGCGCTCGGTGCTTCACGGTGGGGCCAATCATTTAAATTCTCCTTTGCACCTGCTTGTTTTCCTTCAATCTCCACCACCCCTTTATTTGATTGACAGCTCTGGCTTCATATAGCCAGAGAAGAGTGGAGATAGGCAAAGCAAGCAGGTGGGAAGGTGTATTTAAATGATTGGCCCCACTGTGAAGCACCGAGCGCCTGTACCTGTTTTGAACAGTCATTCTTTTTAAATATTTTTATTGAAATTTTTATAACCAAATGGAGGGATATAGGTAAGTTGGGAAGGAAAGGAAGGAGGTGAGAGGGAAGGAAAAAAAAGGGAAAGAAAGGAAAGGGATTATATACAAAGGATAAGGGAAAGGTAATAAAACTAGAGAACCCTTATAGCTATCTCCAATTGAAGGGTCATATCATATAGTTAGAGATATATAACAAGAGATAATAAATATACAAGCTCAGCTTCCTGAAGAAAGGTACAAAACGGCAATAAGAACCAGTCATTAACCAGATTAGGCAGGATGAAGATTAGATTTATCGAAATTTATTATTCCAGATATTCCACTTCTTATTGTATTTGTGAATATTATTATTGCTAATCGCAAACCTTCATTCGATTTCGAGGGCATTGTGTTGGTGAATTCTGTCCAAAATGTCAGAAAATTTAGGTAGATCAGGTTTCTTCCAACAGAAGGCTATATTGTTTTTGACAACTAGTAGAATATGAATGATGACCTGTCTCACCGATAAGTCCAGATACTCCAAATCTATGGAAAGTAATGCTTTCTGGGGAGTAAGAATAAATTTATCTGAAAAAGAATTGATATGATGTGAAACTTGGAGCCTCTCCAACAAAGGGGGGAGTAATCTTGGTTAATATGAGAGATTCTAATGGGTGTGTAATACCACGTAGTATATAATTTAAAAAAAAGACTCGTGAAGACTCATTGAGATGTTGGAATTATAAGTATTTTTGATGGCGCTTTCCCTTGGTCATCCACTAAGTCCATCTCAAGGTCAGATTCCCACCTCTTCATGTATGCGTTTTTATAACGGGTATTCTCCTTGTTGAAGTAGGAATATATATTCCGCAAACTCCAGATGTTTTTATTACTTATTATACTATTTCGAGATTCAAAGATATACCTGAGATTATTTTTTTTTACATTATCTAACATAATAAAAGGAATCAATTCAGAGGAAGGTAATTTATATTTGGATACCCTTTTGATCCCCAAGTTATACCAAATTTCAGAAAGAGGGATACTAAATTTTAAAGCCACAAGGTGTAATGGGAATTTCAAGGCTTGCTCATTTTTATTGAAATCCTTATATGGCTTAATCATTGTTCTCCAAGCAGAGATAATAGGTTGAAAGATGGGAGGTGAAGATTCTCTTCGAGGTATTTGAAATATAAAATGAAAAAGTAATTCCCGAGGATTTCTTGTTTTACTAGAGTCCCTCTCTAGGTGAAGCCAACTGGGATTTATCGGATTATTGAGCCAGAACCAGCTCTGTTTAATTAGAAGAGCCATATAATAACCATGTAAATTAGGAAGGCTCCTCTGTATTTATGTCTGTAGAGAATTTCTGCCGACACTCTGGGCTTCCTCCCTTTCCAAATAAATAAGTTTATAATATTCTGTATATTGTATATAGACTGAAATGGAATATTAATTGGAAGGGTCCTAAAAAGGTAAAGAACCTTGGGTAAGATGATAGACTTAACAGTCATTATTTTCCCAAACATTGAAAGATCCATCTGTGAGAAAAAGGAGATATCTTGGGAGATGGTTTTGAGGATATCATTTAAATTTGCTTTAACAGTTGCTTGAATTGAACTAATTATGGTAATCCCAAGGTATACAATCTCATCAGCTTCCCAGGTAAACTCTGTACTTTTCCTCAATTCCCCAATCTCCATGTCTATCATATTAAGAGTCATAAATTTAGATTTCTGGGAGTTGATTTTGAAATAAGAAGACCCAAAAAAAACTCTAATTACAGAGTAAGTGCTTTGATTGAATTTAGAGGATCAAGCAAAGTGAGAAAGAGGTCGTCAGCAAATAGACCTATTTTAAAGTGACGGGAAGGTAAACTACCTCCAACTCATGTCACTATTGCTTCTAATTTTTTCCGCCAAAGGCTCAATGCGAAGACAAGAAGCAGGGGAGACAAAGGGCACCCCTGCCTCGTTCCGTTCGAGATAGAGAACAGATCCAAAAGACAGTTGTTAGCATAAATTCTGTTGCTGAGGTTTGAATATAGCGCGAAGACCATCGACAGGAATTCCCAGCCAAAACCGAATTTAGTCAAAGTAGCTTCCAAGTATGGCCAGTTCAACCTATCAAAGGCCTTCTCTGCATCTAACGCCAGAAATGCTGAGCAGATCTTTGAGGAATTAGCCATGTTGATTAGTTTTAGTACCCTCCTTGTTCCGTCTGCCGCCTGATGACCCTCAGTAAAACCAATCTGGTCATCCGATATTAATCTTGGAAGTATGGACTTTAGTCTGTCGGCGAGCAATTTGGAATATATTTTGATATCATTATTTATAAGCGATATTGGCCTATAATTTTGCAACCTCTCAGAATCCCCATCATCTTTTGGAATCAAAACTATTACAGCTTCTAACATGTCTTTTGGAAATGAACCCCGAGAGGAAGCAGCACCGAAGACCGAGACCAGGAATGGTGTCAGAATTTTAGAAAAGCATTTAAAGTATTCAACTGAGAAGCCATCTGGCCCAGGTGATTTCTGAGCTTTTAACTTATTAATTATAGCTAAGATTTCTTTTTCTGAGAACGGACTGTTAGTGTGATCCAAATCTTTTTGGGCTAGTTTAGGAAGATTGATATCCGTTAGGAAAGTGTTAATAAAGTTATGATCTACCTTAGGGGTCTGAGTGTCATCTTTTAGGTTATATAAGCGTTGGTAGAACTCTGCAAAAGTTTTGACTCTTTCTCTCGGATGTGATCTAGATTCACCCGAAAGGGAGGTAATCTTATTCTTCTATAGATTCTCTTTTTTTTAACTTTGCCATCATATACTTGGTGGGCTTATTCAGGGATTTGAAAGTCTTAAACCTTGAAACCCTAATTACCGACTCAATCTTGGAAAATTTCGGATCTTAGACTTTGCCTAAGTTTCAGTATTTCAGCTTGAATGGCGTGAGAAGGGGCCGTTAATTTGTTTTGTAACTCTTCTCTTTCATGAATTTGGGTTTGAATTTGTCCTGAGTATGCTGATACCCTATATGTGGGGGGGAACCACTGTTTGGGCACACGGCAAAGCTCGGAAGGGAAGGAGTGCCATTTGACATATTCAAACCAAAACTGGCTGGAATTGAGATCGGACGCCATGTCATGTTTGGAGAGCCCCTGATGTGCCTAAAAAGTGAAAATCCCTCAATTCTAACTCCAACCCTAACCCTAACACACCCCTAACCCTAATCCCAACCCTAACCCCAACCCTAACCATAACCACAAACCTAACCTTAGCACACCCCTAACCCTAATCCCAACCCTAACGCTAATCCCAACCCTAACACTAATCCCAACTCTAGCCCCAATCCTAACCCTAACGGGAAAATGGAAATAAAAATAATAAAATAAAAAAAAGAATTTACCTAACTAAGGGAGTGATAAAGGGGGGTTTAATTTACTATTTATAGCGGGCTTTTATGTTTGGCAGCTGTCACATGCTAAAAGACTCTTTATTGCAAAAAATAGTTTTTGCATCACCATATTTTGAGAGCTATATTTTTTCCATATTTTGGCCCACAGAGTTAAGTTTTTTTTTTTTTTTTTTTGCTGGACGAATTGATGTTTTTATTGGTACCATTTTCGGGTACATGACTTTTTTTTTATCACTTTTTATTTCAATTTTTGGGAGGCAGAATGAACAAAAACCAGCAATAAATGAATTTCTTTTGGGGGGCGTTTACACTGTTCCGCATGTAGTAAAATTGATAAGGAAGTTTTATTCTTTGTGTCAGTACGATTACAGCGATACCTCATTTATATCATTTTTTAATGTTTTGGCGCTTTTATATAATAAAAACTTTTATAGAAAAA
Organism: Oophaga sylvatica; assembly: GCA_033576555.1. Lineage (NCBI taxonomy): Eukaryota > Metazoa > Chordata > Amphibia > Anura > Dendrobatidae > Oophaga > Oophaga sylvatica. The sequence goes on along the minus strand of JARQOD010000008.1, from coordinate 56,519,669 downwards.
ATAATTATTTTTGCATTGCTTCATTCTATAACTATTTTTTTGCTGATGCTGTATGGTGGCTTATTTTTTGCGGGACAAGATGATGTTTTCAGTGGTATCATGTTTATTTATATCCGTTTTTTTTGATCGCGTGTTATTCCACTTTTTGCTCGGCGGCAATGATAAAGCATTTTTTTTATGGTGTTCACTAAAGGGGTTAACAAATGGGACAGTTTTATAGGGCGGGTCGTTACCAAATATGTGTACTTTTATTGTTTAGATTTTTTTAATTAAAATATTTATTGTTGGAATAAATATTGTTTTTTTTTATTATTTTTTAAAATTTTTACATTTAAAAGAAAAATTTTTAGTTCTACACTTGGTCCCACTATGGGACACTCATTTTCTGCAGGCTGATCGCTTCTATAGCATGCAGATCTGGCAGTAATCGGCCGCGCTCCCCCCGTGAGCACGGCCAATCGACTATAGAATCATAGAATGGTAGAGTTGGAAGGGACCTCCTGGGCCATCTGGTCCATCCCCCTGCTCAAAGCAGGATTCTCTAAATCATCCCAGACAGATGTCTGTCCAGCCTCTGTTTGAAGACTTCCATTGAAGGAGAACTTACCACCTCTCGTGGCAGCCTGTTCCACTCCTTGATCACCCAACTGTCAAAAATTTTTTCTAATATCTAATCTGTGTCTCCTCCCATTCAGTTTCATCAAATTACTTCTAGTCTTTCCTTGTGCAAATGAGAATAAAGATGATCCTTCTTACAATGTGACAGCCCTTGAGATATTTGTAGACAGCTATTAAGTCTCCTCTCAGTCTTCTTTTTTGCAAGCTAAACATTCCCAAATCCTGCAACCGTTCCTCATAAGACATGGTTTGCAGACCGGTCACCATTCTGGTGCTCTTCTTTGAACTTGCTCCAGTTTGTTGATGTCTTTTTTAAAATGTGGTGCCCAAAACTGGACACAGTATTCAAGATGAGGTCTGACCAAAGAGGAGTAGAGGGCAATAATGACCTCACGTTATCTAGACTGTATGCTTCTGTTGATACATCCTAGAATTGTATTTGCCTTTTTTGCTGCTGCATCACACTGTTGACTCATGTTCAGTCTGTGATCAATTAGTATACCCAAGTCTTTTTCACATGTGCTGTTACTTAGCCCTATTCCTCCCATTTTGTATATGCTTTTTTCATTTTTATTGCCCAGATGTAGTACTTTGCATTTTCCCTTTAAAAACCATTCTGTTAGTTGCTGCCCACTGCTCCAGTTTATTATCTTTGATCTCTCTCTCTCTTCTCTAGTATTAGCTACCCTTCCTAGCTTTGTGTCATCAGCAAATTTGATCAGTTTACCCTCAATTCCTTCATCTAAATCATTGATAAAGATGTTGAACAATACAGGGCCCAAAACAGAGCCTTGTGGTACCCCACTTGAGACATTCTTCCAACTGGATGTGCAGCCATTTACGACCACTCTTTGAGTCCGATCACTAAGCCAGTTATGAATCCACCTAACAGTTGCCTTGTCCATTCCATACTTAGTCATTTTTTCAATAAGGATTGTGTGAGATACTTTGTCAAATGCTTTGCTGAAGTCAAGATATACTATATCTACAGCATTTCCCTGATCCACCCAGTCAGTGATTCTGTCATAGAAGGAAATTAAGTTAGTCTGACATGACTTATTAGTTACAAACCCATGCTGACTCTGTTTAATCACTTCATTCTTATGCAGGTACTTACATACATGTTCTTTAATAATTTGTTCAAAGATCTTTCCTGGTATAGAAGTCAGACTCACCGGCCTGTAGTTCCCTGGGTCCACCTTCTTCCCCTTTTTGAAGATAGGAACAACATTTGCTCTTCTCCAGTCTTCTGGGACTTCTCCTGTTCTCCAAGAATTTTCAAAGATTATGGACAGTGGTTCAAGAATTTCCTCTGCTATCTCCTTCAGTATTCTGGGGTGTAATTCATCTGGACCTGGAGACTTGAATTAATTTAGGTTAGCTAAGTGTTTCCTCACTGTCTTTCTGTTTATAGATATCCTGGATTCTTCTATTCCTTTAATAGGACAGTGAAGATCAGTTGATGTTACATTTCCTTTCTGAGAGAAAACAGATGCAAAATAGGAATTTAAAAGTTCAGCCTTCTCAACATCCTGTCTTACCATTTCATCATTTTCATCCTGTAAAAATCCTATAGCATCTTTGACTTTTCTTTTACTTTTGACGTATCTCCAAAATCCTTTTTTGTTGCTTTTGACATCTCTTGCAAGCCTTAATTCATTGTCAGCTTTAGATAATCTGATTTGTGCCCTGCAGGTTCTGCAGATGGCATTATATTCTTCTTTAGATATGCCTCCTTCTTTCCATTTGATAAACATTTCTTTCTTCCTTTTTAGCATGTGTTTAAGTTCTGTGTTCATCCATCCTGGTTTCCTTAAATGCTTCCCATTCTTCCCTCTTTTCGGAATTGTTAATGATTGTGCTTTGAGAATCTCATTTTTCAAGATGTCCCATCCTTCCTGGACATTTTTGTCCTTAAGGATATCCTGCCATTAGATCCCTCCAATTCTCTTTCTATGACGTACTATGCCGTCCATGGGAATTAAGTCCCAAGGCACATGGATGGGATAGTATGTCAGATGACAGAAAGGGGTTAAAGCTTCTGTTTTACATCACTGCAGTGCTGGATTCACAGCAACACAGGTCAAAGGTTGTAAAGTTATCCACTGGCAGGACTTTGTCAGCACAGAATGACAGTTCAAATTAAGTCCCTCTAAAATAAGTTTTTCTCTAAACGCTGCAGCATTTCAGAATGAAACATATATGGCTGATATCATACAGCCGGTGTTTGATACATGCTGCCTGTGGTTTCGGCAGCAAGTATCAGCTGTCAGGTTCCTTTTAAGTGAACAGGTGGGGAAGAAGTGGTTCATAAATGGAGATAGAAGCATATTTCTCTAATATTAGAAAATGCCTTATTTTCTTCTACTATAGATTTATGCAAAGACTGTTGAAATGACAGTAACCATTTAAGTGTATGGTCCCACGCTGCTGCTGCATCTCATTATTACCCCAATACTTGTGCATTCATTCATTCTACAGGTCAATGGGGCATCACAGAATACTACCCCCAAAGCATTTTTTACATACAGCAATATGCTCCTATTAGTTCCCTATATTCACACAGATTGCTCATATGCATATAGAGAAATCACACATTTTAATAAATAGCTAAAATGTTTCTCTTGATTATTGCCTTTAGGCAATTAAAGTATGCAAATATATTTAAGTTCAAAGTTCATACCTTAGTTTACATATGTTCTATATATGGCAGGTACAAGATAAGATGCCATCACATGTAGGGTTCATATATCTGCATGCCTATGTAACATGCACTGTAGCAGGCGATGATGGTGCCATGAATACAGGGACTCCTGCAAGGAAAGTTTTTGTTAAACACTTTATAATCAAAGTTACATTAGAGTCACGCAAGTAGACAAAATTTTGGTGTCGTCCTGATAAAATAAAAATAAGCAGTGGTGACTTAAATAACTTGAAAGTGACAAAAGTAATTTTCAATTTAAATTTGCCGAATATCAACTAATGAAAATCAGAGATTGTTTTTGAATTGAGATTCAACAGAAAAAAAAAATACTACAGAAAATGATGTGGACAAAAATAATGGCACCCCAAGTAAAAATTGAAAATAATTTGACAAAAAGGATATAAGAAACTAAGGAGTGCCCCGTAATTAGCACAACAGATGTCTATTTGCAATCAGTCAGTCTGCCTTTTTCAAAGGGTGATAAGTAGTCACTACGACACTCTCACCAGCCACCCCCCAGGACTGTTTCCCAAGACTGTTTTGCAGAGTGTACAGTCATGGCCAAAAGTTTTGAGAATGACACAAATATTATATTTTCACATGATCTGCTGCCCTCTGGATTTTATGTGTGTTTGACAGATGTTTTTATCACAGACAGAAATATAATAATTGCAAACATATGAGTAACAAAAGCTTATATTGACAGTTAGAATGAGTTAATGCAGCAAGTCAATATTTGCAGTGTTGACCCTTCTTCTTCAGGACCTCTGCAATTCTCCCTGGCATGCTTTCAATCAACTTCTGGACCAAATCCTGACTGATAGCAGTCCATTCTTGCACAATCAATGCTTTCATTTTGTCAGAAGTTTTAGGTTTTTGTTTGTCCATCCGTCTCTTGATGATTGACCACAAGTTCTCAATGGGATTAAGATCTGGGGAGTTTCCAGGCCATGGACCCAAAATCTCTATGTTTTGTTCCCTGAGCCATTTAGTTATCACCTTTGCTTTATGGCAAGGTGCTCCATCATGCTGGAAAAGGCATTGTTGATCCCAAACTGCTCTTGGAGGGTTGGGAGAAGTTGCTCTTGGAGGACATTCTGGTACCATTCTTTATTCATGGCTGTGTTTTTAGGCAAGACTGTGAGAGAGCCGATTCCCTTGGCTGAGAAGCAACCCCACACATGAATGGTTTCAGGATGCTTAACAGTTGGCATGAGACAAGGCTGGTGGTAGCGCTCACTTTGTCTTCTCCAAATGAGGCGTTTTCCTGATGTCCCAAACAATCGAAAAGGGGATTCATCAGAGAAAATAACTTTACCCCAGTCCTCAGCAGTCCACTGCCTGTACCTTTTGCAGAATATCAGTCTGTCCATGATGTTTTTCTGGAGTGAAGTGGCTTCTTTGCTGCCCTCCTTGAGACCAGGCCTTGCTCCAAGAGTTTCCGCCTCACAGTGCGTGCAGATGGACTCACACCTGCCTGCTGCCATTCCTGAGCAAGCTCTGCACTGCTGGTAGCCCGATCCCGCAGCTGAAACACTTTTAAGAGACGGTCCTGGCGCTTGCTGGTCTTTCTTGGGCGCCCTGAAGCCTTTTTGGCAACAATGGAACCTCTCTCCTTGAAGTTCTTGATGATGCGATAGATTGTTGACTCAGGTGCAATCTTTCTAGCTGCGATACTCTTCCCTGTTAGGCCATTTTTGTGCATTGCAATGATGACAGCACGTGTTTCTTTAGAGATAACCATGGTTAACAGAAGAGAAACAATGATGCCAAGCACCAGCCTCCTTTTAAAGTGTCCAATGGTGTCATTCTTACTTAATCATGACAGATTGATCTCCAGCCATATCCTCATCAACACCCACACCTGTGTTAATGGAGCAATCACTGAAAAGAGGTTAGCTGGTCCTTTTAAGGCAGGGCTGCAATGATGTTGAAATGTGTTTTGGGGGATAAAGTTCATTTTCTAGCCAAATATTGACTTTGCAAGTAATTGCTGTTAAGCTGATCACTCTTTATAACATTCTGGAGTATATGCAAATTGCCATTAGAAAAAGTGAAGCAGTAGACTTTGTAAAAATTAATATTTGTTTCATTCTCAAAACTTTTGGCCATGACTGTATATTCACTTGCTCGAATCAGAATACCTGGCACAACCACCGGCTCTCCTAACGTGCCGTAATTGCCTCATATGTGCCCATAAGACAGCGCACGAGACAAAATGGTAAGGCCAGATATTCTGACCCGAGCATGGACCACATTTTTCAGCCATGTAAAATCAGACTAAGGCCGTGGTCACACTTGCGAGTGCAATGCAAGAAACTCAAGCGAGTCTCTCGCCTCAATACCCGGCACTTGGGACCGGAGTGTGCGGCTGCATAGATTTCTATGCAGCTGTACTCTCCGGTCTGAGCCGCCGGTGGCAGTACCGGATATTGATACATGAGTTTCTCGCATTGCACTCGGAAGTGTGACATCGGCCTAAGAATAAAGATTTTTCCTCTGTTCTCCACCCAATGTACATGAACCTCTTCTACCCAATGCACAGCAAGTTGCAAAGAACAACACTGTGCCTAGTAAAATTTGTGGGTTTATCTCTGTTCACTGGATAAGTGGTCCTGGACCCTACCAATCATGCCATGAGATCGTACAGCAATATACTATAACGTTATATGATGAAAATATTACCTTATGTTGCCCTATTGGCAGGATCCAACTGGGGTTCCTTACATCCATGATATATTTATAAAGAACCTGTGGACATGCACATTTAATTTGCTTTTATAGTAGGATCACTGTGCACACAAGACATATCATTAGCAATGTATAATAGGTTGTGAATGAACTTGCAAGAAATAGACCTTTGTGATAAACGTGGCTACTATGGAGTCATCCTTTACTGGACATTTGAGGTCTTGTTGTATTAGGAACCCTGTGTGGTGTCAGAGCCTGAGCTTATCGGAAGATCGCCCGATACGCAAGTAGTCCGCTCTGATCGATAAGCAGGAATCGGTAAGTGAGAATGTGCCTTTCTGTAAAAAAAAATAGCAAAGACTGTTGAAAAGATAGAATGTAAGGGGACAATTTTATTACCACTAAGGATTTTTTTTTCTTAACTCAGAGGCCATTTTTAAATGATATAATATAGCCAACACAACAACCCAATTCAATGCTGTGGCTATTTTATGACTGCAAAAATTAGGATGGGTCTGAGTAACGTGGGGTTTGTTAGTCGAGAAAGCTGAAACTATGACCAGTAACATTTTTTAATGCACTGCTTAGGAAACAATATGACATTCTTATGGTTAGGTAAAATTAAATGGGCAGATACAGACTGTGCTGATGTATAAGTCTCAAGGATTCAGACAAACGTTTAAGTGAACTCACATATCCGTACCAAGAGTGATGCATGAACTTCCCGCAGGTCTCCTTACCCGAACTTGACTGCCTCATGTATGCCAATGAGGCTGTTGTTTGGTCCGGGAGATCTGTGACTAGTCTGTGATTCATGGACCAATGACACGTGGATGTGTGAATGCAGTGCAACAGGGTTGTTGTTTTTTAAACTTTGCATTTTTTTTTATATGTATATAAAAGAAAACCTGTCATTCTACATATAGTTTCCTGTCTCTAGACAACATGTCAAAGAGTAAGATGAGCTTACTCTTTTAAAAAAAAAGTTTTAAAGTAATATTTTATGTATATACAATTCACTCTCCTCCAAGTCCTATTCAGTGACGGATAATTTCTCTGCATGTTCACTTAAAGGGATATTCCTATCTCCAAGATTGTATCCCAATATGTAGTAGGTGTAATAATATTATTAGCAAATGTCTTCAATTAGAAATGTAGTATAGTTTTTCTGATTCGCTAGGTCTCTTTCCTCATGTGCGGGTATTGCAGGACCTTAGCGAATTGCTAGTGGTTGTAACCATGCATACCTAAGCTCCTAGGATACTTGGAAAAAGGAATGTCCAGCTCCAGGATAAAATCCAAAAGCTCTTTATTAAAGATCAATTAAAAAATCCATGGTATGGCTGCTATATTCATCTTAAAGTAAGCCCGTGATAGGCTACTAAAGGATAGCCTCGTGTGTGTTCGAAACGCGTCCAGACCTCACGAGGTTATCCTTTAGTAGCCCATCACGATGAATATAGCAGTCATACCATGGATTTTTTGATTGATCTTTAATAAAGATCTTTTGGATTTTATCCTGGAGCTGGACATTCCTTTCTCCAAGTATCCTATTGCTACGTCAAGTGGAGACGAGTCCCTGCTCGGATTGCCGTTGCCATTCGGAGAGACATTTCCTGGGGTGAGCTGAATCATTCTTTTGTTGCATACCTAAGCTCCTGCAATGCATGTACATGAGGAAAGAAACAGATATGTAGTACAGTTTTTCTGATTTGCTAAGTGGGAACATTTCCTAATATCTAATAACCTACATATTGGGATAGGATTTTGGAGATGGGAATACCCTTTTAAGGTCCCTATAACCATTAAACTAATGTTGGCCAATACATATAGGTTCAGCCAACACTGTGTATGGAAGCCGCTGAAAATTTATTGGGGAGATATCAATCCAGAATGCCCATTTTCGCAATCCCAATCCTTTTGTTCTCTAGAAGAGAAGCCATCGCCCAATCTTGTCTGGTGGAGCGTCTCTTCTAGAGAACACAGGAGCGCTCGGTTGAACAAGCGCTCTAATGTATGGGAGAGCCAGGCAAGTTAGCGGTCTGTCGAAGCATCATTCAGCAAAAAGGCTTCTCATGTGTAAGGAGAGCGTTACACATGAATGTCTGAACTACTATTAATACTGAACTTTGACATCCAGTCTAAGCATAGTTCTAACTGAATATAATACTGGTCATAATGCAGCATTTCAAATGTAACACTGCACTTTCTCCAACCTGAGTAGTATCAAACGGCAGCCTATGATTATTAACGTATCTCTTCATACTGCAGAAGCTCAATGTAATTTCTGTAATGCAGTTAAAGTCTTTCTTCACTGCCTCCTGCTTGTAATAGGCTTCTCTGTTTCATCTTTTAAAAATGGTAGATTACACAAGAGATTATGCACACAGCACTGATAAGTCAGCATGAGTCAGAGGTTTATAACTGCAGATAATTATTGTATGGACTTTACTTTATTACTTATAGAAGACAACTTATATTTTTTTTTTTTTTTTTTTTTTTTTTTCAAATATATTTATTGATTTTAAATTGTAGGGGAAGTAAAGGGGAGGGAGGGAGGGTAATTGGAAGGGGGAAGAGATAAACAAAATTAAAGTTAGAGAACTCATAATTTATATTACAAGCAGTCGTGACAATGATCCATATCAGTTACAGCAAGTGTGTCATGTAAAGCCTATTATTAACTATACTATAACAATGAAAGCAAAAGTGGGAAAGAGAGAATAGGAAGAGAAAGAAAAAGGAGTCCTGGTATCTACGACTGGTATGAGAGTTCAGCATTATTAAGGTTTGGTATATAAAGAATTCCAAAGTTCCCATTTTTTGTTGTATCTTGTTAAACAACTATTGATTGTGGCGAACCTTAGTTCCAGTGAGTTATGTAGATGTAGTCTGTCCATAACGTCGGAAAACTTAGGTACATCTGGTTCTTTCCAGTAGAGAGCTATTAGATTTTTAACAACTAATAATGTGTGGATTACAACGAATCTCAATGATGGGTGTACTTTGTCCAAGTCTATGGAAAGTAGGGCAGTTTGGGGGGTGAGTGTTAGTTCTTTATTGAGGAGAATATTTAAATTATGAGAGACCTGATTCCACAGAGGTCTGATCTTTGGGCAATACCAGAAGATATGGATTAAATTGCCCGGATACCCACAACCCCTCCAGCATAAAGGTGAATTATCTTTGTTGATGTGTGACAACCTTGAGGGGGTGTAGTACCACCTAGCTGACAGTTTGTAGTAAGATTCGTGGAGAAGCATAGAGATGTTGGATTTATAAGTGTTCTTTATTGCCTCTACCCATTGTTCTATGCTCAATGGCGTCCTCAGATCTCTCTCCCATCGGGACATGTAGGCATTTTTATGGAGTTGGCTGTCCTTATTGATATAGTCGTATAAGTATTTTGTACTCCAAAAAATTTTATGTTCTGTATTATTTAGGAGTAAGGATATTATTTCAGCTTTGGGAGATTTCTTGTGGGTACATTTTTGGATGTGGTCCTTTAAAATAGTGAAAAAATATGAAGTCTGAGGAGGGAATATTAAATTTATTTCTTAATTCCGCAAACCTTATGAAGGTGTTGTTATCATATATATCTTTGATTGTTTTAATCCCTGCCATGGTCCAACTCTCTGGAATCTGGAATTTATACCTGGAAGCAATTAGGGACAATGGAAAATTGTTCAATAAACGTGATCTGTCGTCTCCCCTGAGGGGTTTTGCGAGTTTTACCCACGCGGAAGTTAAAGCATGAAAGATGGGGTGTCGTTTATGTACCTTAGTTTCGAAAATTTGATTGAATAAAAAATCTTTTAATGGGCAGCTATTGCTTTGTGCCTTTTCTAGGTCTATCCAGGCTGGAGATAGTTTCTCGTTAACCCAAAATATACTTTGTTTAATTAGATTAGTTTGGAAATACGCTGTAATGTTTGGTACTCCAAGTCCCCCGTTAGCTTTCTTCTTATACAGAATATTTTTGGCTACTCTGGCCCTTTTCCCATTCCAGATGAAAGAGTTCAGAGTAGCTTGTAATTTATCTAGAAATGGTGTCGGGAAGCTTAGAGGTAGGGATCTAAAGAAATATAAGATTTTTGGGAGGATGCATGACTTAATCGCGAGGATTTTCCCTATCCACGACAGGCCCAGGCTCTTCCATCCTCGGAGATCATTGGATACTGTTTCGGTAATTTTATTGCAGTTGACTTTAACAGTTAAATTAATTTTTTTTGTAAAGAGTATTCCCAGATATGTAATCATGTCTTCCTTCCACTCAAAATCTGTTATTCTTTGCAAAGTAGTGATAATCTGTTCGCTTAAATTGAAGTATAGTGCCTTGGATTTTTGACCGTTTATTTTGAAGTACGAAATCTTGGTGAAAAGGTCTAATATCTTTTGTAAATAGACTATAGAATTTATGGGGTTTGTTAAAGTTAATAATAAGTCGTCTGCAAACAGACTAACTTTATAGTGACGTGTGGCGGTGTTGAACCCTGAAATGGAGTCCTCACTTCTGATCCTCTCCGCCAGGGGTTCTATGGCCAAGGCGAATAGCAGTGGTGATAGGGGGCATCCCTGTCTCGTACCATTGCTAATGGGGAAGGTTCTGGATAGGTGATTATTTACATATATCCTTGCACTCGGATGAGAGTAAAGGGCGAAAATAGAGTTCATTAGTTTGTTATCAAAACCAAATTTTAACATGACCTCTCTGAGGTAGACCCAGCTGACTCTATCAAACGCTTTTTCAGCGTCTAGTGTTAGGACCACAGAGGGAATACATGAGGTGTTAATTGCATCAATAGTGTTGATTAGTCTTCTTGTTCCATCCGAAGCCTGACGACCTTCAATAAAGCCGATCTGATCGTTATTAATGAGCTTGGGAAGAGTGCTTTTCATTCTGTCGGCTAGAATTTTCGCGTAGATTTTAATATCTCCATTAATGAGTGATATGGGCCTATAGTTCTGAACTTTCTCTACTTCAGTTTTAGATTTTGGTATCATAATGACAGTTGCTTCTAACATCTCCTTTGGAAAGGATCCGCATTGGGAAGCACGGTTATAGATTTGTTCCAGATGGGGGGATAAAAGTTCTGCATAAGTCTTATAATATTCGTTCACAAATCCATCCGGACCAGGTGACTTTTGAATTTTTAGTTTCTGGATTGTATCAAAAATTTCTTTTGAATTAAAGGGGGCTGACAATGAGTTCAATTCAAGCAGGTCTAATTTAGGTAGATTTAGATCATTTAAAAAGGTCTTAATGTCACTGGGATTTGGGGGAGTAATTTTCGGGTCTGAATTAAGGTTATAGAGATTAAAGTAATAGTCGGCGAATGTGTCAGCGTTATCCTTTGGATGTTGTTTGATGTCACCTAAATGGTTTCTTATTTTATTGACCCTTTTCTTGATCCTATCTTGTTTCAACCTCCCCAACATGAATTTTGTTGGTTTATTAAGCGAAGAGTAAGCCTTAAACTTTGAAGTTTTAATTGCTGAATCATATTCAGCAAGTATGGCTGTTTTGAGTTTTTGTCTGAGCTCAAGAATTTCTAAATTGATAGTTGGGGAAGGTGAAGGGAGATTAGCCAAGAGGTCCTCTTTGGATTTGATATGTAGCTGGATGTTTTTTATTTTTTCTCTTTTTTCCCGGTTGTATCTTGAGGATATTTGTATTAGTTTTCCTCTAATGACTGCCTTGTGGGCGTTCCAAATTGTGAAGGGGTCTATTTCATCTGATTTATTTTCAGTGAAGTATTGTTTAATGGCCTCTTCTAGTTCCGTTTTGTATTCTGGTATTTTTATGAGAATAGAGTTGCATTTCCACAGAAATACATCCCTATTGGGGGGTCCCAGTGCGATTTCTATCAGGACCGGTGAGTGGTCTGAGATGGACCTATCAAGAATAGAAACAGATTTAACTCTGGAGAGGGGAGAAAACGTCAGTCAAAAATAAATCAATTCGCGAGAAAGTTTTGTGTACACACGAATAATGGGTGTATTCCCTGGAAGAGGAATTTAGACATCGGAATGCGTCATAAAGCTCATTTTTAAGGAGCCAGTCATTTAGTGATGTGGCTAAATGGCGGGTGGATGATGTTGAATCCATACGTCCGTCTGGGACAATGTTGAAATCCCCCACCAGAAACAACTCTCCTTTCCTGTGGGTTTGAATTGTTTTCAGTAGCTTTCCTAGGAAGATCAAGTGTCTCTGGTTAGGGCTATATAGATTTGCAATAGTACAAATTTTATTATTAAGGAGGCAGATTAGAATATGGAATCTGCCTTCGGGGTCATCAATCTCCTTTATCAATTGAAACGAGACATTGTCTCTAATAGCGGTAATAACCCCGGCTTTCTTCTTGAATTTAGAGACATAAAAAACATGGGGGAAATTTCTGTGAGAGAATCCGGGGTGATTACCACTAGCGAATTTGACTTCTTGGAGGCATATAATGTCGGCATGGCTTTGTCTAACCTCTTTCCAAATGGTATATCTCTTCCAAGGACTATTAAGACCTCTGACGTTATAAGACAAGATTTTTAGGTTCATTGGTTTAAATGAGTACAAAGTTGTGGGTAGAACCAGGACAAAGAAAGAGAAGTAGAATTACAAATACAGGTATATATAATTAAACAGCAAAATTCAAATAACAGTAACAGAATTCAATTACAAGTTCAGAAACAAGAATTCAAAATATTAGCAATATAACTTCAGGTTAAGGAGTTCTCCTGGAGGATCAACACCCTCGGTGAGATCTCTCCTGTTGTGGGTAAAGTTCGTGTGATTTGAGCCCACAAATTTCCCTTTCTAACAGTTACTAGAGACTGTAACAGGAACAGAAGGGTATACATAACTGCGAAGATTGGTTATGAATTATAGCAGGGAGAACTGCCTGTAAAATAAGTATTAAACAGAAAAAGAGAGAGACATGAAACCAGAGTCAATGCCTCACTCCCTATCTCTTAAGAGTTTTTCCCTCCCGGGAGAGAGCTAAGAAAATCTAATGCTTCTCTTGAACTGTTTAAGGGGATGGTTTTTCCTTTATAAAGAATCAACAATTTAGTTGGGAAGCCCCATCTGTACTGGATCCCCCTCTCCCTCAGGGAGGAGATTGCTTCCCTGAAAGACCTGCGGGTATCAATTGTGTGTTTGGAGAAATCCGCAAAGATCTTTACATGGTTGAATGGGTCTGGAAAGGTGCCCCTATCTCTCACAAAATTTTGGATTCTTTCTTTCGTATTGAAAAAGTGAATCCTTAGAATTGTGTCCCTTGGTTTATCAGGGGGGACACCTGCGGGCCGCGGAAGTCTGTGGATTCTATCGATGCTGAGTTCCATATTCGTCAGAGAGGGAATGGCTTTCTTGAACAGGCTTTTGGCGTAATCAGATAAGTCCGATTGTTGAATGTCTTCTGGAATGCCTCGAATTTTCAAGTTGTTTCTCCTACTCCTGTCCTCGAGATCTGCTAACTTAGACTTTAGGCTATTAATTTCGATTTTTAGTTCAATGTTCTGTTTTGTAAGATTATCTGTTTTGTTTTCAACCTTGGTGATTCTTTTTTCGTTCAATTCTAGTTTTTGGGTAATGCCCTGGCAGACTTCAATAAACGAATTTTGGTATTGTTCAAACCCGCTTTAAGTCTTTTATCAATGAGGTCGGTGATTTTAAGTAGAAAATCCTCGCTAGCGCTTGTATTCTCTACTTGATGTTGTGGCGTATGATGGTCTCTTTTCCTGCGGGATGAGGCAGGGCTTCCGTTTGGGGAAGTGTCCTCGGAAAAAGTGTCAGAGTCAGAATCAGCTGCTAGAGAGTCTTTGTCTGGCTTTCTCCTTTTGTTTGACTCAGATATGTCCATGACCTCTACAAAAGCAGTGTTTAGAGCTACAGAAGAAGCTTTCTTATCCTCTGTGTTTATTTGAGTGGGGGGAGCATTTGTTTTAGTTACTTGGGGGGGTAGTTTTTTCTGTAGATTCGACTTGATGGCCCCACTATGAGAAGTTAAGGGTAGCTGTTTAACTCTGTTAGTTGTGGGTTCATCCCTCTTAAGAGGTGACCTCGATTTGACTGGACTAAGTGCATTTGTGAGGTCTTCAGTTGGTTTAGAGAAGCGGTGGTCTGTAGATTGATGAGATTTTAGGGTAGATTTTCTATTGTCTTTTCGTTGATCCATTTTTCTTATGATGCAGGTAGAGTTTCAAAGCAAAATACAATGGAAGTATCCCCTGGATATGTCTCTTTATTGTTGTTACAAAATTGGGTGATCTCTTAGCAGCCCCTTTAAATTTTTACTTGGTAGTGATCCCCAGTGTTCTTAATGTCTTTTTGAATTAAGCAAGAGAAGAATACTAATCAGGGTTTTAAATACTAACTATGGGAAAAAAATAAAATAAAAAGATAAAGATATTTGTCTTCTTAGATTTACCTCTGTCAGGAGTTATGTAAGAAAAAGGATTTGAAAATAAGAAAAAAAACTTATTATGTATTGTTTGTTAACACTGCGTATCTGGGCAGTTTTCTGACAACCTCTTTAAATTTTTAATTTCGAGGGTGAGCCCCAAAAAACTTCAAAATTGTTTCAATGGATTTAAAATGCTATGTAACCAAATGGATATAAAACTTGGGTGGTTCTTGAGGTTTCAGATACCAATTATGGGTTAGGACCTGGTATATGTTACTTTAGATTTACCTCTATCAGAAGTTATACAAGCAAGAGAATGGTCATAAAATGCAAGAGAGACCCAGAGTGAGTTTCTTGGTTATGGCTGCAAGTTTGGGAGAATTTCTGGTGACCCCTTTAAATGTATAATTTCGAGGGTAAGCCCCAGAATGACCCAAAATTGTTTCAGTAGCTGTAGAAAAACATATACCTCTATGAACAATGAGTTTGAATGCTTAATAATGCCTAAGTACAAGTTGTATGCGCAAAGCTTCTATGCAGGTGTTGTCTAATATCTCCTCATCCTTTAAGATATCCAACATAAGCAGAACAGAATCTAGCTTTATGAAGAGGAGATCAGGGCCCCTCCGGCTCAAGGGCAAAACAGAGAATAGGTGGCTTAATATGTGTGAGTTATATGTGCGAGTACAGAGCCCAGGGCACTGCACTGAGGGCACAGATTACAGTATTTACAGATTTATTAAAAATATGGCAGTACTCCTGTTTGTGAACAGTTTATGTGTGGGGAGTAGCAGTAATCACCAGCTTATATGTGTAGCAAACAGATGATCACTGGATTGGTGTGTGCTGAGGCAAGATGAACTAAATGCTGCAGCTCTTCTCCTCTGAGGCTTCCCTCCACTGTCACTGGAGCTCTGCAGGGGTTCTCTTCTCAGCAGCTAGTCTCCACCATTCACCGATGCTTGATGATTCTCTGAAGCAGGGCATCTACAGGTTCTCCTGGAAGGGGCTTCACTCTCACCGACAGATCTATTCCTCAGCACTGGTGGACAGGGACGGGTCCTCTGCAGCTACTGGATTGGTGTGAGCTGAGATAAGTTGAACCGAATGCTGCAGCTCCACTCCTCTGTCACCGAAGCTCTGCAGGGGTTCTCCTCTCAGTGGTGTCGCTGTGCTTGTCCCGACTGTTCACCGATGTTTGTCCTCCCCTCTATCTCCCAGAAGGGGCTACACTCTCCCCCAATGAATCTTCTCCTCAGCGC
>JARQOD010000008.1:56357763-56503892 GCA_033576555.1 Oophaga sylvatica | reverse complement strand
CTTTCCAATACTTGGGGGGTTCCCCCCAAGGGAGCCCCAAGCGAAAAAATTTTCCCGGATGAAGCTCCATTCTCCGGGATCCATTTTTTGCGATAGGAATCCGCTGTAAATTTTCTAACTCCGGGAAAATTAAAACGCAGAGATGGGGCCCCCTACCCCGCCCATACAGGATTGGACACTTCCTCAGGGCCCTAAAGCTTCGTTCCCCTTTGAGGGTTTGAAAAACGCACCCCCGTCGCTTTTGTCTGTTGCACCCGGACTGGGACCGCTTAAAGGGCCGCCCAGTGTGGAGGCAAAGGAAAATTGCCCTAAATTCCCGGGATGTTGTCGGCGGGACGTTTTCCAAATGACCAAACCCCCTAAATAAAAGACCTTCCAACCCCCCCCCCGCCCGTCGGTGATCGTTTGGTTATGTCGACCCCCTTGGGGAAGGAAGGATTTCCCCCAGGGATAACGCTTCGGAAAAACCAATCTAGCGACTCTCTCACCCGGGGGGAATGAGACATGCAATCCGTGAAAACCGTGATCGACCCAAAGGGTTCGAGGCTTTGGGACCCGGGAATAAAATTTGGGGCAAAGGGGAATTGTTTCCATTGAGCCCCATAAAACCCCAGAAGGCGCATCACCTTCGAAGGGAATTGGTGCAGATTTCATCCCCTGACGGTGAATAAGACCGTTGTTGTTGGGGCGAGAAACCACTGCCGCCCGTGCGAACTGCATTCCCCAAAAAAAAGGATTGACTGCGGGGTTTTCCGGGGGATGATTCCCCCAAATTTGATCAGCCCCCCCAGTCATCCAGGAGTGAAGGGATAAATCGCGACCCCGTCCCCCCTCACCTTTGAGGACGCCCAACAAAAGGACGTCCAGATGGGGAAGAACGTAATCCCTGCTTCGCAGAATCGCCATGAAGGAGCCAGAATTTTTGTAAAAACTCTGGGGCTGAGGCCGGGACGAATGGCAGGGCCACAAAACTGGTAATGGTCGGACCTATGGCAAAACGCGGGAACGTTGGGTGGGCCTTCCGATGGGGACATGCAAATAAGCGTCGCGAATGTCGATTGACACCAAAAAATCGTTCTGTGACAAGGCCGCCACAACAGAGCGAAGTGATTCCATGCGGAATTTTTGGGTGCGGACATGCGATTTATCTTTTGAGATCCAGATGGGACGAAATTTGTCCTCCTTTTTGGGGACTACAAAGAGGTTGGAATAAAAAACCTCTTCCTTGGTCCTCTGTGGAACTGGTACCACCCCACCCTTCTGTAGAAGGGAATCGACCTCCCGTAGTAGAGCGGCAATCAGCCCGGGCTCTGACGGAATGCGGGATAGACAAAAACTGTCTGGGGGTCGAGAAAGAAACTCTATGAAGTAGCCTGCCGACACGGGACCCGCGTCACCCAGGTGTCCGACACGCGGGAAGCTCAAGTCGGCTCGAATTGGAGCAGGCGACCTCCCACTCGAGAGCCCTCGAGTGAGACCCTGGCGTCAGTCCCTTTAGCGGTTTTTTTGGTCAGCTTCCCGCTTGTCTTGGTGGGAAGCTCTGTTTCCAGGGAGTGCGAGATTTCTGAGCGCTTTTTTTTTCCCGAAAAAGAGGGACGACCCGATCCCCAAGAGGGCTGACCAAAACCGTCCCTGGACCGAAAGACCGCAGACTACCACCGGCACTAGGCCTGCCAGACGCAGAAGCCACAGCTCTTCGTTGCGGTTAAAGCCGTTTTCTTTTGCCTTTGCTTTGGCAATCAGCTCCGTGAGGCCAGATCCAAATAGCTGACCACCTTTGTAAGCTAAAGAAAGCAAACCTTGCTTGGAAACCGGTCTCCGGTCCACTGTCTAAGCCACAGAGCTCTCCTGACTGTGATCGCCGAGGATTGTGCTCTGGACAGCATGGAGGCGTATCCAAACCTGCACACTGCCATTCGAGCTGCATCCTCCAATGACTTGAAAAGCCCTCTACCTCGGATAGTGGGGACCCATCTTGCCACGCGTCCGTAGACGGCTAACCAGCTCAAGGAGGCTTTACAAGCACACATGGATCCTAGCACAGCTCTGAATCCATGACCCGCGGCTCGTAGATGGATTTTCGCCGCCATCTCCGTTTTCTTGTCCAGCGGATCCTGCAGACTCGCCTTCCTTTAACAGGAAGTAATGAGGATTTGCTAAGCTGGGATAAAGGGACATCCACTTCAGGAGAAGGAATCCAATTAGCAATCAACTCCGTAGTACACGGATAACAGCGTCTCAAAAAAAACGTTTGTCCCCTGAAAACGTTTATCTGGACACAGGAGTTCCTTCTCCACTGCCTCATTAAGTCATCCAGAGATGGTAAGGCTGATCGCGACCTATGCGGCTCCATGAAACATCGGACCGACTTACCAGGACGTCTAGTTACCTCCTCCGGTAACTGTAACGCCTCCCTCATGGCTCCAATAAAAGCCTCTGTACGGCTCAAAAGAGAGGCAGATTGTCCCTGCCGATCCTCCTCTTTATCCGAATCGGATATCTCACCATCGACTTGGAGGGGAACCCTCCATATAGAAATCTCTGAGTCGCTACGCGAAAAAGATGGCACCGGCTGTGTCTCTTCCTGCCATGAGAGGATCTAGCTGACACCCAATAAACCTAGAAGGTCAGACAGGCCATCAATAGAACGAGCGAGGGCATCCATTTTGGCGTCACTGTAAACTCCGACCGCTGCGCTTGACGCCGTCGAGGTCTGCGTGTCAGATACACGAGGCTGATCCTGTAGCGGATCTGGGAGACGGTCCGCTCCTGGACCCTGATCCGACATGCCCTCACACAGTTATGGCAGGTAAAAACCTGTCAGCACCAGAACAGTGTGGATTTCAAAGGCAAAATGAACGCTGAAGGGTTAAGCTTCTTTAAATAGAGAGCTACCCCAGCTTTTGTCTCCCAATAAAGGGTTTTACCACCAAAGAATGGGTAATGTTGCAGGACTCTCCACAACCCTATTTAATGAAAAGGGTGTGCGAGCCGCAGGTGCCTCTTATGAGGTAACAGCTGCAGGACAGTGTTCAAAATTATGCCACATTAAACAAGAACGCCAACGAAGATCGCTAAACATATTGCCTGAAATTGTATATCGCAATACCAAAGTCGCTAAAGAGATCGCTATACCACTATGCGTCGTCAATGAGATCGCCCACCGTGGAAGCTACTAGCGACATAAAAAACGATCACAAAAAAAAACGATCGCAAACCTATGAGTCGCTATTGTGATCGCAGCGGGAGCGTTCTGTGTGGACAATACCTTATCCTGCGCTGAGGGGGTCAAGCTTCTGCCCTGACAGGTAGAGGCGACTCACCTAGCTGGCCGTGGTGTAGTGTCTCCTTTCGGTCGGTCGGGGAGAGCGGTAGAGTGAGGAGCCCGAGGAGGCCGTCAGTAATGGCCGCCGAGCTAGAGAGATCTAAACCGGAAGAAAAAAAGGCAGGACAAGGCGCGCGCTCAGAGCGCTTCCTGCCCCGTGAAAAAATGGGAGAGCGCGAAGCCACGCCCCCGCCGGTTAAAAAAAATGCGCGCGACTCCACTCCACTCTCCGTTCCCATGTCCTGCAGGCAATCCACCTGCGGACAAAGTACACAATCACCACCACATGAATACATGTAGCAGCGGCTGCCGCAGCGGCCGCTGAAGCACTCAAACACATTAAAATGTGGAGTACTCACCCAGCTGAGCGCCAAGGGACCCCTCAGAGATTTGTGGCGCTGCTCGTGCTTCCCCCCCAGGGCGGGGAACGCAGTGACCCCAGAAGCGCGGTTTGCGTCCCCGCAGGGAAGCAATCCTCATCCCCAGGGCCGGCAGGGTTCTGCAGGGACCACCTTATAGGGTAATACAGATCCGCCAAGGGAGAGGTGGGGGTCCTGAGACCTCTAGCCATTCTGGTGATCCAAGTCTCTGTCCGACTTAAAATAAAAAATCTTTGAGGGCTGCTTCCAGCAGCGACTAATCCTCTGTGAACCTCAAATTTTAGACTGGAGAGCTGGAGTAGGAGGAGCCCTATGTAGCTGGAGGGGCCGGACAACACTTTTTTAATCTGAGGTGTTCTATTCCTGTGTGGGCTCCCCCTTACCCACTAGTAATGACTGTTCTCCCTTCCTTCATTCTGCAGCTGAAAACAAAGTTTAGGGCTGGTAAAGAGCAGAAGGGTCTGGAGCAGCCGCAAGCGATGTTATAAGTGGTTGACTCCTGTAGTTTCCAGGAAGTCTGAGCCTGAATTACTGTTAAGGCCGATGTCACACTTGCGTGTGTGATGCAAGAAACTTGTGCGAGGCTCTCGCATCAGGCACCAGGCACTGCCGCTGGCACTCGGACTGGAGTGTGCGGCTGCATTAGAAATACATGCAGCCGCACGATCCGGTCCGAGTGCCGGTGCCAGTGCTGGGTGTTGAGTGCGAGTTTCTCGCATCACACGCAAGTGTGACATCGGCCTAAGCAGGATAACTGGAATAGAGATAACATTTTTCCAAATGTTCATAATGTAGGGATTCAAAATGTATGGATGCAACTGAAGTGGAATGAAGGAGATTACGCATTAAAATATTGTACGTGAGTTTCCTGTATGTGAAAAAAAGTTGATGTTGCTTTAAGATCTAAAAATATGATAGACATGTGAAGTCCCAATTTTTGACTTAAATCACACCTCTCATTGGGTGCACTGAAAACATAAAAAATTTGTGTGTTCTCAATGTGATAAACATCCAGGCACCTGGGAAGCTCCTGTGCGATACTAAGACACAGATTAATTATAAGTGCTACTTCCTTGCACATAACATAAGATAATGAAATGGTTGTCAGTAACACATTAGAAGATACACCCACTAATATGCAGACGGAAGAGCGATTTTATCTACCAGTTACTTGGAAGATGCAAAGAAAAAAATATTACACTAGTTACAGCAGTTAGGTTTGCGGTTGTCACTACTTGACGAGGAACGATATTGCACTTGGGCATATTTTAGGTGCAAAAAGCTGGGAAATTTTCCTAAATGCTAATGTACCACTTGACTATTAGCAGTCCGATATATGCCAAAAGAGCAAAACCAGCATCAACTATCTGCAGCACATTTAATAAAAATTTGCAGTCAGTCTTTGATTGGGATGCAAAATTCACCTGCTCCATATTCACTATTCAAAGATATCTTGCAAAAAAGTCAAGTGTTTATTCCTCCAACATGTTGATAAAGTGAGATTTGACATATTCGGGTTTTTTATTCAACATGCTAAAATAACACCAACTACTTTTTCAATACATTGGTATTCAAAAACATTTTTTTGGCAAATTATTCAATTGGAATAAAATCTTAGTTCACAAAAAAAGATTCAACCTTGTAATTGTACAATTGAACACAAATATAATTACACTATCCAGAATATTAATACCACCATGTAAGCATTTCCATGAACAAAACGGTGTGATCACAGGTGTTTGTTTCATAGATCCTAAAGGGTCTTTAGAGAAAGGGCACTGGTGCAAGGATCCCTTCTCCAATACCCTACAATAAAAGCAAACAAAAGGTGTTGGAAATCAATATTGTGATCCAGGAACAGATAGGAGTAACAAAATAGCATTAGATTCTTCTGGGGCCAGTTCAATGGAGGTAAAGTTGTGGTAAACCAGCACTAGAAGGGAGCTCCATTCTACGCTGTTTTTAGGCATCCTGATCTGAATGTGCATAATTCATTATTGCATTTGCACCTATTTTTTTGTTTTTCAGTTTTATTGCATTTTTATTGCATCCTACAAGTTTTCATTTTCAGTTGCACCTATGTTATTATTATTATTAATATTTATTTCTATAGCACCATTGATTCCATGGGTGCTGTACATGAGTAAGGGGTTACATACAAATTACAGGTATCACTTACAGTAAACAAACTAACAATGACAGACTGATACAGAGGGGAGAGGACCCTGCCCTTTCGGGCTTACATTCTACAGGATTGTGAGGCAGGAGACAGTAGGTCGGGGGGTTTGCAGCAGTTCCGGTGTTGGTTGAGGCAATAACTCCGGTAGTGGTGAGGAGGCAGCAGGGTCATTGCAGGCTGTAGGCTTTCCTGAAGAGATGGGTTTTCAGGTTCCGTCTGAAGGATCTGAATGAGTTTGATAGCGGATGTGTTGGGGCAAAGAATTTCCAGAGGATGGGGGATATTCGGGAGAAGTCTTGGAGGCGGTTGGGGTGATGAGCGAATAAGTGTGGAGGAGAGAAGGATGTCTTGGGAGGATCGGAGATTACGTGAGGGAAGATATCGGGAGATTAGTTCAGAGATATATGGAGGGACAGATTATGGGGTGGCCTTGTAGGTCAGTATTAGTAATTTGAACTGGATACGCTGAGGGAATGGGAAACCAGTGAAGAGATTTGCAGAGGGGAAAAAGCGGAGGAGTAGCGAGGAGAGAGGTGAATTAGTCGTGCAGCAGAGTTAAGGATGGACTGGAGAGGTGCGAGGGTGTTAGCAGGGAGGCCAGAGAAAAGGGTGTTGCAGTAGTCGAGGCGGGAGATGATGAGGGGTGCACAATCATTTTAGTAGATTGAGGGTTGAGGAAAGGACGGATTCTTGAAATATTTTTGAGCTGAAGGCGACAGGAGGTAGAAAGAGCTTGGATGTGCGGTTTGAAGGACAGGGCAGAGTCAAGGGTTACTCCGAGGCAGCGGACTTCTGGTACGGGGGAAAGCGTGATGTCGTTAATTGTGGTAGATAGGTCAGGTTAAGGAAGATCTGTGGGATGGGGGAAAGATTATGAGTTTCAGATTTGTCCACATTGAGTTTGAGGAAGCGGGAGGAGAAGAAGGAGGATATGGCTGATAGACACTTCGGGATTCTGGATAGCAGAGAAGTGATGTCTGGGCCAGAGAGGTAGATCTGAGTGTCATCAGCGTAAAGGTGGTACTGGAATCCGTGGGACTTTATGAGTTGCCCCAGGCCAAGTGTATAGATTGAGAAGAGTAGGGGTCCTAGAACAGAGCCTTGGGGAACTCCAAACAGAGAGAGGGTGGGACGAGGAGGTAGTGTGGGAGTGGGAGACGCTGAATGTGCGGTTGGAAAGGTATGAGGAGATCCAAGATAGGGCGAGGTCTTTGACGCCAAAGGAGGAAAGAATCTGTAGTAGAAGGCAGTGGTCAACTGTGTCAAAAGCAGAGGACAGGTCAAGAAGCAGGAGTATAGAGTATTGTCCGTTTGCTTTGGCTGTAAGTAGGTCATTAGTAATTTTGGTCAGGGCTGTCTCAGTGGAGTGATGGGGGCGGAAACCAGATTGTGAGTGTCAAAGAGCAAGTTAGAAGAGAAGTGGTAGGAAAGCTCAGCGGGACATGCAGCTCCAGGAGTTTGGAAGCGAATGGGAGCAGCGATATTGGGCGATAGCTGGACATAGCGGTTGGGTCGAGGGTTGGCTTTTTAAGGATAGGCGTGATTGTGGCATGCTTGAAAGCAGAAGGGAAGGTACCGGAAGTTAGTGATAGGTTGAAGAGGTGGGTTAGGGATGGAATAATAGTGGTGGTGAGGTTGGGGAGGAGGTGGGTTGGGATGGGGTCAAGTGCACAGGTTGTGAGGTGCGATTTGGAGAGAAGACAATTAAGCTCCCCTTCAGTATATTGGAGAGGGAGGTTATGGGGTTAGGGCATTGGTCTGGTATACAAGTGGTTGGGTGGTTGAACAATGAAGACTTGCCTTGTTTGGTCGATCTTATTTTTGAAGTGTGTGGCAAAGTCCTCAGCAGAGATGAGGGAGGTAAGGGGGGGCAGTGGTGGGCGGAGGAGGGAGTTAAAAGTTTTGAATAACTGTTTGGGGTTGTAGGATAGGGAAGATACGAGGGTTGTGAAGTAGGCCTGTTTAGCAGAGGTGAGGGCAGATTTGAAAGAGAGTGTTGCTTGTTTGAATGCAGTGAAGTCGTCTTGCGAATTTGTTTTTTTCCAGCGCCGCTCTGTAATCCTGGACACTTGCCGGAGCTTCTTAGTGGTGTTATTGTGCCAGGGTTGTCTGTTGGTACGTCGCACTCTGCCATGAACGAGAGGGGCGACCGTGTCAATAGCCAATGTGAGAGTGGCATTGTAGAAAGCAGTGGCACTGTCTGTATCGTGGAGTGAGGATATTGATGCCAGTGAAAGAATAGAGTCAGAGAGTGTGTGGATGTCTAGATGTGCAAGGTGTCTGCGGGGGTGCACGTGTTGCTGGACATGGGTGACAGGAGAGGAGGACAGGGATGAGAAAGTGAGTAGATGGTGTCGGATAGAGGGAGAGGGGAGGTGGTGAAGTTAGATAGAGAGCAGAGGCGGGTGAAGACCAAGTCTAATGTATGACCATCCGTGTGGGTGGCTGAGGAGGGACCACTGAGTATGTCCAAAGGATGAAGTAAGGGACAGAAGTTTGGAGGCTGCTGACTGAAGGGTATCAGTGGGGATGTTGAAGTCACCATGATGATGGTGGGGATGTCAGTGGAGAGAAAGTGAAGAAGCCAGGTAGTGAATTGGTCGATGAAGGCAGTGGTCGGGCCTGGAGGTCGGTATATGACGGCCACTTGGAGGTTGGAGGGAGAGTAGATGCGGACAGAGTGGACTTCAAAGGAAGGGAGGATTAGGGAGGGAAGAGGTGGGATTGTGTTAAAGTTGCAGTTGGAGGAAAGGAGAACACCCACTCCTCCACCATGTCTGTTTCCAGGGCGAGGAGTGTGGGTGAATTGGAGGCCACCGTAACACAGCGCAGCAGGGGAGGCGGTGTCAGAGGGTGTCAGCCATGTTTCTGTGAGGGCGAGGAAAGCAAGATTGCGAGAGAGAAAGAGGTCATGAATCACATGAAGCTTATTGCAGATGGAGCGGCATTCCAGAGTGCTCCAGAGAGAGGGAGCAGGGGGGTGGGTGTCAATGGCACAGGTTTTACGTTGGAAAGATTGCGGTAGTTCCTATTAGATAGGGAGCGGTAGGAAGGAGTACTAATGGTGGGTATGAACTGTGGAGGTCCAGGATTGGGAGATATGTCACCAGCAGTGAGGAGGAGCAGAGAAAGGGAGAGCAGGTGGGAGAAGGAGAGAGGGAAGCTTGTTTTGTGTTTTATTAGGACAGATTTGAGGTTGAGGAGCAGGTCAGCAGAGGAGGATAGGTGGGGAGGAAGGAGGTAAGGGGAGATGTTATTTGATTAGAGGGTGCTGGGGTTTGGGGATAGCGAAGGAGAGAGAGGATTAAAGGACAAACACTGTGAAGGCATATGTAAACATGGTGAAAGAGTAAGATGGGTAATTAGAAAAGCCAGGTACAAGTAATTAGAAGGCTTACTCAGCAGACATACCCAAAAAGAGACATAGTGTGGGGTCCTGATCCTGCCGTGACTAACTGCCGTTGAAATAACTGCAGCTTCTCTGTACTTTTGCTGCAGTGGTATTCTGCTGCAGTTGCGTGCCTGACCCCACACGCGTGCCCCCCTTTAGACTGCTACTGAATATATAGGACTGAGTAGAGGATCAGGTGGGGGAGTTATGGTAGCTGGTTTGGGATAAATTAGCAGCTGCCCAGCACACCAGGGGAGGATAGACAATCAAAGGCACAGGGCCTGGCTGCATCCATATGCTGGTAACACCTTGCCCCTGATAGCATCTCTACTGGCCCCAGCATGGCTATACAGCAGTAAGTATTGAATACAATGCAACAAATTAATTTAGCAAAACATTCAGCAGCCACTGTTATATACCATTTAAAGGAAAAGTTGAACAGTAGTAAGTCAGATCCCAGCAAGCAGAGGTTGTAGAGATTGTACCATTTAAAGGAAAAGTTGAATAGTAGTCAGATCCCAGCAAGCAGAGGTTGTAGAGATTGTACCATTTAAAGGAAAAGTTGAATAGTAGTCAGATCCCAGCAAGCAGAGGTTGTAGAGATTGTACCATTTAAAGGAAAAGTTGAATAGTAGTCAGATCCCAGCAAGCAGAGGTTGTAGAGATTGTACCAATTTAAGAGGAAAAGTTGAACAGTAGTAAGTCAGATCCCAGCAAGCAGAGGTTGTAGAGATTGTACCATTTAAAGGAAAAGTTGAATAGTAGTCAGATCCCAGCAAGCAGAGGTTGTAGAGATTGTACCATTTAAAGGAAAAGTTGAATAGTAGTCAGATCCCAGCAAGCAGAGGTTGTAGAGATTGTACCATTTAAAGGAAAAGTTGAATAGTAGTCAGATCCCAGCAAGCAGAGGTTGTAGAGATTGTACCCCGAGTCTTGCGCTGAACCCTCCATCTTGCAGCCTCCGACCAGGGAAGCTCACCAGGGGCTCCTAACCAGCCTCACACAGGGGCCCGGGTCATGTTCAAGTCTAATTTTCTAGTTGTCCATTTGTGTTTTTTCTCCGTTCACGATTGTTTCCGCCGCTTTTGTAATTCAGATGTTTGCAGAGATTTGTTAAAAAAAAAAAAAAAAACAAGTTGGCCATTTTTTTGTGCAAATGTTCTCTAGTCCCCTTACTGGAGTGATTTTTTTTTTTGGACAACTTTTTTGCTCTAATATTAGAGTTGTGTGCAACATTTTAACAAATCATGCAACTTTTTGCCCTAAAAAGGTGAAAGACGAAAATAAAATCGCATTTTTGATTTTCTGCAAAATTCAAGAATCAGATGGCATCATTTTGAATAATTTGCCACTAAAACTGCAAAAAATACGAGAAGACAAATTAAAAAAATGCAAATAATGAATTGGGCTTAATGTCTGCTTCTGATGGAACTGCAAAAAATTAGTGATGAGCAAACGTGCTTGGATAAGGCCTCTTTCAACACATCCGGTGTGCGCCTGACGGCGCCCCCGGCATTTAGCCGCAGCGCCGCATCAGAAAACCGGATGCGCCGCTTGCGGTTTTTTGCCGGATGGTTTCTGATGCCCGGAGACATCAGGCGACTCCGGCAAAAAAAACCAAAACGTTACATGCTGCGTTTTGTCCGGCCGCCGGAATGTACATTTCCGCCGGTTCCGGACAAAACCGCATACAACGCACTGACATGCGGCGCCATCCGGCGCTAATGAAAGTCAATGCAAAAAAAAACGCATCCGGCATTACATTTCGCCGGATGCGGTTGGAAAAAAAAAATGCCGGAGTGCGCCGTCAGGCGCACACTGGATGTGTGAAAGAGGCCTTCGGGCATGCTCGGTTGCTAACAGTGACTTTGGCGTGCTCAAATATGTTTGAGTCCCCAAAAATGCATATCTCATGACTGTTCAACAGCCGCCACACATGCAGGGATTTCCTAACAAACAGGCAATCCCTGCACGTGTTGTGGTTGTCAGGAGACATGCAGCCGCGGGGACTCAAACATAGTTTTCTAGCACGCCGAAGTCACTGTTAGCACCAGACCGTGCTCAGATAACACCTTATTTAAGAACGTTCACTCATCACTACAAAAGATCCATCAATTATCAAATAATCATGCCTGCAGTCAGGTTGTAAAATTCCAAGTGGTTTTACAGACTCAGTGGAAAATGGGTGATGTCAAAAGGCAAAATCAGATTACAATCAATTTGTCTACCAATTTTGGGTACTATCATACTTTGATAAGAAGGGATAATGCAGTTTAAGTCTTCATACAAATCGCTGTATTGGGTGAATTCTGTATGTTTGTGCCAAAAAACAAGATTGGATATTGTGGCCATTGACAACTTGGCCAACTATGACACAAAAGTAGGTTGCAAGACCCTGCTTTACTGCACTCCTCATAGACAGCGTCTTACTCCACATCTGTTCATTACTGTGTATATAGCATGCATTTAAGAAAAAAGATTCAGAAAGGAAAGCACATTCCCAATTTTTGCACCCACCTCCCCCAAGTATTGTATGTACGGTACAAGTATGAAGTGTCGTACCATACAGGCTTAATATGGAGTACTGCAGCCTTCTGTATAAATGTCATTGTCCGTTATTGTGACTTTTGTCTAGAGAGCTTTGCTCATTGTATGTTCAATGCAGCACTGTGCAAAATAGTAGCCGCAAAAGCCTTTTGCCCAAACCCTTTCATTTAATGCAATAGGAAATCTGAAGACGTGCATGGGTGATGCCAGAAAATAATATCTCTGGGAATTAAAGAAATCTATTTAAATATAAACATGCATAGTAACATACATGTATTTGTGTAATATATATTATTTTTTACATTTTTTATAGAATGGCAGCAATATGCACCAAAATGGCATCTTGCCTGCACTTAAATAAGATCCAAGCAATGATTTAAAGTGGATTCTTAATTCTTTCCGTCCTGAGGAAGTGATAGGAGAGATAAATTTATTATGCCTTGCCAATTCTTCAGCACAGACGGGTAACAGAACATTCTGAATGTCCATTTAAAATACGCAAAATAGAATTCACTTAAAGAGTGCACCTTGGATTATACCACAGAACAGATAGATCTATTCCTGCAGAGATACTTTGTACATAAAATGTATTTATTTCCATGTATTTTGTAATTTACTTGTACAATGAATACAAAATAAATGCTTATCTTTTTTTCAAAAATGTATGCTTACGGAAATTAAGATTTTTATTCTTTCATACAATATGTAACATTAAGTTGCCAATAAACATTTATAAGTACTGCCTGTTCTGTAGAAACTATGGTTTTATTTATTAGCTAGTAACTATTGGCTTCTGAACAAACCACTGTTATATGTCAGTGCCATTTACAACTCTATTCCAGTTTCATTGTGCTAAACGGAATACCACAACTGTAAGGCAATTAAAGGAAACCCATCAGCAGGATTTCACACCCAAAACTATTTATGTACATGTAGTTCTTTCAAGGACAAATCCAGCAATACTTTTACATGGTCGGTCCATTCCTCCATTACGGGGAAATCTGTGTTTGACGTCATATGCCACTGAGGCTAAAATTTCTGAAGCCTCTGTCACTCCAGCTCTATTTTCCACCACCTCCTGCTTAAAAAGGGAGTCTGTCAATCGAATTTAACCCGTCAAACTATACAGTTCCAGCTCTATTTCCCACCTAGAGCTGCATCATCTTGCTTGACTGTTGGCTCCTTTGTCTGAAGTCACACAGCATTGAGGCTATCACTGAAGCTTGGGGTGGTGGCGCTAGGTGGGGAACAGAGCTGGTGTGACAGAGGCTTCAGACCTATCTTATTTCTTCAGCCTCATATGCACGCAAACACAGATTTCTCATTAACGGGACAAATCCAGCAATAGCTTTTTCGAGGCCAGTCTGACAGCTTTATGCCCATATAAATAGTTTGGAGGGCAAAATTCTGCCAAGAGTCCCTTTAATGCATGCCTTGTTTCACAATAAGTTGTATCCTTTCATTATCCCTTTTGGAACACACTCTGCAGCTTGGGGTACTTTATCAAAGGGTGCAATGTACGGGAAAACCGCTGTGATATGTTGCCCAGGTTCAATATGGGCACCTTCAGTTCATGAACTACTGGGGCTGTCCTCTTTCAGATTTCTAAATATTAGGACAGTAGTGATAAGCGCAAATGCTTGTTACTTGAGTTTGCCTAGCGTGCTCGAGAAGGCACTGAGTATCGTGGGTGCTCCAGTGACATGTTCGAGCCCCTGCGCCGCCACGTTTTGCAGCGGTTTAAGACTGCCATACACAGGCAATTGCAGCATGTTTTGTGGCCAAGAGCTGTGAAACATGTCACTCAAGCTCTCGCGATACTCTGTGCATACCCGAGCACCCAAAGCAAACTCGAGTGATGAGCACGTGCGCTCAACACTATAGGACACTAATAATTAACTACCCCTTGAAATTAAAGGAATGTACTTGTTTTACCAGCCCATTGAAATGACAAAAAAGAATTTTATATTGCCATCTGTATGATCTGCATGGACAGTTTTGTGTACAACACTTTTGTTTTCTGCATGACAGTTACAGAGGCTGTTCTGACAGATTGACCCTTCCTCCATGAATTATAATCCAGGATACAATCTGTTTAAGGTCTCTGCTGTGAAGCTATCAGGATACACACTTATGCATCATAATAATAATGCAAATACAGCAAACCGTATTTGGGCCATAGCCCCGTGGACACCTGGGGTGTTTAAAAAAATAAAAAAAATAGGCAGTATAGAAGATACATTTTTACATGCCCATGTGCATCACAACACCCTAAAATTTCATAATTTCTCCTTCATCTAGGCAGGCGATCTAACAAATGGTGAAGTTCCAGCTGACGGCAGAGTACTGATCATTTCTACGTGACTGTTTGTTTTAGGCCAGGATCAGACATGCGAGGAAAACTGACGAATCTCACGTTAATACCCGGCACTGCCACTGGCACTCAGGAGCGGAGCGTGCGGCTCCATGTATTGCTATGCGGCCGCACGCTCCGTTCAGAGTGCCGACTGCATTGCCAGGTATTAACATGTGAGACTCTGCCGTATTACTCGCATGTGTGATCCCGGCCTTAACAAAAGAATAGGTTGCTTTTTTTCTGGACCGTAAAAGGCCATTAAAAGGTTATCCAAAAAAGCCACAAAAACCCAAAATTCTTCACTCTTGTTCCTCCAGTCAGTCAGGGCCTCATGACATCTTCTGATTAATACACAGCACTCATGGTGGCAATCGATGTGTTAACACAAGAAAACTTCCTTAAAACACATTGAAAAACTGCAAATTTTTTAAGCAACATGAAGTTTTTTTTTTACTTTCGCAGTTTTCATGACAATTTTGGGCATGCACGCCAAAATGAGTGGCACAGGGGAGGATATGGGGCGTAGCTATGCCTGCCCATCAAATTCTTCAAAAGTGGCAGCATTTCCCAAACCAGAAATGTTCCTTCAGTACCTAACAGCAGTAACATTTCTGGCGAGGCTTGTGGAGGGACATGTCACTGATCAGATGCCCCAAATTTATTTAGTGGCATGTGCCTCTGAGGGAATAAAAAAAGATAACATTTAGCATACGAAATGCCAGTCTTAATTAATTGGGGGCAGTGTTCTTCTAAATTAATACAATTATTATTATTACTACAAATCTTAGTTTTCTTACATTTCTAACACATTTTTGTGAATATAAAGCACATATTTTTAAAGGGGTTATTCAATATATGGTTTAAGGCTGCAAAATACAACAATACACATTAAGATATTTTTAAATGTTCAACTTCTCTCATCTTTTACTTTCCTGATCAGTTAAAGGGGTTGACGCGTCTAAAATGAATAAAGTCTGCAGTCACTCTTTGTGACTGAGACTTGTGAATCCTCCCAGCTCACACACAGTGCACTGTGGGGATTCACCATTCTCTGACCCGGGGCCGGTGGTCAGGCATGAAATATGCAGGCTCTTTTGGACGGAACAAGACTAGTGGGCACATCCATCTAGTAGATGCAGCCTCACCAATACAAGTCTATCGAGCCAGGCCATGCCCACTAGACTGGTTCTGGTTAGGAGTATGTACATTGCATGCCTGACTACTAGTGATGAGCGAGTATGCTCGTTGCTCGGGTGGTCTCCGAGTATTTGGGCGTGCTTGGAGATTTAGTTTCTGTCGCCGCAGCTGCATGATTTGCGGCTACTAGACAGCCTGAATACATGTGGGGATTGCCTGTTAGGGAATTCCCACATGTATTCAGGCTGTCTAGCAGTCGCAAATCATGCAGCTGTGGTGACCAACTAAATCTCGGAGCACGCCCAAATAGTCGGAGACCACCCGAGCAACGAGCATACTCGCTTATCCCTACTGACTACCATTCCCGGGGCAGAGAACGGCGAATCCTTGTAGCACACAGTGCATGCGCTGGGATGATTCACAAGACTGTAGTCACACAGAGTGACTGCAGACTTTTTAATTTTAGACCGGACAACCCCTTTAAGTAGTTTATGGGCACGTAATGTGTGATATGTGACACTTTACTCCGCATGGTTTCTAGTATCACTTTCTAACCATAAGCATTCTTCACATTTCCTTCCTAAGCCGATAAGGCAGACATTGTACTTGCTCAACAGCATCAGAGCCTTATCGTCACATTAAGAATCCTTCTGCATTCAGGACAGGAGTTCCGACATATGAAGAGACCAGTGATGGACAAGCATCTCCAGTTCTTCCTCAGCTTACAGCCTCGAGGTGGACACAGTAAAGGGAGAAAATGTAAATTGGCATATCACTAAATATTGCACCACCTGTTTTTTTTATTAATAAAACAAAATAAATGAATCATGCTCTTATTGTGAGGTTTATTAGAAAAACATTTTAGTAGGATAATAACTTTCTTTGGCCGCTATACATGCAAAATGGTAAACTGAATGTAGCCAAAGCTCCCAGTATACACCTCCAACATATGGCCATTATGTATTCCAGTGTATAAGAATATAGCGTGGTACAATAGCAACCTCAAACCTGTAACCCACCTGAGACCCATCAATGTGGGCATTTTGTATATGTAATGGGCCTTATGACTTCTCATTGATGCAACATCCCTTACTACGGCAAATTATTCATATAACCTTTATTAATCAATAAGTAAATATAATAAGACAAAGTGCATATAAAAGCTTCAGTAATGTTGATCGGTACACAGTGATGACAAAATGGACGCGGATAGCAGCATCATGAAATATTCTATGTCAGCAAGAAAATAGCCACATTTTCACATCAAGGTGTAAAATATCCCTCTACATTTATGAAGGGTAACTGCAATAATGCAGCACACCAAATAAGTAATACAACACACTAGAGGTATATTACAAAATAAAGTGCCAAGTGCAAGAGGGGAAAGTGCTATAGTGCTAATGCTTACCCATATGGGGCATGAATATGCTGCGTACCGGGTTCCAAGCCCCAACGCACGTTTTGCGCTGGGCTTAGTCCGGGGGCTTGTGTGGGTTGCTGCATGGTAAGGGAATTTAAATCAAAAGTGTCACAGCTGGCCATAATGAGCACCGCTCCATGGAGCGTATGAGAGGTGGATCCCGGGTCGCGATACGTCACATCCGGCAGTCCCAGCATACGGGAGGGTTGGGGAGAAACTATTCCCCTGACGTCAGTGACCCACTCCGAGCTGATTGGACGCCTTCTGGGGCGTGTGCAAAACTGCAGGTCCACTGCGCATGCGCGCACCACGGCGGCCATTTTGGATACTGGCTACAGTCTGGGAAAGAGTGCTGGAGATAAGAAATGATAATACAATATAATTGCATTGGACAACAGATAATCCATTCACAAGGTCAGTCCACAGTAATAACTACATATAAATGCAAAACCAACAAATATAGATTAAAGGCAAAAATTCCAGTGTATTTTTATCCAGTCTTTCACACTGCTTTTGGGTGACGTTATGCCACTCCTGGTACAAAAATGTAAGCAGTTTGTCTTGCTTGATGGCTTGTGACTATCCATCTTCCTCTTTATTACATTCCAGAGGTTTTCAATGGGGTTCAGGTCTGGAGATTGGGCTGGCATGACAGTGATTTGATGTGGTGATCCTTCATCACACATTGATTGACCTAGCTGTGTGGCATGGTGCATTGTCCTGCTGGAAAAACCAGTCCTCAGAGTTGGGGAGCATTGCCCGAGCAGAAGGAATCAACTGTTTTTCCAGGATAACCTTGTATGCGGCTTGATTCATATGTCCTTCGCAAAGATTAACCTGCCCAATTCCAGCCTTGCTGAAGCACCCCCAGATCATCACCAATCCTCCACCAACTTTCACAGTGAGTCCAAAACACTGTGGCTTGTACGCCTCTCCCGGTCTCCATCTAACCATTAGACGACCAGGTGTTGGGCAAAGCTGAAAATTAGACTCAGAGAAGATTACCTTACTCCAGTCCTCTATGGTCCAATCCTTATTGTCTTTGTTAAACTTCAGCCTGGCTCTCCTTTGCTTCTCATGATGAAAGGCTTTTTTCTATCTTTACATGACTTGAGCCCTGCCCCTAGGAGCCTGTTACGAAATCTTCTTGCCATGCACTTCACCCCAGCTTCCATTTGCCATTCCTTTTGCAGGTCACTTGATGTCATCCTGCGGTTTCTGAGTAACATTCGAATAAGATGACGGTCATCCCAGTCAGTGGAGAGTCGTTTTCGCCCTCTGCCGGTCTGTAGCTTTGTTGTCCCCAATGTCTGCTGCTTGACCTTGTTGTAATGGACTGCCGTCTTAGAAATTTTAAGGATGGAGGCAACATGACATACAATGTAGCCCTCTGTTAGTATAATCCAGAATTGAGCCCTTTTCCTCACTCAAGACTTTTCTTTTCAACTTCTTTGGCATGGTTAAAAGTTATTTTTTCATGCCTATTACTTTTGGAATATTACTAGCACTTGTTTTGCCATCCAGCTTTTCCTATTGCAAGAGGATTGTGAACACCACAGCAGAGTTTTTTTTATACTTTCCTTCGTTAAATAAGATTTGGTTCAGGTGATCACCTAATCAGAAGCACATTAAGTAGAATGAGAATGGAATGGCTGTCAGACATGTAGAGAAACTGATTTTTATAAAACTGTGCAGTGGTCTCTTAATTTTTGCCAGAGCTGTATTTTTCGAGCACACCGAAGACACTCGGCACACTCGGATAACGTCTTATGCAAGCACATTCGCTCATCACTAGTCATTCATTTTAGCAGTCATCTAGTATCTGGTAGACATAGCGTCCAAGTTAAATAATTTCAAGATAAAATTAGGTTTTCATGCTTTCTTATTTATTTATAGTGACTGAAATAATGCCAATCAACTCCCCTACAATGAAAAAGTGACATTAACACAAATACCCAGAGCTAACACAAATAAAGCCAAATATTCCTAGTAGTGAACACATTTAAAGACAAACAGTGCTTCAATACTAAAACATGTGGACATATAAAATTAAAAAAAAAACAGCTTGAATAATGTAGTTATATTGTTCATGGTTCAACAGCATCTGTGACCTTCTCAGCAGCGGTTTGAATGAAGTAGTCCAATGATAGCGACTGGGTGCCAGACTAGAGGGGATAACATGCCCTCCATGACAGAAAAGAACTTAAAAAGCCGCCTGTTCAGAGAAATCTTCAGCAGTGTCTTTGTGATGGAATTCCTGAAAAATTAACACTCGCCACAAGAGGCTAGCTGTAGCCCTCCGTCGTACATAAAAACTGTATCTAATCTTTATACCTCCAAGCCTAGCCACCCAGTTCAGTGCCACAACGAATTTGAAAATTAGAAACCAGCGTTTTCTTCTCAGAAGAATCAGCCATAGTATGAAAACAGGAGATGACCTGGATAAAAGAAAGAAAAATGTCAAATATTAACATAATTTGCAGTCTTAACGCCCATGAATAATACCCATTTATCCATCATTCTGATGTTAGATTCAATGCTGCATCTTTTCGCTTTCTAAAGACAAAGAGCACTGACAAGGTAAATGATGAGACCACTATTGTTCATAGAATAATTAATTCTGTATACTGATGCACGTTGCTGCATTGCCTCACATGTCGGCTTCAAATTGTAAGTCAAGAGTGGGAGAAAACGTCAACACTAAAAACAGAGCAATTATGCTATTCAACACTCTGAAACAATTCATATACTGTGGGGTTATTGTGTAAAACTAAAATACATGCCATATTTCCACCCAGAGCAATAAGGAGTTCATTATGTACCAGGGATCAATTTTTAAAATCCACTTTATGTTTTAATTTCCTGCAAATTTCACTTTCTCGAATGAAAAAGCTAAAATTAATTTCAACTTCCATATATCCTATACATTTCTATGGAGAGTGTCCCATTCCAGTCTCCTGAATAACTGTTATGTGACCACTGCAGAAAAATCAGCCTCTGATTGGCTGCAGCTTACACAGTTTTGTCCCAGTGAAGAAGAGGGTTTCTTCTGTTGGCCGATTGTGACCACTGCAGTGAAGTAATTACCCCGTATGTCAGAAAACTGGCAGGGTTCAATTATACAAAAATTTTGAAGGTCACATTTGTGTCATCTTCTAAAGTCTACTGACACGGCAGATCACAAAGACCTCCACAGCCGAACTATACATTATTAAAGCTCAAAAATGAGAGGAAACCTGATGGGAGATTCATGAATCATACATGGTCTGCGTTACTGCAGCTGTTTATGTTAGTCTCCAATCAGATTTCCAAAGTATGTTATCTGTGAAATGTGACGTTTCAGCGCATATCTCCTATAAGCTCTGGTCCAAGGCATGTGCCCAGGGGCTTCTTCCTACCCCACACAGACAAGTATGTCTGTTTTCAGGTGGGAGACCGGTTAGTCAGAGCAGTGAAAAGCCAACAAACTACTCATCTAAAACACATGCAACAGCATTGCAGAAAAATCATTACATTGAAAAGCTGTCCGGAACTGTTACAGAACAAAGCATACACATCTGCAATAAACAGCAAGAACGTGATTCATGGTGCTGCCTGTTTGGGCAGCATGAATCTCCTGTCAGCTTTCCTTTTAGACCCGAGCAAACATTAAAGGGGTTGTCCACTATTCAGAAAACTTCTTCTCAATTCCTATATTTCCTCAATGTAAAATAACCTGTAATCCCCTCCGGTAGGCGTTGTGGACGGGACTGGCTCTCCACAGCCACTTCACTCCCTTCCTTAGGATGAAACGGACGGCCAGATGTCCCATGGATGTCCCATTACGTCAGTGGGAAGCGACAGTGAAGTGGCCACTGATTGGCTGCCAGGCTAACGAGACATAACGTCACGCGAGTCCCGGGAGACCAGAAACGACATCAATAGAACAGCGGCCGCATCTGATGCGAGTAAAGCCATTATTTGACATGGGGGAAATATTGAAAAGGGTTTATCCAAGTAGTGTACAGCCCCCTTTGAAATGATCAACAGAGACATGCATTAATTTGCAACACAGATGTGTGCAGGAACTGCAAGTAATTACATGCACAGCTCTCAGCCTTAAAACTGGCAAGAATAATACATACTTTTCTTTTCCCACACAGGTCTTTGAGGGAAAGAAAAAATGAGAATCACTCATATGAACTTACACATGAACTAACAATGGTTAGTGTGCAGTTCACACAGACTCATAATATGCTCATCTAAACGCAGTGTATTAAAAAAGCAAACTTTTTGACATTAAAATAAAA
Organism: Oophaga sylvatica; assembly: GCA_033576555.1. NCBI lineage: Eukaryota > Metazoa > Chordata > Amphibia > Anura > Dendrobatidae > Oophaga > Oophaga sylvatica. The sequence continues at coordinate 56,482,868 of JARQOD010000008.1, read as the reverse complement.
AACTAACTAAATAACTAACTAGACTATTACCCATCATTTAAAACTTATGTACTTTTAAATCTAACATACCGATAATCCATCTGCTCTCATATCGCCTGAGGCACAAAATGAGCTGGAGGAGGTGGTGCCGCAATGTAGCTCACTTGGTGGATGTGACCAGGATTTACAGGGTTATGAATCCGGGGAGAACTGCTGAAAGGGGGGCTTACAGGATGCCAGGGTCCTACATAGTGATACGTAGGTACAACAGACACACATGAATCAAAGCCACTTATAGGAGGCTGGTTATATGGGTCAGGAGCAAAGGGGTAATATACCGGTCCAGGTGGTGGAGGCAGGGATTCCACATTCGGAAACGGACCTAAGATTAAGGAAACTAGTGTTAATGGATTCTTGCAAAAAAAAAAAAAAAAAAAAAAGTATACTGCTTCTGTAATAAGTCTATAAATTATTAGAGGAAGCGTGCATTCACTGGACCCCATCAAAGTCAGACTTCTGGCTGCAATGCCCGACTCCTCATACCATGACCATAAATGGCATCTGTCAAAAGATCCAAACTGTATATATGGTCACGATGCTCTCTGCATAAGTTGTGGATGACATTTTCTTTCAATCTGTTGCTCAATGACTGAAAAATTGTTGATTGGATTCATTTGTAAATAATGCACAAGTGTTTTTGGCATCTCAAGGCACTTCCTATCCACTGCCTCCTTTTCTCCATTCCTCACACAGCCCCACTTTCCTCTGCTTGTCTGACCACTCACTGGCTTGACTACATAGCCAGTCACAGAGCAACAAATTGCATAAGTAAAAGGTACGGATAACATGACCTTTCAGAGAAGACATTCTAGAGATAAGATGATGAAGTTATATTAACACAATGATGATAGTAAAAGTTCAAGTAGTGTTAAGTGTCTTTGGCACACACAACTACAAAATATTTGGCATGTGCAGTATGTTAACCCTTTTTGATATAAAGTGATAAATGGACTCTGCGTTCAGCTTATTTAGTACAAAAAGTATAGCAATTGTACTTACCCCCAGTGTCCAAGGTCACAGGCCGGCTATCATTGTAAACTGGAGGCACAGATTGGTCAACCAGGGGAACGGGTTCTGGAAACCCTTGGTATGGTTCAACGTGTGGTGGAGTTGGTACCTGTTGCACATATACCATAGGGTGCCAAAAGCTTTGATGATAACACTAAGAATGCAAATGAAAAAAAATAAATAAATAATAATTTACCATTACAAAGTATCAGATTTTGAACACTTTAAACTTAAGCTGCAAACAAAAGTTAAGGAAACCTATCATGTCAAATAACGCCACACATGTATGACTGAAAGGCGGCAGCTCCTGGGAGGAATAAAGTTAGTTTTCTCCCTGGTACCACACTTTCAGTATAGTGGCCGGGTACTTTACTAATGCTATTAATCCTTTACCTGCAAGTTAATAGGAGTTATCCGACATGACCGGTTCCCTTTAATATTTTAAGAATGGCTCCACATTTTACTAAGCAGTAAGTTGCTAATATACTGTATGCTTATTTTAATAAAGCATTACCTGACAATATCTACCAAGATGGAAATAACCCTTTAACCCCTTGCCAAAGCGGGCAAATTTTTGTGTTTTCATTTTTCCCTCTTTTTCCAAGAGTCATAACATTTTATTATTTTATAATAAACTTACAAAATTTTTAAAAATATTTGCAAGTAGTGAAAATAATTGCTATTAATAAAAAAAATTACTTTGTGTGGCCATTTTCCAAGATGTAACGTTCTTATTTCTCTTTCAATAGAGCTATTTAAAGGGCTTGTTTTTCTGGCATTCCGATTTATTTTCTCCACCATTATGGGTTTTACCACATGGCATACTTTCATATTTTGATAGACTGGACTATTCTATACTCGGATGTCAAATATGTTTTTTTTTCTTACTTCTTTATTTTTAATGAGGACAAAAGGAGATGGGAGGCACTGGCGGACAAAGTCAGAAAAGGGCCCCTGTGCAAGAACACTACATGGGCCCTTTGCAGCCCAAAATCTCCTAGAAAAATATTTAGACTTGAGAGTCCTCAGTGGTTGATACCTTTTAATGGCTAACTGAAAAGATGGTAACAAATTGCAAGCTTTCGAGACTACTCCGGTCTCTTCATCAGGCAAAGACTAAAACAAAAACTGAAGAATCACATATATATATATATATATTTATATAATACACAAGAGGACACAGGAATAGTGCAATAGATAAGACAAGTGACGTGAAGCAGAACTGTCATTATGGCAGAGGAATGAACATAAATATTGGAACAGATCATAGATAAGGAGAGAGTTTTATTACCCTCTGATTGGGGTCTGGTGTTGTGTTTTGATGCCCCTAGAAGGTCAGAGACGCAGATTCCTTAATTGATATAGAATGACATGAATCCATGTGACACGTTCATTCCAGCACTAAGAGTGTCAAAGGTCATCATAAGTTTGTATTCCCAAACCTTTCTATCTTTCTCAGATTTGAAGTTAGATTTTAATACCAGTAATTCCATATCCATTATGCTATGACCGGGCATACAAAAGTGTTTTGCCACAGGTAAATCCATTCTTTTTTCTCTTATCGTGTGGCGATGAGAATTCATCCTTGTTCTCAGTTTTTGCCTGGTCTCCCCCACATACAGACCCCCAGTTGGACATTTAGTACATATAATTAGGTACACCACATTAGATGTGATGCAGCTGAAAGTACCTGGGATCTTGTAGTCCTGATGGGAGTTGGGTATCTTTATCTTGTCCGTGGTCATTATAGATGCACATGTTTTACACTTCTTCTGTTTGCAAGGAAAGGTTCCTGCAGCTGTTGGGGAGGACAGGGAGCTTCTGACAATGATGCTTCTTAGATTTGGGGGCTGCCTAAAACATAGTAGTGGGGGGTCTGGAAATATGGATTGTAATCGGGCATCTTTTTGTAGTAAAGGTTGTAGTTTCCGTGCAGCTCCCCTTAGCATCTCCAGATTTGGATTGTAGGTGACCACTAGAGGCACCCGGTTATTTTCTTCTTTAGTTTTGTAATGTAGCAGGTGATTCCTTGATATTCTGGTGGCTCTTGTAATTTGGTTTTCAATTGTTCTTGGATGGTAGCCCTGGTTCAAAAAAGTCTTTCTGAGGTGACCAAGGTGTTCATCTCTATCCATGGGGTTGGAACATATACGGTTGTATCTGATGGCTTGGCTGTAGACTATAGAGTTTTTTATGTGTTTTGGATGGAAACTGTCCCATTTAAGGTATGTTGGACGGTCTAACTTCAAATCTGAGAAAGATAGAAAGGTTTGGGAATACAAACTTATGATGACCTTTGACACTCTTAGTGCTGGAATGAACGTGTCACATGGATTCATGTCATTCTATATCAATTAAGGAATCTGCGTCTCTGACCTTCTAGGGGCATCAAAACACAACACCAGACCCCAATCAGAGGGTAATAAAACTCTCTCCTTATCTATGATCTGTTCCAATATTTATGTTCATTCCTCTGCCATAATGACAGTTCTGCTTCACGTCACTTGTCTTACCTATTGCACTATTCCTGTGTCCTCTTGTGTATATATATATATGTGATTCTTCAGTTTTTGTTTTAGTCTTTGCCTGATGAAGAGACCGGAGTAGTCTCGAAAGCTTGCAATTTGTTACCATCTTTTCAGTTAGCCATTAAAAGGTATCAACCACTGAGGACTCTCAAGTCTAAATATTTTTCTATCTACTGGCTAACACGGTACGAAGATACACATCTTTCCTATATCAAAATCTCCTAATAATGCAAAATTTCACCTGCTTTGGAGGTATAAATGGGCCCCCTCACCTCTTGGGCCCCTGTGCGGCTGCACAGGTTGCACCAATGATATGTCTGCCCCTGATGGGAGGATTAGCATTTTTATGTTCGTTAATTCGTTTTATAGTTTTTCATGAATTGTATTTGAATGCATTACCTCTAGACAAAATATTTATTCCCCGAGAAGTGCCAGACGGATTCAATACCAAGATTACATGCAGTGTCAAATAGAGGTATTAAAAGGAACTTGTCAGGTCCCCGTGCACACTGAACCACCAGTAGTTGTGTCTGTATATATAAATCCCCAGCTAACAGTCCCTGTATCACATTACACACACAAACAGATCTTTAGAAAAAGTATGTCTAAAGTCCATTAATAATATGCAAATGAGAGCTTTGACTAGTCAATGGGGCGTTAATGTCTCCAGACTAGTTGGCCCACTTAGATGTCATCACGCCCCTGTGGGCGTGATAACTTACAAGTGCCCGCGTCATCGCTAGTGCTATACTTACCTCGCGCATGCACGCAGCTTCTTTCACTCACTGCATTAATCCTATGAAGCCGGGTACATGCATTCTGGCTTCAGAGAGGCGCACTGCACATGATCAGAAGTGCAGAAAACTGATCGGATCCAGCCAGCTTCAGATCTGTGTCAGCAGGCTGTAAAGCATAGACATGCTCATGCTGTGCTCTTATTAACAAAGGCAACAAGCTATACACTATACAACTGCAAATCCCTGTGTTCTTGAGAAAGGAGAGGAATTTTAATAATTGACAAATTACAAAAGTTGCTTGTTTTTACAGGCATTTTGTAATTTTACCATTTATAAGTGAGACTTTAGACAACCACTTTCAGACCACCCATAAACATTGTGTGGATCAGCTTCTACTCTGTAGTGCCTGTCTGAAATGGCACTGCATAGTAGCGCACTGACATGATTATGTAGCTGTGGAAGCGGGTACACAGCTGGAGTCCTCCTAGGGAATGCATAGACTGCAATAAACCATCTCTGTCTCTGCTATCGCTGTATAGACAATGCTAAAGTAGTGCTGTGTGTTCAGTAATCGGAAGCACTGACATCCCTTCCTCCTCTGGGCTCAATGGTCAGGTGATCGATGTGTATAGGGAGGGAACAGTAGCTGCTGGGTCATAGGAGACCCACACAGCTCTGCCTTTTAGCCAGGAGGTTGCATTTTTACTGTAACTGAGGTTAATACACCACAGCTCCAGAAACAAGTAAAAGAAGACAAAAATAAAAATAATAGTAATAATGTGTAGAATAACTAAATGAGCGAACGGAAAAAAAAAAGAAAAGAAACTTGAACATAAATGTCATTATCAATCCACATTGCAAAATTATATATAGGAGGGGGGTTTTGGGTGCTAAGAGATCTGGCACCACATTACGAAATTTACCAACCGTTTTATTCTCAGCCATAAAACCCCAGCTCAAGCGCCCCATCTACCACAGTACGTAGTAGCTTACCACACCACAAGTTCCCAGGGTCCAACCCTGTCCAGAGCCCAATCAAATGCCAGATAAACCCTTACGCCATTTCATACTGAAAGAAAATGATCCCATATAATTCCTTCCACCACCAGTAATATACCAACTCAAAGGACCCCCCCACCACTCTGGACACCCCTGACACCTCAGACTCGTGAGTGTCCCAAAGCCATCAAAGTTCTTTCAATTCCTTCTTGAAGAGGAAGTTCCCACAAATCGATCCCTATGGCGTTCAAAATCCATTCCCATATTCCAATTTGTGATGCCTCACATCAATACCCCCAATCCTCACCACAAACGCCACAATTGCCCTATTAAGCTTCACCCTAGCCTTATTAATCCCTTTTTAGGATCACGCCAAACTCAATTTCTTCCATATCCGACCAGACTGTTAAAATTCTCTGAGATGTCCACAATCTCAGCCGATCAAAATGGATATCACACATTAATTCCCTCACGGACCTTGCCCCCAAATCATTCCCACCCATATGAAACACCAAAATATCTGGCATCCAATCCAAGGAAACCGTCTTCTGCAATTCTGGTAACACCTTGCCCTTTACCATTCCTCTAAATCTCAACCACCGAATTATCACTCGCTCTCTCCCAAAACCTAGCTGCCTACCGTCTGGCCTGACGTCAGCATGCAGTGCCCCCCCAATGCCCGAATGAATGTCCAAAAAGCCTTGTTAGCAAGGGAACGCCACCTGCAAAGAACAACCATAAAACAAAATTAAGCAGTTAACCAAACAAATTCAGTTAACACGTCCCCAATCAATGCCTGCTATAAGAAAAATAATGGTTCGAGCTCCATCTCCCGATTCGTCTAATAACCTCCGGGCCCAAACCTCTGCTAGCCGCCTGAATGAGAACCATAAACAGATTGATCAAGGACCAGTTTCTACAATATGTGCCTCAAAGCTGCTGTAAAGTGGAAACGGGATAGATAAAAACCATCACCATGAGAGCAGTGGGCCAACTCTGCCCGACCAAACTTGACAGTAATTCACTCAACACCTGTTAGGAAGGGTTCATGAGTCCTAACACACACTCCTACCTTTTCCTAACTGATCAGTTTTCGATCTCTGAACCCAAAAATGACCACCCCCCAGCCCAACAGCTAATATCTTCTGCCACAAACCCATAGCCCTCCCTTTAGTAGGAGCAACTAAAATTGCCTACTCTCAAAGCCCCTAAAAAAAAAGTCTAAAAAAAGTGCCTAGGCTGATCATTCACCCCGCGTCCCATTCTGAAACCTTTTAAAGCCTACCTAACCAAGAAAAACTTTGGTTTTTAGTTCAGATTAAGCGATATAACAAAGGCAAGACCTGTAATAAACATATTAATCTTCGCTACTGACCAACCCAAATCCTCCAACATTATATCTTTTTTTGATACATTACCTCAATATGCGACCCAGCGGTGTCATAATCGACCCCCACTTCACATGAAGCCTAGGTCTGAACCAAAATCAAATTCCGATTCAGTCATCCAGCTCCTCTAGAACCAGCTTCCATAAATGCTAAGGACATTCCACTCCCGAGATTTCTGCTTCTGGCAAACATTCAAAAAACAATCCCACTGGAAACAAGATAATGCATCCGCAACAGAACTTAGGATCCTGGGAACAAGTACAGCCAACACACATGTATTCAATTAGAGACAATGTAGAATAGAACTAATTCTCCAATCAGCCTGATTATCGGCAGAGATGAATCAGAGAGGCTATAATAATTGAAACACCACTCGTATTGATCACAATGAAATCTAACCCTACGGTTCCTAAAAGCTCCCCCCCACCCCATACTGAAACTGCAACAACTTCAATAAACACACATGTCGGAGAAAACCATGTTTCTTCCAGGACCCCGGCCATTCGCCAGCACTCCACTGACCCTTACAATAAGCTCCAAAACCAGTGCTACCTGCCACATCTCACAATCAAAACTATCAACAACCTCATTCTGAATTAATGACCTTCTGTTGTAACGTTCCAAGAACATTTTCCAGATTAACAAATCTTCCCGATGCTGCTTGTTCAAATGAATATAATGATGCGGAGCACTAACAACCCTGCCAATCTCTGACAAAGAAAAATTCTACCCAGAGGCATGATCCTACAAGCAAAATTTAACTCCCTGACAAGGATTGCAACTCCTTCAATGTCACTTTACAAAATCTGTGCACGGTCAACTTCTTGTCTGAACAAGGACAATTTATCCTTGGGCAACAGATATTCCACCCGCAATGAATCAACAAGAATACCCAGAAAACAACTCAGTACAAGGGCCCTCTTTTATCTTTCTCTTAAGGAAACCCGAAACAATTTGCTACCTATTCCATAGCTGCCAATAAATTGCGACAAACCAACAATTCTGTAGGGTCTATAAACAAAAAATCATCTAGGTAATGAATAACCAACTAACGAGTAATCATCTTTTACCACCCATTCCAAAAACGAACTAAACGTTTCAAACAAACAACAAGAAATTGCACAACCCATGGGAAAGCATCTATCCAAAATAAAACTCCCCATTCTAATAGCAACCTAACAGCTCGATACTGTCCGGATGCACTGGTAACAACCTAAAAGCTGACTCAATGTTTGTCTTAGCCAAAAGGGATTCCAGTGCACACTTATGAAACCAATAGACAGCCGCGTCAAAAGACGTGTACACCAAGCATAAATCAGGGTCAATACCATCATTAACCTAGCCCTTTTGGGTAAGACATATGCGGAATAAGCCTACATTTGTTTGTCTTTTTTTCAGGTATTACACTCAATGGGGAAATGATCACATCAACTGGTACATAATGAGCCATGAGACCCAACTTCATTTCATTCCGTAATTTTTCTGCAACCACTGTGAGAGCAGGATTTATCCATCTTGACTCCATTTTGGTTATTCTACATGCATCTCCTCTTCTGTGAAATGGAGTCTGCGCCAGTATGTATGTTTTGAGATAAGGAGTTTCAGGAATATCTTTGTCTTAGAGACAAAGCCCCCGTCACACTAAGCGAGATCGCTGCTGAGTCAAGTTTTGTGATGCAACAGCGATCTCAGCAGCGATCTCGCTATGTTTGACACTTACCAGTGATCTGTGCGGTGAAATTGCAAAAAAAGTGCAATTCCACAATTATTTTTGGGGTTTTTCTTTACCACATTCACTAAATACTAAAACTGATTTGCATTATGATTCTCCAAGTCATTCCAAGTTCGCAGATACCAAATATGTATAAGCTCTTTCTTATTTAAGTGGTGAAAAAAAAATTCAAATTTTGTAAAATAATAAATAAAAATAGCGTCTATTTTTTGGGACCTGGGGCTGGGTGAGGACTTATTTTTTTGTGAGCCGATCTGATGTTTTTATTGGTACTATTTTGGTGTAGATACGATCTTTTGATCGCCTGTTATCGCATTTTATTGCAATATTGCAGCAACAAAAAAAAACTACTGAAATTCTGGCGTTTTGATTTTTCTCATTACGCCGTTTACTGATTGGATTAATTCTTTTTATATATTGATAGATCGGGCGATTCTGAACGCGGCGATACCAAATATGTATATTTATTGTTCGTATTGTTTTATTTTGAATGGGGCAAATGTTGGGGGTGATTTGAACTTTTATTTTTTTATATTTTTAAAAACTTTTTTTTTTTTACTTTTTATTTGCTTCAATAGACTCCATGGGAGACTAGAAACTGCGCACATCCGATCGCTTGTACTACATAGAGCAGGGCCACAGCCCTGCTCTTAGTAGCAGAAATGCTCACTCGCTATGAGCGCCGACTGATAGGCGCCTTTCACAGCGATCCAGCAATGACAACCATAGGGGACTCCTGCAGATCCCGGGTTGTCATGCCAACCCATCGGCAACCCGCGGTCATGTGACACGGGCGCTGATGGGAACGATTAGAGACTCGATTCCTGCGCGTGCATGTTAAATGCTGCTGTCAGAGATCGCCAATGGCATTTAACATGTTAACAGCTGCCACTGGATCGCAATTCCACACGAGGCTGTTAGCTGTCATGTGCCGGAAAAGGTGCAGCAATGAGCCCACACCAAACAAGGGGGAGGCATCTAATGTCGGATATAGCCGTCACTGGACGTTAAGGGGTTAAAGTGGTCTTTCAAAACAAATGTATATCTCACCTTTTGCCCTATTGTCAAGCTTAATTGCATACGACTTGTCCTTTTCAGTCTGAACAGGCACACCTGTAGAAACTCCCTCACTGACCACGTTTACTGATACCAAAGGCGACGGTAACCAAGCTACCCCTGAAGATAACACCGACCCCCGACTAAACCACCATCCATGATAAAAATTGTGACTTGTTTAACAGATCCTTGAGCCCTGGCATCTCTGCTCTACCACGACCCCCTTCCTGTAGACCACTGGGAGCCTCTACCTGACCACACACACCCTGTTCTGACCTAAGACTGAGGCAACATACAAGACAGTCATACTCACTGGTTTGCACAAGGCGATGTGAACCCGCCAGCCGTAGATCCAGATGTCCATCTTCATCCTGCTCCCAAATACTCTTCATCCACCGCCAAACGAAAATTCCGACTGGCATCCCTAGTTGCCATGTCACTGGGAGTTGTGGGGGGACTGAGGAAGGGCAGCACATATCCAGGTGTTGACCTTCTCCTGGCTTGAATCCTGTTATGATTTAAATTTGCAGCTGACTCCTCAGTGGGTCCTGTAGCAGCCGTCCTCGGCTGGTGCCTGTAACCTGAAGATCCCCCCTGCCTGGCACATACTCAGCAGTGCCTGCCACAACCATAGCTACCGGCATCGCACAGAGTCAAGCCGCGCCGCCTATCTAGTGCGCTGCCTGCCCGGCTACTTCCAGTACAAGCCGCAGTGTGCTCACTCTCGCAGCCGAGCTAGGAAAAGATTCCTTTAGAGCTGTGAGTGCTGGACTGCAGCATATCACCTGTACTCACTGCCCTCAGGGTCCCTGGTGGGGCTTCTAATCCATCGCCTGGAGCAATGAGTCACTTCTGGGCTCAAGTGCTCTGGAGGCCTCGCTCTTCTCACCAGCCATCTGGACACCTCATCCACGTCTCAGCTCTGATCTACCAGCATGCCGGCAATTTGTTCCCGGAGTCGTCTTGTCACCTCGCAGGTTTGAAGCAGCCCGCAGATGCCATAGAAGGGAATCCATGGCAAACAAAAGGTAAAATAAGCAAAAGGGTACATGTGTGGGATTCTCTCTCTAGGGATTCTGAACCGAAAAATGGCCTCTTTCCAGCACTTTTCCCTTAAATACACCTCAATCTCCACCCCCTCCCCACTTATGATCACCCTATAATCCCCTCAGCATTTCAAACTTGAACCTCCCATCCAACCCCTGTCATGGGTGGGGCTCTACTCCAATTTAATTTGACTCCAGCCACTTCCTTGATTTTGCATAAAGGGCATAAGGGTGAATGCACAAGAATGGGGTGAATTTTCTGTTTGTATTTGCTTAGTAGAGTATCAGTCAAGTCAATGAAATATTAAAAAGATAATTTACATGTTACAAAAACTTTCTGCATGTAAATTGATCTGTGGTGCGGATTTTAAAATCTACAACATGTGAATAATTTCATTGTGGATTTCAGGCTTTGAAATGCATAAGATAGAATCCCCGGCAAATCAGCAACAAATTCCACATGTAACATGCTGATTTTGGGCCTGCAATTACTGCAGAAATGCTAAAGTAAGCATTCCCCTTATAATAGATAGGCTAACATTGATCCCATACTGACATGTGATGCAGAAGTATGCAAAGATGTGTGCTAGCACCATCCACAGATACTCTCTTTAAAGCAGGGTAGAAGCAGAGAACCAGACCTTACAGGAACATAGGTGCGTATGAAATCTCATGAACAAAATTGAAGGAAAAAAATAGAGGTGAAAAAAAAAAAAAAAAAATTATATATATATATATATATATATATGCATACATACATACATACACCGCACTAACTGTCCTTTAAAATGTTTCTTCTTTAGCAGGAAATGAAAACATAGGGTTTGCAGGGGTGCATGGAATGCTTACAGGACGATAATTTCTCACCAACTGGTGCTTCAACAGGTCCTTGTGTATGATACAGGACAGTTAGTGTGATTTTTCCTCTATTTTTTTTCTCCAATGATGTATAAGCATGTCACAAAGCAATGAAATTCTGGAGTATTGATAGCGTTAACATGGCAGCCAAGTTCCTACTGAAGACTCCAGTCAGCAACATCTTCATACTGCTATGAAGCCCAGCCTGTCAGTATGGCTCTTGGAAGAAGAGTTTAAAAAAACAAGTGCAAAAATTCAATCAAGCTCAGATGGAAAAAGATTACAAAATACACCAATATTCTAAGGACAAACCATTTAGAAATGATGGTGCTCACTGTGATAACACCAAAATAATTTTCCCACAGGGTTTTAGATCTGAGAAGAAATGTTTTACTTTGAAGAAACAATCCATTTGTAGAGGATGATGGTGAATATTTTCTCCAATCGGCTAAACAGCATAGAAATTGAAAATATCAAGCAATCAAATACCCTACTTACTTGTAAGCCCAGGTTAAAATAATACTGAAGAACTTTTGTGTCTGAAACAATAAAAGAGCAATAGTTAGCAGTGGTAGAGAGAGATGGAGTGGGGATGAGTTAAAAAAAAAAATAATTATTAAGTAGGAACATTTTGATTTGTACCTCTTGGAAGATCGCTGCCACTAGGGTCACAAGAATAAGGAGGAGGAGGCAGAGGAATTGTACAGTCCCCCATTTCTCCAGGGCCAGGTGTAACTGAAAAGAAAGAAAAGAAAAAAAAACTATTCGATTAGTAACTATACATTTCCACAATCTGCTCATTCCCAGAGAGTTTAGTATGTCACGTCGTTCCTGTGCATCCTGCATCATGGGTGAGACAAAACACTAAAGCCTTCAGCAGCATCATCTTTCCTTGTGTCTGTCTCACTTTCTCTGCTCTCCCACCAAAATCATTCTATAGGTAACTTTAAATCAGTCTTTTTTCAAGACAGATTTTAGCAGTAATTCAAAATGGTCAGTTCAAGATGCAGGGGTGGCAAATTACAGTAAAGAGAATAAAAAGTATTTTTTTCTAATAAGATTTTAATTTCTCGATCGCTTCATTGGGTGGACACAGGAACCATGGGTGTATGCTGCTGCCACTAGGAGGCTGACACTATGCATATGAAAAAGGGTTGGCTCCTCCTCTGCAGTATACTGTACACCCCACCGACTGGCATCAGCTAATCAGTTTTAGCTTAGTGTCAGTAGGAGGTGGACACTGGTCTCTATTCAGACCCAAATCTACCTAATGTGCGTCGTTCCTTTTCAGGTACTTTCCGGAGGGATACAGTGTGAACAGTCACTGCTTTACTCCCACACAGAGACTATGAGTACGGCGTGTACTGCCACCCCGTATCCTCATATGTCTGCTCTTTGGCAGGACCCCAAAGGAGATCCCTGACATGGACGGTGTTTAGGTGATCTCGAAAAGGAAGGAAGACCCGGGCCTGCCTCCGTCTCCCACCTACTCGCCCACCAGAGCCTGTCGGTGGAGGAGACACGGACGTCCAACATCCGGATGCCGGACGTCCGACTCTCGTCAGAAGTACTGTCCCTCTTTCCCCCCTAGAAAATAAGACAGAAGAAAAGAATAGAAGTTTAAAAAAAAAAAAAGGTTTTTAGCACAGCTTAGGGAGAGTCCACCTTTCTTTCTTTTGGGCTCTCCTGGGGGATCAGTGGCAGCACCTTATAGGCCCCGGGTCTATTAGGGGTCGCTTGTACTTGGGCCTAGTTCTGCAGCTCCAGGCGCCCAGTCTCGCCGCTGTGCGCCCTTTATGGCGGCCCCTTGTATGGTGGCTTCCTTTGGGGGTCCTGGGGGAGTGATCAGGTGACCTCCGCGCCGCCCACCATCCTTCGGCGGCCACGCTGTCTAATTGAGGCCCCGGCTTCACCTAGGGCCTACATTTTGCCGGCTCTGCCCCCTTCCCTCTAGTTTCCGGGCGGGCTTTTCTCCCGCCCGTCCTTCTTTCCAGCGCCGATTTAGGCTCCGCCCACCTCTCCAGCGTTACTGTGGGCTGGAGCTGCGGCTATACTTGTCAAAGGAGAGTTCACACAACGGCGCTTAGCTCCGTCCCCCTCTTCGTCACACTAAGGGGTGTTTATTCAGCAGCGTGCGTTTTTTACTGCCGGGTCCTCTGCCAGACGCCATCTTCAGCTGCTGGAGCCTCCGTCTACATCAGGAGCAGCGCTTAGGAAACCGTGAGTTGCTCTGCCCTGCAGAGCTGACACTCTCCTCTCATTTTCTCTGTCCCCCAACCTTCTGGCATCAGTCAGTGGGATTGTCTCACCATGCCTAAGCACAAGGGAGAGCCCGCTCGCCCCCCACCTTCCTCTTCCTCCACCACTTTCATCAGACATTTTGTGTGCTCTTCTTGTAATGGCAGACTCCCTTCAGGTCAGTCAACTCCCCTCTGCCAGGCCTGCAGCGACCCCACGGTACCCACCCAGGAGCCCCCTTCTGCCCCGGACGATTCTGAGACCCCTATTCCCGAGTGGGCTTCTTCTCTGTCACAATCTGTGGCGGACCTCACCAAGGTCTCACAGACCCTAGTGTCCGTTTTGGACAGATTGCCCCTTTCTACACCAGCGGTCGCCAGCGGGTCACAAGACTCCCAGCCCGGTCCTTCCAACTCAGGCCATAAGAGACCTAGATTGGAGCACCGTACTAGGTCCTCTTCCCGCTCCGTCTCACCTGACGTCCTCTCAAGGTGTGATCCCCCTCTAGCGCCCTCCCCTCCGGAGTCAGGCGAAGCGTCTTTGGACGCGCTTTCGGAAGATGAGTCGGACCTAGATTCAGAACAGGCTTCCACCATGACGGATACAGTGCAGAGCCTGATCGTGGCAGTCAATCAGACCTTAGGCATCAAGATACCGCTATGGAATCCGCAGATCAGGCGTTTTCGTTCAGACGGTCCAAGCCACCTTCCAAGGTCTTTGCCTTGCATACCGAGTTCATGGTGATACTCAAGAGGGAGAGGGAAGATCCAACCAGGCGCTTTCAAAGAGGGAAGCGCCTCGGCATCCTATATCCCTTTTACCCGGATCTTACCACTAACTGGACGATCTCCCCTACAGTGGACCCACCGGGTCTCCAGACTCTCCACCAATACGGTCCTTCCACTCTCTAATGCAGCTTCCCTCAAGGATGCCAACGATAGAATTTTATTATCGCTGGCAAAATCAGCCTTTGAAGCGGCCGCTTCTGCTTTATGCCCGGCCTTTGCCTCAACTTGGGTATCAACGGCCTTAGCCCGATGGGCCAAACAGCTCCACAAGGGCATCATGGCTGGAGCCCCTCCGGGAGAGCTGGTGGAGCTTGCAGACCAAATTTCCCATGCTGGGCAATATTTGGTTTCGGCCTCCCTGGACACCGCGTCTTGCGCTGCTCAGGCGTCCAGCAATTCTGTAGCCATCCGGAGCAATATTTGGCTCAAAGCATGGCAAGCTGATCTTTCTTCAAAGAAGTCGCTCACAGGCCTCCCCTTCCAGGGAGATCGTCTGTTCGGCTCTAGGTTGGATCAGACCATTAAGGAGGCAACGGGAGGCACGAGTTCTCTCCTCCCTCAGTCCAAGCCTCGCAGTCCCGTTCAAAGGCGGCAGTTCAGCTCCTTTCGGCCTTTTCGCACTTCCCCGGCATCGGACAATTCTTCAGGTCAGCACAGGCCGCAGAATCGCCAGAACAAGAAGGCTTCCTTCAGACCCACTCCTTCCTGGCGTTCCCATAACTCCCAGGGTAGATCTTCCAGGCCAAGACCTGGCAGATCCTCCTCGGCTTGACTCGGATCCAGAGCCCAGCGTTTCTCCCAGGCCGGTTGGTCGTCTCCTCCTGTTCAGAGGTGTTTGGCTCGTCCTGGCGGAAGATGCGTGAGTCAGGGAGGTTGTATCCTCTGGATACAAAAGAGTTCGCTTTCCGCCCCCGAGTTCGGGTCTTCGTTTCCCGTCCCCCAACGGAACCTTCCTTGGGCCCGAGTTCTCGGTCGCTCTATTTGACGACACGGCTGTTGAGACTGCGGTATTGAGAGCATTCGGGTTCTCCGAACGGGTGATTCGCACCATGATTCAGGCCAGGAAACAGTCGTCCTCTAGATTCTACTATCGAACCAGGAAGGCCTATTTTCGCTGGTGGGAGTCTAACGTCACCCGCCAATGAAGTTGTCGCTCCCAGCTATCTTGGGTTTTTCTCCAAGCGGTACTGGATTCTGGTCTCTCGCTCTCTCTCTTGCCATTCTAAAAAGGCAGGTGCCAATTTTTTCTATCCTCTTTCAGAAATCCTTGGCATCTCGTTCCTTTCTTCCCAAGGTGATTTCCACTTTTCACTTGAATGAGGATATTGTCCTGCCTTCCTTCTGTCCGGCTCCGACTCATCCGCTAGAGCATTCGTTGAACAGGCTGGACCTGGTCCGGGCAGCGAGGATCTACCTATAGAGGACTGCTTCCTTCAGGAAGTCGGATCTTCTGTTCGTCATTCCAGTCGGGGAGCGGAGAGGCCTGGCGGCCTCCAAGGATACGATTGCGCGTTGGATTAGGACTGCAATATTGGAGGCTTACTGGGTTAAGAACAGAGTGCCCCCTCTGGGATTAAGGCTCACTCCACCCGGACAGTAGGCGCCTCCTGAGCGGTTCACCATGGGGCATCCGCCCTACAACTTTGCAAAGCGGCAACCATCCACACATTTGCCAAAATTTTACAAGGTCCACGCCTACGCTTTGGTGAACCCCAGCTTAGGCAGAAGGATCTTGCAGGTGGCATTGGGGACTTTGCCGACCTGAATGGAGTTTCTTGCCATTTTTTCCCACCCCATGGACTGCTTTGGGACGTCCCCTGGTTCCTGCGTCCCCCAATGAAGCGATCGAGAAAACAAGATTTTGGTTGCTTACCGTAAAATCTGTTTCTCGGAATGCTGATTGGGGGACACAGCACCCTCCCATATGTTTACAACTCTCATCCTTCTGTTTTTTATGGTTATGTTTGAGTTGTCTGTTCTGTTTGGTTCTGTCATGTTCTTCTCCTACTGCTTTCTCACTAACTGATTAGCTGATGCCAGCAGGTGGGGTGTATACTGCAGAGGAGGAGCCAACCCTTTTTCATATGCATAGTGTCAGCCTCCTAGTGGCAGCAGCATACACCCATGGTTCCTGTGTCCCCCAATGAGCGCTTCGAGAAACAGATTTTACGGTAAGCAACCAAAATCTTGTTATTTTCTTGTAGTAATGTTGATGGGGGGGATTCTCTCTTTTCCTGTGTCCTTGGAGAAATCAATTATTAAACAGGGGAGTAGGTAAGAGCGTGTAAATCATGAACGTATTAGACTCTGCCTGTAAAGAGCTGGTTAGGTTTCCTGTGTGGCTTCAACCAAATGACCTCAATCATACAGAAAACACAGGCTGTTAAATATTGCAAGGATGTGGTCAGCAGGTTTTTTCCCAGTGTTGTCAAACTAAGATGATTTTAAATTGAGAAAAATAAATTTTAAATTGTACAATAGCATCACGTAGTGTTTATTTATTCAGCAAGGTGACATCTTAAGAAAAAAATTATTTAAATAAAAACTACCTGGCCGTCCAGTGGGAGATTGTGATACTACAATTGGCTGAACAGCAGTCTGTGGAAGAACAGTGGAGGTAACAGTGGATGGAACACCCACAGCTGAACTTGTAGAGATCACAGTCGCTGGTGCAGAATTCACACAAGAGGTAGATATAACAGATGAAACCTGAAATGAAGTGCAAGCTGCATATAAAATGCATGTGGAATGACCAGCACCGCACCCTCATTTGGATGACAAGAAAAATATATAAATACATGGGGCTGGAAACATAACTGAAATAGAAGTGTTCCCCCACAAATAATTATTGTGACAAGGTGAAATACTCCCATATATGATAGAAAATACACAAACATGAAATCTCCTACTTGATATTTTATTGCCATTTAATTAAAATTATTGATACAGTAAAGATGTATATCTTTGTACCTTGTGTTAGCCAGTAGATAGAAAAATATTTAGAGTTGAGAGTCCTCAGTGGTTGATACCTTTTAATGGCTAACTTTTCAGTTAGCCATTAAAAGGTATCAACCACTGAGGACTCTCAACTCTAATTAAAATTATTAGAATTTAAAAATAAAATAAATTATTATTAAATTATTTGTATTCTCTAGTGGATGATTTCAAGATACTTTATTTGGATGTTTTTGTGTATATCCTTATTTATTTGGATACTGCAAATGCTTTAGAATCCGCCTCAACTTCGTGGTCCTTAAGCAACAGACACTTGAACCTCCCAAGTAAAATTACATTAATTCATATTATAACATGTCTGTTGGGTGATCTGTTGTACATAATTTTTTTTTATTCAAAATTATTAGAATAGGTCAAGTTAAAAATTAGTCCATAATTATGTCCTACAGTTAAGGTATTTTAACATCAATTTGAGAACAAAGAAAAACACCTTAAAAACTAATTTTCAACAAGTTCTTGTTCAAGATCTAAGTACATAAGCAAAACCTCATGAAAAACTGCACGGCACCCTTGCTCTTTACTACAATTGTAGTGACTGGCCAGTTCAAATCTTGCAAAAAAAAAAAAACACTTGGCCAATTAACCTTTTATATGCAGTATTAAGCGCAAATGACATATTGACAAATGAATACCCTTTTTGCAGACAAGTTATCACTTAGACTAAAGTAAGGAGTACACAGGTTATAAAAAAAAGCTATATGGATCTAATTGGTTTAATTTTTTAAAAATAGATTTTAAAATACATAATCTTTGAAGTTTTATGGAGCAAATGTCTTAACACAGACATTCTTGAAGGCATTTAGCACAAAATCCATCAATTGTTACGTGTGAACCTAGAAAGTCAAGGTCACCTGTTCTGTGAACTTATAAGGAACATCATCTTGAGTTGGCAAAGGACGGGAGACTTCATCCTGCAGAGACTGTAAAAGATTCATAAAGTCCCATTAGTAAAGAGGAAAAGCATGTGCAAAAGCGATGTTGAGTAACCCACAGTGTGAAGATGGTCGAAACAGGAACAAAATAGAGTAGAAAGCACTTAGATTTAGGGACATAAGGTCTTCCAATCAAACAAACAAATAACTTTTTAGATACATACACACACACAGAAAATGTGGCATCAGAAAATGAACTATTGGTTTAAAGTTTTTTTTCTATTTTTAAGGCCTTTTCGACCTTGCAAGTATAATTAGTTTATAGTTCTCAGCTACATTACAACTACAATGTACAGTAGGTTTGTAAGAAAAAAAAATACATTTGACATAGAAACGTTAGGGTATTTGTGTAAATCTGCTATTATTCAATTTTTCACTTTCAGTGGAAAATTTTTATTTTCATTTGTCTGCCCAAACCTGGCATGTGCGACGGCTACATAAAGTGACTTTAGTAGCAGGGACATGAAATATACTACATAGAAAAAAGAAATGTTACAAAGAAATAAAAAAAACATGTGGTATCGCTGGTATTAACTCAATCGGAAAAACATCAAGTAAAAAAAAAATTCAAGAACGCCATACCACAAAAAATGCTATGAAAAAGCGACCAAAACGTCATATCTATCCCAAAATGGTATGAATAAAAATGTTGTGAAAATGCTAAATGAAATAAATAAATAAGTCAGAACGTTTGGTATCGCCATAATCGTACTGATAAAGAGAAACATATTGTGAGGTCACTTGTACCACAAATTTACACAACTCCCAAAACACAATGTCAGAACTGCATTTTTTTCAACAATTTCTCTCAGGATCTTTTTTCCCACTTTCCAGTACACTAGGAGGTAAAATGAATGGTGTCATTCAAAAGCGTATCTTTTTTATTTCGATGGTGAAGAAAAATTGTTGAAATTTTTTTTGCTTTGTGTTGCAATTTCAAGGTCAATTTTTTTTCCATGTTGATGGGGCTAACTGAGGGCATATTTGTTGAAAAGCGAGCTAACACTTTCATTGATACTAGTTTTTTGTACATATTGTACTTTGATTGCTTATAACGGTACGTTTTGTTAGGAAGGTGAGGTGACCGAAAAAAAAAAGAAGCAACTCAGGTGTTTTGATTTTTTAATTTCCATTTACACTGTTTACCAATTGGTGTAATTACATATTTTAAGAAATTGAACCTTTACAGAAATATAGTGATTAGCTGAAAATTTGTGTTTGTCAAGATTACCCGAATTTGTCATTTTATATTGGTTCCTGCACAATTTTGTTTAACGCATGTTGATTGTGGAATCATTCAAACTTTTCCATGGAGGATTGATCAGCTAAATTTTGCCCAATTAACAGGTGTACGGCAAATTAAACACTAAGGAAATCTGCAATTTGTAGTCGAGGATTATTAGGTAAGATTTCAATTGTCATGCAAGTCCATATATTTAATTCTAGATGAACACAAAAAATAATAATCCGGCAACAAAGAGAAATCCTTTTAAATCTATAGTTTATTTTACGTATAATAGAAATCCAAAGCCAGTATCACCGCCCCAAGGATATGTGCAGAGTAGTTTTTCATTTCCTGAAGCGGTTCTGAAGAGTATTTTGGAAGTTATTTTTTGTAGTCTTGGTTAGTACTTAGTAGTCTTGATTTTGAGGTGCTAGGCTCAGGGAATTTTGGTAATCTTGAGATACATACAACTTAGTCATATGATCGATACGGACACAACAGTAAAAAGCCAATTACCATATTCTGAGTGGACTCAGTTGTACTATATAAAGTAGAATTCTCAAATGTGCCATCTGGAAAAAAAAAAAGGATACACAACAAAGTAGTAATAGTTATTCCAATAAAACAGGTTAAGACTGCTCACAGCTGTTTCTTAATTTCTGTTTCAGAAAAAAAGAACAATGTAATTCATGAGGAAAAATAGATGCAAACTGAAGCAGAAAAGCCCATTTTAATAGAATGGTGTCTGCTTCATTCCATTTTGTGTGTTTCTCAAAGGAAATAACTCTTGTAAGCTCAGCTTTGTGTTCCATCAGAAAGTCGGCACAAGGCATATTTGCATGACATTTTTAGACTTTTTACCCCAGCTTTGCAAGTTTTTTTTTTTCCATAAAGTAGGTGGGGCTCATCAAAAGGTGCATTGCTAACAGGGGGTGTAACAAATTACTATACTGTACATCAGAAAATTATATTGTTGTAAATTATTTAAAATATCATTTTTTGACACAAGAAACCAAGGATGCCCCAAGTTTATTCAGAGGTGGCTGCATAAAGAAATTGGTGCATCATAATTTTCAACCTTCGTTGCATAGAAGTGAACAGGATATTTGTTTTAATGTCTTTTTCTTCATCACCTACAGATTTCACTAACCTGAAGTATACATGAAGTCTCCATGATACTCTCCTGCAGAAAGGAATATACAGTAAATAAATAACTATTAGAATGTATCGCCATTGTTTTGTCAAAGTTGTTGAGAAGAAATTGAATTATTAGTTTTTCTGGACTGCATGATTTATTTTCTTGTAAATTATTGGTGACCAACATATCACATGCAAATAATATATACTTTATGTAAGCAATGACTTATCATGTGAGCATGTAAATTCTGGACAAGGTAGTGAGACTAACTGTACCAAATAAAGAAATATTTACAGAAATTGTTAATCCGATCATCATATATACATGTCTTGAGAGCAGATTCCGTTGTCAGGCCTGATTCTTTCACTTGTTTGTGACTACTGCCATATTGGATCACATTTTCCTTGTGCCATTTCTTCCTGTTTCCATTTTTAATCGTGTCATTTTATATGCTATTTTGTATTAATAAAGATGTTCCTTTGAGACTACATGGCTGTGTTTCGTGTGGTATGTATGATTTATTTTCAGCAGTTTAGAAAATAATAACGGAGAGTGCAACAATATAAGTATATACACATACAATTGGGACCTCACCGGAGATAGTTTTCTAAACTATTACCATTCTTTATCCTGGTGGTAAAAATAACCCTTCACATTCGGGATTATTTGGGTATGATTGTTCTACTTGTCGCCTAATACTGTCTTTAGTTTAAAGGTTTCAAGTTACTTTTCAAAATAGTGGGAGGAAACCAGCTCTAAAGAGGTCTCTAATAAACTGTACACAAAAAGGAGAGGAGAGATCATGCTCCCCCCCCATACACTCTTTAGCACACCATCATAAACAGCAATATAATGGACATTCTGCACTAATATACCTGTGATATAGTAAAATGCTTACAAGAATGCAGCACAGTGTGGGCGTGTGTCCCTCCACCTCTGTAGACTTTTAACTTAAAGAGAACTTGTCATCAGTGTTCTGCATATTAAACTAAACGAATGGCCATAATGGTGCTGTTATGCTTATCGCATACATTCAGTGAATAAATCCGCAGCCTGGTTGTTTTCAATTTAGAAGTTTTGGGTTCCATGCATTGGTGCGAGGACTGAGAGTAGAGTCTTTGGATTTGCCATGGCCGCTCAGCTGCCTCTAGAGTCGTTATCCTCTTCTTTATTCAAGCGCCTGCGCAAATTTACCTCATGATGGACTTCAGCAAGTTGGCACCATAGCAGTGCATACGCAGATTGACCTCCGGCAGTCTTTAGTAAAGTGGCACCGGTGGCCGCGCGTGTGCAGATTGAGATCTCTGCTTGTCAGATCTTAAATTTGTGCATGCGCCAGTGCAATTTTCATGAAGGCTTCTGGGAGATCAATCTGCACAAGCGCCTCCCGTGGCTAGAATGGCGCAGCCGTAAAATTTAAATAAAGTAGAGAATAAAGACACCAGAGGCAGCGGAGTGGCCGGAGCAGAGCTGAAGACCTTAACCACAGCCCCCCACAATGCATGGAGACCAAAACTTCTAGTGATGATTTTAAAACAACCAGGCTGCAGTTTTCATGCATGCATGTATTAACCCCTTTCCGACTTCAGGCGTAATAGTACGCTGATGTCGGACTCCCTACTTTTGATGTGGGCTCTGGCGGTGAGCCTACATCTTTCCCAGCACATATCAGCTGTTTTGAACAGCTGATATGTGCCCGGAACAGCCATGGGTGGAATCGCGATCAACCGGCGGCTATTAACCCATTAAATGCCGCTGTCAAACTCTGACAGCGGCATTTAACATGCAATTCCGGCAATCACGCTGGAAATCCGTCCATCGGTGTCCCCCGTCACGTGATCGCGGGTTACCGATGGGTTGGCATTAGTGATGAGAGAGTATGCTCGTTGCTCGGGTTTTCCTGAGAATGCTCGGGTGTTCTCTGAGTATTTGGGCATGCTCGGAGATTAAGTGTGTGTCGCCGCAGCTGCATGATTTGCGGCTGCTAGATAGCCTAAATACATGTGGGGATTGCCTGTTTGTTAGGAAATCCCCAAATGTATTCAGGCTGTCTAGCAGCCGTAAATCATGCAGCTGCGGCGACACACACTAAATCTCCGAGCACGCTCAAATACTCGGAGACCACCCGAGCAACGAGCATACTCGCTCATCACTAGTTGGCATGACAACAAGAATTCTCCTGGAGACCTCTAGGGTTGTCAATGCCAGATTGCTATGAGCGCCGCCCATTCGTCGGCGCTCATAGCAAGTGAGGTATTCTGCTACATACAGGTCATCTGATTATCGCCTGTATGTAGCAGAGCCGATCAGGTTATGGCAGCGTCTAGTCTCCCATGGAGACTATTGAAGCATGCCAAAAGTGTAAAAAAATATTTTTAAAAATATTAAAAAAAAAATTAAAATATAAAAGTTTAAATTACCCCCCTTTCGCCCCATTCAAAATAAAATAAAAAACTCAAACATTCACATATTTGGTATCGTCGCATTCAGAATCGCCCAATTAAAAAAAAAAAAAGGTTAACCTGATCGCTAAACGGCGTAGTGAGAAAAAAAGTCAAAATGCCAGAATTACATTTTTTTGGTCACTCTGACACTGCATTAGAAATGCAATAACGGGAGATCAAAGATCTTATCTGTACCAAAATGGTGTCATTAACCCCTTCACCCCCAAGGGTGGTTTGCACGTTAATGACCGGGCCAATTTTTACAATTCTGACCACTGTCTCTTTATGAGGTTATAACTCTGGAACGCTTCAACGGATCTTCGCGATTCTGAGACTGTTTTCTCGTGACATATTGTACTTCATGATAGTGGTAAAATTTCTTCCATATAACTTGTATTTATTTATGAAAAAAATGCAAATATGGCAAAAATTTTGAAAATTTTGCAATTTTCAAACTTTGAATTTTTATTCCCTTAAAACAGAGAAATATGTCACACAAAATAGTTAAGAAATAATATTCCCACATGTCTACTTTACATCAGCACAATTTTGGAAGCAAAATTTTTTTTTGTTAGGAAATTATAAGGGTTAAAAGTTGACCAGCGATTTCTCATTTTTACAACAAAATTTACAAAGCCATTTTTTTTCGGGACCACCTCATATTTGAAGTCACT
The DNA here is from genome assembly GCA_033576555.1 of Oophaga sylvatica. Lineage (NCBI taxonomy): Eukaryota > Metazoa > Chordata > Amphibia > Anura > Dendrobatidae > Oophaga > Oophaga sylvatica. The sequence continues at coordinate 56,459,023 of JARQOD010000008.1, read as the reverse complement.
TTGAGGGGTCTATATAGCAGAAAATACCCAAAAGTGACACCATTCTAAAAACTACACCCCTCAAGGTACTCAAAACCACATTCAAGAAGTTTATTAACCCTTCAGGTGCTTCACAGGAGCTGAAGCAACGTGGAAGGAAAAAATTAACATTTTACTTTTTAGTCACAAAAATGATCTTTTACAAACATTTTTTTTATTTTCACAAGGGAAAAAGGAGAAAATGGAATGATAAAGTTGTTGTGCAATTTCTCCTGAGTACGCCGATACCCCATATGTGAGGGAAAACCACTGTTTGGGCACACGGCAGAGCTCGGAATGGAAGGAGCGCAGTTTGACTTTTCCAAACCAAAATTGGCTGGAATTGAGAACAGACGCCATGTCGCGTTTGGAGAGGCCCCGATGTGCCTAAACAGTGGAAACCCCCCACATGTGACCCCATTTTGGAAACTAGACCCCCTAAGGAACTTATCTAGATGTGTGGTGAGTAGTTTGAACCCTCAAGTGCTTCACGCAAGTTTGTAATGTAGAGCCGTGAAGAAAAAAAATCATATTTTTTTCCACAAGCATGATGTTTTAGTCCCAAAATTTTTATTTTCCCAAGGGTAAGAGGAGAAATTGAACCACAAAAGTTGTTGTCCAACTTGTCCTGAGTACGCTGATACCCCATATGTGGGGGGGAACCACTGTTTGGGCGCACGGCAGGGCTTGAAAGGGAAGGAGCGCCGTTTGACTTTTCCAAACCAAAATTGGCTGGAATTGCGAACGGACGCCATGTTGCGTTTGGAGGGCCCCTGATGTGCCTAAACAGTGGAAACCCCCCACATGTGACCCCATTTTGGAAACTAGACCCCTAAGGAACTTATCTAGATGTGTGGTGAGCACTTTGAACCCTCAAGTGCTTCACACAAGTTTGTAATGTAGAGCCGTGAAGAAAAAAAATCATATTTTTTCCACAAACATGATGTTTTAGTCCCCAAATTTTTATTTTCCCAAGGGTAAGAGAAGAAATTGGACCACAAAAATTGTTGTCCAACATGTCCTGAGTACGCTGATACCCCATTTGTGGGGGGAACCACTGTTTGGGCGCACGGCAGGGCTTGAAAGGGAAGGAGCGCCGTTTGACTTTTCCAAACCAAAATTGGCTGGAATTGCGAACGGACGCCATGTTGCGTTTGGAGGGCCCCTGATGTGCCTAAACAGTGGAAACCCCCCACATGTGACCCCATTTTGGAAACTAGACCCCCTAAGGAACTTATCTAGATGTGTGGTGAGCACTTTGAACCCTCAAGTGCTTCACGCAAGTTTGTAATGTAGAGCCGTGAAGAAAAAAAATCATTTTTTCCACAAACATGATGTTTTAGTCCCCAAATTTTTATTTTCCCAAGGGTAAGAGGAGAAATTGGACCACAAAAGTTGTTGTCCAACATGTCCTGAGTACGCTGATACCCCATATGTGGGGGAACCACTGTTTGGGCGCACGGCAGGGCTTGAAAGGGAAGGAGCGCCGTTTGACTTTTCCAAACCAAAATTGGCTGGAATTGCGAACGGACGCCATGTTGCGTTTGGAGGGCCCCTGATGTGCCTAAACAGTGGAAACCCCCACATGTGACCCCATTTTGGAAACTAGACCCCTAAGGAACTTATATAGATGTGTGGTGAGCACTTTGAACCCTCAAGTGCTTCACGCAAGTTTGTAATGTAGAGCCGTGAAGAAAAAAAATCATATTTTTTCCACAAGCATGATGTTTTAGTCCCCAATTTTTTATTTTCCCAAGGGTAAGAGGAGAAATTGGACACCAAAAGTTGTTGTCCAACATGTCCTGAGTACGCTGATACCCCATATGTGGGGGGAACCACTGTTTGGGCGCACGGCAGGGCTTGAAAGGGAAGGAGCGCCGTTTGACTTTTCCAAACCAAAATTGGCTGGAATTGCGAACGGACGCCATGTCGCGTTTGGAGGGCCCCTGATGTGCCTAAACAGTGGAAGCCCCCCACATGTGACCCCATTTTGGAAACTAGACCCCCTAAGGAACTTATCTAGGTGTGTGGTGAGCACTTTGAACCCCCAAGTGTTTCACTAACGTTTATAATGCCCTGGCGTGAAAAAAAAAATATATTTTTTTTTTCCACAAAAGTGATGTTTTAGTCCCCAATTTTTTATTTTCCCAAGGGTAAGAGGAGAAATTGGACCCCAAAAGTGGTTGTCCAATTTGTCCTGAGTACGCTGATACCCCATATGTTGGGGGGATACACTGTTTGGGCACACGGCAGGGCTCGGAAGGGAAGCAGTGACGTTTTGGAATGCAGACTTTGATGGAATGGTCTGCGGGCGTCATGTTCCGTTAGCAGAGCCCCTGATGTGCCTAAACAGTGGAAACCCCCCACATGTGACCCCATTTTGGAAACTAGACCCCCTAAGGAACTTATCTAGGTGTGTGGTGAGCACTTTGAACCCCCAAGTGTTTCACTAACGTTTATAATGCCCTGGCGTGAAAAAAAAAAATATTTTTTTTTCCACAAAAGTGATGTTTTAGTCCCCAATTTTTTATTTTCCCAAGAGTAAGAGGAGAAATTGGACCCCAAAAGTGGTTGTCCAATTTGTCCTGAGTACGCTGATACCCCATATGTTGGGGGGATCCACTGTTTGGGCATACGGCAGGGCTCGGAAGGGAAGCAGTGACGTTTTGGAATGCAGACTTTGATGGAATGGTCTGCGGGCGTCATGTTCCGTTAGCAGAGCCCCTGATGTGCCTAAACAGTGGAAACCCCCCACATGTGACCCCATTTTGGAAACTAGACCCCCTAAGGAACTTATCTAGGTGTGTGATGAGCACTTTGAACCCCCAAGTGTTTCACTAAAGTTTATAATGCCCAGGTGTGAAAAAAAAAAATCCTACTTTTTACCTCACACAAATGATGTTTTAGTCCCCAATTTTTTATTTTCCCAAGGTTAAGAGGAGAAATTGGACACCAAAAGTTGTTGTTCAATTTGTCCTGAGTACACTGGTACCCCATATGTGGGAAAAAACTGTTCGGGCACAATTTGGGGCTCAGAAGGGAAATTGTGACGTTTTGGAAGAAGACTTTGATGGAATGGTCTGCGGGCGTCATGTTCCGTTTGCAGAGCCCCTGATGTGCCTAAACAGTAAAAAAAAACCACAAGTGACATAATTTTGGAAAGTAGACTCCCAAGGAACTTTTCTAAATGTGCCCCCCTTCTGGAACTAATCTTTCCTGTAAAGTAAATTAGTAGTGCATTGAGGTGTGGTACAATTTGAAACAATCCTTCATACACAGGCCAGGTTTTTCGGGGCAGGTGTCGCATTGGTAAGTGGTGTCCTTGCGTATTCCCCTTTTGTAACACACTCGGCACCTTTTTTGTGGCTTACCTTTTCTTCCAGTTGGCGGGACCACCCCCGGGAAATGCTGACCTGGTATGATACGAGCACCTTCAGTTCCGGAAGTACTGGGGCCCGCTGTTTCCTGAGCGCCAAACATCAGGGCCTTAACCACTACCTCCTGAAACTGAAGGTACGTCGTATCGCTGTTGCGTGCACATCGTGACAGCAGGAAAGCGTTGAGCATTGCCATTTGGACGATGTGCACGGACAGCTTCTTGTACCACACCTTGGCCTTTCTCAAAGCACTGTACGGTTGGAGGAGTTGATCAGAGAGATCAACACCCCCCATGTATTTATTGTACCCCAGTACACAGTCCGGTTTGCGGACCTGTGTAGAGGTACCCCGTACAGTGCTGAGGGAGCTGCCATCACCATGTATGGTGGTCAAGAGAAGGACATCCCTCTTGTCCTTGTACTTGACCACCAACAGGTGGTCGCTACATTGGGCTCTGCTCTCACCCTTTCTGAGCATCAGCCCAAGTAGCGTCTTTGGGAGGCCTCTCTGATTTTTGCGGACGGTACCGCAGGCTGCGGTACCTCGCGCAGAGAGGGATTTGTAGAGTGGGATGCTGGAATAAAAGTTATCAGTGTAAAGGTGATAACCTTTATCCAGCAGTGGGTGCACCAAATCCCACACAATTTTCCCACTCACTCCCAGGACGGGGGGACACTCAGGGGGTACAATCCTGGTGTCCTTTCCTTCGTAAACTCTAAAGCTGTGTGTGTACCCTGAGGTACTCTCACACAGCTTGTAGAGTTTGATTCCGTACCTTGCCCTCTTGCTGGGCAGGTACTGGCGGAATGCGAGCCGTCCCTTAAAATGAACCAAGGACTCATCCACGCAGATGTCCCTTTGGGGCACGTACACTTCAGCAAACTTTTTGTTGAAGTGTTCGATGACCGGCCGAACTTTGAACAGGCGGTCAAAGTTGGGGTCATCTCGTGGGGGACACTGTGCATTATCATTATAATGCAGGAATTTGTGGATGGCCTCAAAACGCGTCCGAGCCATGACCATTCGGAACAGTGGAGTGTTGTATAAAATATCAACACTCCAATATTGCCGAATTTCTGGCTTCTTCAGGATCCCCATATGGAGGACCAGGCCCCAAAACTGCATCATTTCAACTGCGTCTACAGGAGACCAGTTGGAAAATGATGAACGGGGGTTTTGCGCCAAAAATTGCCGAGCGTACAAATTTGTTTGCTCCACCATGAGGTTAATTAAATCCTCAGAGAAAAAGACTTTGAAAAAGTCTATTTCTGTGAAGCCGGTGGAGTCAAACCTGATTCCTGATTCTGCCACAAAATCAGGAATCAGTGGCTCGTAATTTTCGGGGGCCGGGGTCCATACGGGGTCCGAAGAGGGGTGCGCTGGTTCATTTTCAGGGGCGGGCGCTGCCTCATGTTCTGTCCTGGGGCGTCTGCGTGGCGGTTCCGCAGGACCCGAGGAGGAAGATGAGGAGGAAGAAGAATCTTCATCTGAAAAATAAAGAAATGTGGGATCCTCTCCCTCGCTATCAGTGTCGGAGGCAAGGATAGCGTATGCCTCCTCCACTGAATAGCGCTGTTGGGATGAGCGTGACGAGCGGGACATTTTTTTTGTGAATGTGGTGCTTTGTGTGAACTTTATTTATAACTGTGTGTGTGTGTGTGGGGGGGATAGTGATTGGTGAAAACTAAGCTGAAAAGAAAAAGCTAAAAGAAAAGAAAGCGAATAGGGAAAAAAAAGGCCTGTGAAAAAAAGTCTAAACCAGCAGGCACGAGCTCTGATAAGTGACCGGTGTCACTTATCAAAGTTCCGTGGCTGCTGGATGTGCGCACGGGAGTGACGGAAAGGGGGGTGAAAAAAAAAACTGTCAGGCACGAGCTCTGATAAGTGACCGGTGTCACTTATCAAAGTTCCGCGGCTGCTGGATGTGCGCAGGGAAGTGGCGGAAAGGGGGGTGAAAAAAAAACTGGCAGGCACGAGCTCTGATAAGTGACCGCTGTCACTTATCAAAGTTCCGCGGCTGCTGGATGTGCGCACGGGAGTGGCGGAAAGGGGGATGAAAAAAAAACAAAAAAAACAGCAGGAACGAGCTCTGATAAGTGACTGGTGTCACTTATCAAAGTTCCGCGGCTGCTGGATGTGCGCACGGGAGTGGCGGAAAAGTTGGTGGGGAAAAAAAAAAAAAAACAGCAGGAACGAGCTCTGATAAGTGACTGGTGTCACTTATCAAAGTTCCGTGGCTGCTAGGTGTGCGCACGGGAGTGGCGGAAAAGTTGGTGAAAAAAAAAAAAAAAAAAAAAACAGCAGGAACGAGCTCTGATAAGTGACTGGTGTCACTTATCAAAGTTCCGCGGCTGCTGGATGTGCGCACGGGAGTGGCGGAAAGGGGGGTGAAAAAAAAAAAAACTGGCAGGCACGAGCTCTGATAAGTGACCTCTGTCACTTATCAAAGTTCCGCGGCTGCTGGATGTGCGCACGGGAGTGGCAGAAAGGGGGGTGAAAAAAAAACTGGCAGGCACGAGCTCTGATAAGTGACCGCTGTCACTTATCAAAGTTCCGCGGCTGCTGGATGTGCGCACGGGAGTGGCGGAAAGGGGGGTGAAAAAAAAAACTGGCAGGCACGAGCTCTGATAAGTGACCGCTGTCACTTATCAAAGTTCCGCGCTGCTGGATGTGCGCACGGGAGTGGCGGAAAGGGGGATGAAAAAAAAAAAAAAAAAAACAGCAGGAACGAGCTCTGATAAGTGACTGGTGTCACTTATCAAAGTTCCGCGGCTGCTGGATGTGCGCACGGGAGTCGCGGAAAAGTTGATGGGAAAAAAAAAAAAAAAAACAGCAGGAACGAGCTCTGATAAGTGACTGGTGTCACTTATCAAAGTTCCGTGGCTGCTAGGTGTGCGCACGGGAGTGGCGGAAAAGTTGGTGAAAAAAAAAAAAAAAAAAAACAGCAGGAACGAGCTCTGATAAGTGACTGGTGTCACTTATCAAAGTTCCGTGGCTGCTGGGTGTGCGCACGGGAGTGGCGGAAAAGTTGGTGAAAAAAAACAAAAAAAAAACAGCAGGAACGAGCTCTGATAAGTGACTGGTGTCACTTATCAAAGTTCCGTGGCTGCTGGATGTGCGCACGGGAGTGGCGGAAAAGTTGGTGAAAAAAAACAAAAAACGGCAGGAACGAGCTCTGATAAGTGACTGGTGTCACTTATCAAAGTTCCGTGGCTGCTGGATGTGCGCACGGGAGTGGCGGAAAGGGGGGTGAAAAAAAAAACGGCAGGCACGAGCTCTGATAAGTGACCGCTGTCACTTATCAAAGTTTGCGGCTGCTGGATGTGCGCACGGAGGGGGGTGCGAAAGTGTTGATGGGTGAACTGCGTCACCAATCAACGCTCGGCGGCGCAAAGGGGGGGTAAAAAGAGGGGGAAAGGGAAGGGGGGAGGGGGGAATGGGGGTGGATCGGGCAGGGATCGGGGCTCAAAAACTCACGTTTGTAGTCTTTTCTTTCTTTTCTCTTCTCTCTTCAGCAGGAGTTGTGGTGTCACAGGCTACTGTGGCACCACAAGGCCCAGCACAGGAGGAGATCTGGCAGTGTGACCGCACAGCAGGAATCCTCAGCAAGTGTGAGGACCCCTGCAGTGCGGTCAGACAGGTCAGATCCAGTTTGCAGACAGGTCACAGAGCGGTCACATCGCTGCTGTGACCTGTCATTGGTGGGATCGATGATCACATCAATCCCACCAATCAAAGGAGACCCCTGCATTGCCGGTTGCTAGGCACCGGCCTAGTAATCGGAGCTCACAGCTCCGATTCCTAGGCAGGTCACCGGCAGGTCACCTAGCAGGGCACAGAGCGGTCACACCGCTGCTGTGCCCTGTGATTGGCGCGATCGTCGATGACATCGATCGCGCCAATCAGCTCCTTCATGCCCTACAGGCCCTGGCCTAGGATCGGTGCTATTACTGCACCGATCCAGGCAGGTACAGGCAGGGCACAGCGCGGATATACCGCGGCTGTGCCCTGCGATTGGCGCGATCGATGTGATCGGCGATCGCGCCAATCCGGGGGGGGGGTCTGGACTTTCCTAGGCCCAGGCCTAGGATCGAGTACATCGGTACTCGATCCTAGCCTGCGATCTCACTGTTTTAGCCGCTCTGATTGGCTGAAACAGTGAGAAAGGCTGTGATTGGCTGTTCAGAATTCAACAGCCAATCACAGCGATCGGGAGGCCTGAGGGGGGAGGACGCAGCCCGGGATGCCGACGCCAACTTCCAAGAGGTAAGCTGGCGTCGGAATTTTAATGCGATCACCGCTACTTAAGTCGCGATGTCGCATTAAAGGGCATGACATACTATCCCGTCCATGGTCAGAATGGCACGGGTTTTATGGACGGGATAGTACGTCTAATGTCAGAGAGGGGTTAAAAACGTCAGCTCGGCACGCAAAAAAATAAGCCCTCACCTAACCAGAGATCACGAAAAATGGAGACGCTATGGGTATCGGAAAATGGCGTATTTTTTTTTTTTTTTTTTACAAAGTTTGAAATTTTTTTCACCACAGATAAAAAAAAAAAAAAAAAAAAAAGAACCTAGACATGTTTGAGGTCTATGAACTCCTATTGACCTGGATAATCATAATGGCAGATAAGTTTTAGCATTTAGTAAACCTAGTAAAAAAGCAAAACAAAAAACTGTGTGATTGCACTTTTTTTGAGCAAAAATACCTCAGATCATGAAGGGGTTAAATCATATTTTCATTTTAATATGCAAAACCTGAAAACTGGTTCTCTAATTGTAATCCAATGCTTCAATGAGCTGCTAACCTGTGTTCTCAGAAGATAGGTGAAGGTGAACAAGCCAATTTCCTCTAGCAACACATATTGCAGTTTTTTTTTTATATATACAGGGTGGTCCAAAAGTAGGTGGACAGAAAATAATAACATTTATTTTGATTTATATATAAAATTATATTTACTAACACAAGCATTACATTGACAATTGAATTTTATTCTGAACAATAATACAAAAGCCCTTAAATGTTATCAACGCAGGTGCTCAAACTTTTTTCCGTCACAATTTGCACAGCTTTGAAGTCTGCCTCTTACGCTTCGGCAAACATTTTTGCACAAGTCTCTTTGGGCATTAATTTCTTGAAATGCATCTCTTATGTAATTTTTCAAATCACTGACACTTTTTGGTTTTTGACTATAAACTTTGTCCTTGAGTACTCCTCAAAAGAAAAAATCCATTGAGGTCAAGTCTGGTGAACGTGCCGGCCAATCAAGTGGGCCTCTTCGGCCAATCCATTTATTAGGAAATGTTTCATCCAGATACTCGCGGACTACTCTTGAAAAATGTGGAGGGGCCCCATCTTGTTAGAAATAAAGGTCATTTGAATTAGGCTGTTGCTGTAACTGGGGAACAACTTGATTCATTAGAATTTTGAGATACTTCTCTCCTGTGACTGTTACATAAAAAAAAAAAAAATGGTCCAAAAACACCAAAACTTGAAATACCACCCCAAACATTGACACCAGGCTCATTTAGTTGTTGCTCTAATGTTAAATGCATGTTCTCATTATACCAGTAAATACAATTATGTCTGTAAATATGGCCAGATAATTTGAAAGAAGCTTCATCACTCCACATAACGTTATCTAAAATTACTGGATTTTCTTCAATTTCGTTAAGCATAATCTCACTAAATTGCAGCCGCCTGTCTGGATCGTCCTCCAATAAACCATGAATTAGACGTGGACAATAAGCTTTCCACCCAATAGATTTCAGGATTTGCATGAAGGAAGCTCGTGAAATTCCCAATTCCAAAGAGACTCTTCTGGTGGACTTTTCTGGACTCAGAACAAATGTTTCAGCAACAAGTTGTTTATTATTTTCTGTACAGGCTGTTTTGGGTCGACCAGTTTTTGGAGCATTAAGGATTGAGCCAGTGGCATAGAATTTGTCACGAGTGCGGTAAATGGTTTGTCTCTTTGGGGCTTAAGTACCAAATGTTTCAACCCAATTTGCTCTAACTGTTTCAGCATTTTGAGATTTCCAATACTCTTTTAAAATCCATTTTCTTTGATCTGTATTTAAATTATTTGCCATTTTGGGAGAGATTTATCTGTGAAAGTCTTAGTTACTTACCGTTAACCCCTTAACGACCGCCGATACGCCTTTTAACGGCGGTCATTAAGGGTACTTAATTAACGGCGCTGTGTAAAAAGTGAATAGCGCCCCCCAGAGGCGCATTTTCTCCGGGGTCTCGGCTACCGGGGGTAGCCGAGACCCCAGAGAACATGAATCGGGTCGGTTTTTACCGACACCTATGTTGCGATCGCCGTTATTAACCCTATAACGGCGACCGCAAAAAAAAAAAAAAAAAAGTTGTGCCATTTAATTTCTCTGTCCTCTGATGTCATCGGACATCAGAGGACAGAGAAAAAGGGTCTCTGGGACCCCCATGTGGCCCCCGATGTCCTGTATGTGGCCCCAGGGCCCTCCGGTGTCCCCGGGGCCGACGCGATGTAGAAAATGCTCAGTGCGCCCGCCGCTATGTGCCGCTGTGCTGGGGGGGGGGTGGGCAAATATTCTCTGGGGTCTCGGCTACCGGAGGTAGCCAAGACCCCAGAGAACATGATCCGGGTCTGTATTCACCGATCCCGGTGTTGCGATCGCGTCTATGCAAGCATAGACGCGATCGCAAAATAAAAAAAAAAATGATTTCTCTCCCCTCTGATGTGATCGCACATCAGAGGGGAGAAAATGAGGGTCCCCCGATCGCCCCCCTCTATACTTACCGGTGTCCTCAGTCCTCCCGCAGGCCCCAGGATCCTGGCGTCTTCTTCCTGCAAAAAAAAAAAATGGCGGGCGCATGCGCAGTGCGCCCGCCCATCTGCTTGGCGGCAGATTCAAAAATTTTTTCATTCATTCTCCAGAAAGTGCATTTTGATCACTGTGATAAACTATCACAGTGATCAAAATAAAAAAACAGTACATAACCCCCCCATTTATCACCCCCTTAGTTAGGGACATATAATAAAAAATAGAAATTATATTTATTTTCATTTTTCTGTTAGGGTTAGGGTTATAATTAGGGTTAGGGTTATAATTAGGGTTAGCATTAGGGTTAGCATTAGGGTTATAATTAGGGTTAGGCTGGGTTCATACTGCGTTATGGCAGTCCGTTAGACGGACTGCGTTACACCGCGGTATAACGCGGTGTAACGCAGTCCGTTAGTGCTGCCATTCACCCCATTTGAGGGCGCATCACGACGCATGACGTAAAGCGGCATGCGTTTGCGACATGCCATCATTCAGTGACGGAGCCTCGGACGCGGGCTGCAGCGTCTGGGCTCCGTCACCGCTAGCTCAGATGAATCATCTGCTGATTCCTCTGTGCTAGCGGGTATAGCATAACGCGATTGCGTTATGCTATACCGTTACCAGCCCGTCAACGCTATGTGTTGAACGGGCTGGTAAAACGCAAAATGAACCTAGCCTTAGGGTTAGGGTTATAATTAGGGTTAGAATTAGGATTAGGGTTACAATTAGGGTTAAAATTAGGGTTAGGGTTACAATTAGAGTTAGGGTTACAATTAAGGTTAGGGTTACAATTAGGGTTGGAATTAGGGTTGGGATTTAGGTTAGGATTAGGGTTGGGATTAGGGTTAGGGGTGTGTTGGGATTAGGGTTGGAGCTAGAATTGAGGGATTTCCACTATTTAGGCACATCAGGGGTCTCCAAACATGACGTGGCGTTCAAAAAGTCAAATGGCGCTCCCTCCCTTCCGAGCCCTGCCGTGCGCCCAAACAGTGGTTTACCCCAACATATGGGGTATCAGCGTACTCAGGACAAATTGCACACCAATTTTGGGGTTCTAATTTCTCCTGTTACCCTTGGGAAAATAAAAAATAGCTGGCTAAAAAAATAATTTTTGAGAAAAAAAATTATTTTTTATTTTCACAGCTCTGCGTTTATAAATTTCTGTGAAACACTTGGGGGTTCAAAGTGCTCACCACACATCTAGATAAGTTCCTTAAGGGGTCTAGTTTCCAAAATGGGGTCACTTGTGGGGGTTTCCACTGTTTAGACACATCAGGGGGTCTCCAAACACGACGTGGCTTTCAAAAAGTCAAATTTCGCTCCCTCCCTTCCGAGCCCTGCCGTGTGCCCAAACAGTGGTTTACCCCAACATATGGGGTATCAGCGTACTCAGGATAAATTGCACACCAATTTTGGGGTTCTAATTTCTCCTGTTACCCTTGGGAAAATAAAAAATAGCTGGCTAAAAAAAACATTTTTGAGAAAAAAAAAATATTTTTCATTTTCACGGCTCTGCGTTTATAAATTTCTGTGAAGCACTTGGGGGTTCAAAGTGCTCACCACACATCTAGATAAGCTCCTTGGGGGGTCTAGTTTCCAAAATGGTGTCACTTGCAGGGGGTTTCTACTGTTTAGGTACATCAAGGGCTCTGCAAACACAACATGACGCTCGCAGAACATTCCATCAAAGTCTGCATTACAAAATGGCGCTCTTTCCCTTCCAAGCACTCCCATGCGTCCAAACAGTGGTTTCACCCCACATATGGGGTATCCGCGTACTCAGGAAAAACACGGATTTTGGTAAGAACTTACCTGTAAAATCCTTTTCAGCGAAGGAAGGAAGAGAGACACAGTAATTCATTACTGATGGGTAGGCGGAGCCCCAGATCAGGATGTCACCTCAGATCAAAAGAGTGCTGACTAGCTGGCCCCTCCAGCTCGGGCTCCTCCTACTCAGCTCCAGTCGTACCAAAGCTTTTAGGAAAAGAGCCAAGATCACCAGCGGAGCAACATAACCCCTTCTGAAGGAACTTCAGAGAAAAAACACAAGGATACAGGTTATGCATGCAAAGAAAGCCAAAAACCACAGAGTTCCAGGTACTACTCACGGAACCTGACTACTGCGATGAGCTGGCGATGCTGGAACAGAGCCTTAGCGCGCTGACCTCAGCCCAGATAATCGCTATCAGATAAGGGTCGCGCTGCATCTGAAAACATCAACACACTTCTGCCTTGGGAGGGTGCTGTGTCTCTCTTCCTTCCTTCGCTGAAAAGGATTTTACAGGTAAGTTCTTACCAAAATCCGTGTTTCAGCTGCAGATGGAAGGAAGAGAGCCACAGTAATTCATTACTGATGGGACGTCCCAAAGCAGTTCAAAAATAAGGGTGGGAAAAAAACCAACAAAAGGCAGAAACCCAACAACCTTAACAACAAAGCGCAACCAGCGCTAAACACAAGTTCATCCAGAACTTTAAACTACAGCTGCCTGCAGGACCCTACGTCCGAGGGCTGCATCAGCGGAAGCACTGACGTCCACTTTATAAAACTTCGTAAACGTGTGGACAGAGCGCCAAGTTGCCGCCCGGCAGAGCTGCACTGCCGAAGCACCTTGGTGAAAAGCCCACGATGAAGCCACAGCCCTCGTGGAATGGGCTTGAATCTTAATCGGGCAAGATTCACCCTGAAGACGGTAAGCTTCCAAAATAGCTGACCGAATCCAACGAGCTATAGAATCCTTGGAAGCTCGTTGACCACGCCAACGACCGACTGGAACCACAAATAGGGAGTCCGTCTTACGAAAACCTTGAGTAATAGATAAATAAAACTTCAAGGCCCGCACTAAATCCAATGTGTGTAAAGCTCGCTCTTTCACATTCTTCGGATCCGGGCAGAATGAAGGCAACACAATATCCTGGTTGACATGAAATTGTGACACCACTTTAGGCAAAAAATCACCCCGAGTGCGAAGCACTACACGATCCGGAAAAAACTCCATAAAAGGAGGCGAACAAGAAAGAGCTGCCAACTCAGAAACTCTCCTCAAGGAAGTGACTGCAACAAGGAAAGCCACCTTCCAAGAAAGTAAAGAAAGGCTAGCAGAAACCATAGGCTCAAAAGGTTTATGCTGAAGAGCCTCCAAAACAAGGTTGAGCCGCCAAGGAGACACGGGTGCCTTCCGCGGCGGGAACTTACGAGATATACCTCGGAAAAAGGAGAGCACGTCTCTATTTGAAGCAATGGTTCTCCGGAACAATAAGGACAGAGAAGAAATCTGACCTTTCAGGGTGCTGACTGCCAAAACCCTTGTCTAGCCCATGCTGCAGAAAAGCCAACAGGTTGGGAATGGAAAATTTTCTCGGGTTCCGAGAGGACCCCAAACCCACGAAAAGAAGGTTTCCCAAATTTTGTGGTAAATCCTAGTAGTAGCCGGACTTCTTGCAGCACGAAGGGTAGCAATGACCTCGGCTGAGAAACCTCTACGGGTCAAGATTTCGGTCTCAAGAGCCACGCCGTCAAACGCAGGGACATCAAGTCCGGATGACAAACGGGCCCCTGAGTCAACAAGTCCGGTTGAAGAGGGAGTGGAAAAGGAGGTGCCGCCAACAGCGACATTATTGTCGAGAACCACACCCTTCTTGGCCAGTCTGGAGCTATCAAAATAGCTGGAATTCTCTCTAGTCTGATCCGACGCAGTACTAGAGGAAGTAAGGATATCGGCGGGAATACATAGATCAGCTCGAACTGATCCCACTGAGCCACTAGAGCATCCACCGCCACAGCCTTCGGGTCCTTGTACCTGGACATGAACGTCGGTAACTTGGCATTGGACCTGGATGCCATCAAATCCACTTGGGGGTTCCCCAGCGAGAGCACAGTAGTGCAAAAAACTTCCGGGTGGAGGCTCCATTCCCCGGGATCCATCCTTCTGTGACTGAGAAAGTCCGCTGTAATATTCTGAATCCCTGGAATGTGAATCGCCGAAATGGCTGGTACACTGGCCTCTGCCCAAATCAGAATTCGGGACACCTCTACCATGAGTCTGGAACTCCTTGTCCCACCTTGGTGATTGATATACGCGACAGCCGTCGCATTGTCTGTCTGCACTCGGACTGGCAGACCGCTCAAAGGGACCGTCCAATGTTGGAGGCAAAGGAAAATCGCCCTCAATTCCAAGATGTTGATCGGAAGAACAGACTCTTCCGATGACCATACCCCCTGAATCCAGAGATTGTTCCAAACACCCCCCCAGCCCGTCAGGCTGGCATCGGTGGTTATGACTGACCACTTCGGAGGGAGGAAAGACTTCCCCAGGGAGAATGCCCCTGGACGTAACCACCATTCTAGAGAATCCCGCACCGCGCGAGAAATGGTGACACTCCAATCCAGCGATTGCGACTGATTCCATCGACTCAAGATGAACCTTTGGAGAGTCCTGGAATGGAACTGGGCAAAAGGAATTGCCTCCATGGACGCCACCATCAGTCCCAGAAGACGCATACACTTCCGTAGAGACATTGCCGTTGAGGATTTCATAATCTGTACATGTCGAAGAAGACATGACTGTTTGTCTGGTGGTAGGGAAACTACCGACCGAAACGTGTCGAGATGCATTCCCAAAAAGAGGATTGTCCTCGATGGTTCCAGGGACGACTTCTCCCAATTGACCAGCCAACCGAAGTCCTTCAGAAACTGAAGAGACAAATCCCGAGCCGTCAACGCCTCCTCCTCCGAGGAAGCCACGATCAAAAGATCGTCCAGATAAGGGAGAATCGTAATCCCCTGTCTTCGAAGGATTGCCATGAGGGGCGCCAGAATTTTTGTAAAGACCCTTGGCGCTGAGGCTAAGCCGAAAGGCAGAGCCACGAACTGGTAATGATTCTGACCTATGGCAAATCGAAGAAAGCACTGATGAGCCTTTCCAATGGGAATATGCAAATAGGCGTCGCGAATGTCGATTGAAACCAGAAAATCGTTCTGTGACAGAGCTGCCACAACGGAGCGAAGCGATTCCATGCGAAATTTCCGGGCATGGACATGCCGGTTTAATCGCTTGAGATCCAGAATCGGGCGAAATTTGTTCTCCTTTTTGGGAACTATAAAAAGGTTGGAATAAAAACCTTTCCCTCGGTCCTCTGACGGAACCGGTATCACTACACCCTTTTGTAGCAGAGATTCGACCTCTCGCTGTAGAGCGACAACAAGCTCGGGTTCCGACGAAACGCGAGATTGACAAAAAACATTTGGGGGTCGAGAAGCAAACTATGAAATAGCCTGCCGACACTATCCGCGTTACCCAGGAATCTGGAACGCGAGCCATCCAAGTCGCCTTGAAAAGAAGCAGGCGACCCCCCACTCGAGAATCCTCGAGTGGACCCCTGGCGTCAATCCGACTTTGCGGGCTTCTTGTCAAGTTCCCGCTTGTCCTGGCGGAAACTCCGCTTCCAGGGAGTACGAGTTTTCTGAGAGGATTTCTTTCCTGAGAAGGAAGGACGACCCGATCCCCACGAGGAGTGACTAGATCGTCCTCGGCCCCGAAAGGACCGCCGACCACTATAGACACCAGGCTTACTGGATACCGAGGCCATGGCCCTACGCTGTGGTAATGCTGATTCCTTCGCCTTAGCCTTGGAAATCAGCTCTGTGAGGTCGGATCCAAAAAGATGGCCACCCTTGTAAGGTAAGGCCAACAACCCTTGTTTGGAAACTGCGTCCCCGGCCCACTGTCTGAGCCATAAAGCTCTTCTGACTGTGACCGCTGAAGCTTGCGCTTTGGCCAGCAGAGATGCCGTATCCAGACCGGCATCAAAGATATAACAGGCTGCCGTTTCTAACCATTCACAAGTTTCCCGTATCTCAGATAACGGAGATTCATTTTGCAACTCCGTCTTCAGACGTGCCAACCAGCCTAGAGAAGCTCTAGCAGCACACATGGATCCTAGCACTGCTCGGAATCCATGACCCGCAGCCTCATAGCTTGCTTTTGCCGCCAATTCTGTTTTTCTATCCAAAGGCTCCTGTAAGCTCGCTTTCCCCTTAATAGGGAGTAGTGAGGATTTACTAAGCTGAGATAAAGACACATCCACCTCAGGAGCAGAAGTCCAATTAGCCTTTAACTCCGCAGAGCAAGGATAAAGTGTATCCAAGAAATGCGTTCCATGAAAACGCTTATCTGGACATAGACGTTCCTCCTCTATTACACTATTAAGCTCATCCAGAGCTGGCAATGTTGTACGCGAAGCACGGGACTCCTGGAACATGCGTGCTGATTTACCAGGACGACTAGTTACCTCCTCCGGTAACTGTAATATATCTCTCATGGCTTCAATTAATGCCTCCGTACGCTTCGCCATAGAGGAACGCCCCTGCGGCTCGTCCGCATCTGAATCGGATATTTCTCCATCCGAATTTAAAGGGGAACTCTGCCCAATATCAGATACATCTGACTCGCTCCGTGTAGAGGCCGGTAACGGCCTGCGTCGCTTCCTCTGAGAGGAATTAGCAGACACATATTGACCTAAAAGGTCAGACAAGTTGTTGATCGAGCGAGCGATATCATCCAATTTTTCACCGCTGTCGACCGCAGCGCTAGATGCTGTGGAGGTCTGCGTATCTGATTGCCGCAATGGCACTGGGACGTGGTCCGCGGCATCTGAACTCTGTTCAGACATGTCTCACCTGTATGAGCAGGTCAAAGCGGTAATACCAGCAAAAACTATGCGTTTTTTTTTTTTTTTTTTTTATACGCTGAAGGGTTAACGCTCCACCAGGCAGGGTTACCCCAGCGGATTCAGTCAAAAAATTTTGCTGGTGAAAATAACCCTCAGAGGGGTTAATATTGCAAACTCACCACAATATATATATTTGTGAGCCCCAGCCAATTTTATGTCTCTAATGAGACTGCAGCTGCAGGATAGCGATCGCTGCGCTGCGGGGTGAGGAATCAGCACTCACCCAGCTGGCCGTGGTGTCTTATGAGGAGAGGAGCGGTCTGAGGAGCCCAGGAGCCTGTGTAATGGCCGCCACAGTGAGGGAGTCGCAGGAGAAAACGCCAGAGCGCGCGTCTTCCTGCTCAAAAGACCGGGAATAGTTAGGCCACGCCCCTGCTAGCTCAAATAATGAGCGCGAACTCCCCCGCTCCTGCTCCCTCTCTGTCCTGCAGGTATCTGCCTGCGGACAAAAGATCACCACATCTATAATGTAACAGCGCTGTCACCGCAGCGCTGAAGCATACTGACATACACGTAATAGCGCTGCTCACCCAGACGCTAAAGCACTCACACATTATTATAATAAAAATTGTGTGGAGTACTCACCAGCTTAGCGCCACAGGGACCCTCAGGGGTTTCTGGCGCTATGCCCATGCTTCCCCCCAGGGCGGGAAGCGCAGTGACCCCAGTGTGTGGTTTGCGCCCCCGCCAGGGAAAACTCTCCTCATCCCCCAGGGCCGGCAAGGATTCTGCAGGGACCATTATGTAGTTACAGATCCGCCAAGGGAGAGGCTGGTGAAATACACACATACATGTAATAGCGCTGCTCACTCAGACGCTAAAGCACTCACACATAATTATAATAAAAAATTTGTGTGGAGTACTCACCAGCCAAAGCGCCACAGGGACCCTCAGGGGTTTCTGGCGCTGTGCCCATGCTTCCCCCCAGGGCGAGGAACGCAGTGACCGCACGTGTGGTTTGCGTCCCGCCAGGGAAGCTCTCCTCATCCCCCAGGGCCGGCAAGGATTCTGCAGGGACTTTGAGTAAATACAGATCCGCCAAGGGAGAGGTTGGGGTACAGCAGCGCTGGTACCCCTGAGACCTCTAGACCAACTGGTGATCCAAGTCTCCTGTCCGAATATAAAATAATAAAATCTTCTGAGGAGCTGCATTAGCAGCGACCATCCTCTGGACCTCAAATCTTAGACTGGAGCTGAGTAGGAGGAGCCCGAGCTGGAGGGGCCAGCCAGTCAGCACTCTTTTGATCTGAGGTGACATCCTGATCTGGGGCTCCGCCTACCATCAGTAATGAATTACTGTGGCTCTCTTCCTTCCATCTGCAGCTGAAAATTGCACAACAACTTTTTGGGTCCAATTTCTCCTGTTACCCTTGGGAAAATAAAAAAAATAGCGGGCTAAAGAATCATTTTTGAGGAAAAAAATGATTTTTTATTATCACGGCTCTACGTTTATTAATTTCTGTGAAGCACTTGGGGGTTCAAAGTGCTCACCACACATCTAGATAAGTTCCTTAAGGGGTCTAGTTTCCAAAATGGTGTGATTTGTGGGGGGTTTCGACTGTTTAGGCGTATCAGGGGCTCTCCAAACGCGACATGGCGTCCAATTTCAATTCCAGCCAATTTTGGTTTGAAACAGTCAAACGGCGCTCCTTCCCTTCCAAGCCCTGCCGTGCGCCCAAACAGTGGTTTACCCCACATATGGGGTATCGGCATGCTCAGGACAAATTGCACAAAAACGTTTGGGGTCTTGTTACCCTTGGGAAAATAAAAATTGGGGTGAACAGATCGTTTTTGTGGAAAAAAATATGATTTTTTATTTTCACGGTTCTATGTTATACACTTCTGTGAAGCACTTGGAGGTTCAAAGTGCTCACCACACATCTAGATAAGTTCCTTAGGGGGTCTAGTTTCCAAAATGGGGTCACTTGTGATGGGTTTCCACTGTTTAGACACATCAGGGCCTCTACAAACGCGACATGGCGTCCAGCCAATTCTGCGTTGAAAAAGTCAAATGTCGCTCCTTCCCTTGCAACCTCTGCCGTGCGCCAAAAAAGTGGTTTACCCCCACATATGGGGTATCGGCTTAATCAGGAGAAATTGCACAACAAATTTTGTGGTTCATTTTTTCTTTTAACAGTTGTAAAAATAAAAAAAATAGGTTCCGAAGTAAAGTTTTTGCAAAAAAAGTTAAATGTTAATTTTTTCCTTCCACATTGCTTCAGTTCCTGTGAAGCACGTAAAGGGTTAATAAACTTCTTAAATGTGGTTTTGAGCACCTTGAGGGGTGCAGTTTTTAGAATGGTGTCACTTTTGGCTATTTTCTATCATATAGACCCCTCAAAGTGACTTCAAATGTGATGTGGTTCCTAAAATAAAAATGGTGTTGTAAAAATGAGAAATCGCTGGTCAACTTTTAACCCTTATAACTTCGTAACAAAAAAATTTTGGTCCCAAAATTGTGCTGATGTAAAGTAGACATGTGGGAAATGTTATTTATTAAGAAATTTGTGTGACATATCTCTCTGATTTAAGGGCATAAAAATTTAAAGTTTGAAAATTGTTAAATTTTCAAAATTTTCGCCATATTTCCGTTTTTTTCATAAATAAACACAAGTCATATCAAAGAAATTTTACCACTACAGTGAAGTACAATATGTCTTGAAAAAACAATCTCAGAATCAGCGGGATTCGTTAAAGCGTTCCAGAGTTATAACCTCATAAAGTGACAGTGGTCAGAATTGTAAAAATTGGCCCTGTCATTAAGCTGCAAAATGGCTCTGTCACTAAGGGGTTAACGGTATTTTTCGAAGTCCATGACAGCACTACAGAGAGAGAGGATCCGCCCCTTAGGAACAGGAAACCTACAGATACAAAAAGGGCGGCACCTCTCCCACGCATCAGTTGGATTACAGAGCATAAGAGGACTAGCCAGGTTAAATGGTATACAGCAAAAAAATGTATGCATCACACAGTAACATTAATCAATTGTTTATTACATGTGGAGTATATAAGAGGAAGAAGTGCACATAGAACACGGGTGGGAATCTAAGAGTGCTGTCATGGACTTCGAAAAATACCGTTAACGGTAAGTAACTAAGACTTTATTCGAACGTCCATGACAGCACTACAGAGAGAATTACAGAGAGTAATAACTACTTAGGGAGGGACTACAGCCTGCAGCACCCTTAGTCCGAAAGAAAGGTCTGAGGAAGCACCCAAATCTAATCTATAATGAGTGTAAAACGTGTGTGGTGAAGACCACGTAGCTGCCTTACATATCTGGTCAATGGAGACTTCTGCCCTCTCTGCCATGAAGTCGCCATAGCTCGGGTGGAATGTGCCCTTAGCCTCTCAGGTGCCGGCTTGCCCCTCGAGGTGTATGCCAGAGAAATTGCTTCCCTAATCCATCTGGCCAATGAGCTTTTTGTTTTTCTGCGGCCTTTGTTAATTCCTTGAAAAGAGACAAACAATGCATTGTCCCTTTTCCAGGGATCAGTGACTGCCAAATATTGCAGGAGACATCTTCTAACATCTAAAGTATGGAGTTTTATCTCTTTTTGATTAGATGGATTAGGGTGAACGAAGGGAGAACAATTTCCTGTGTTCTGTGGAAAGCGGAAGACACCTTAGGTAGGTATGCCGGATCAGGTCTAAGTATTATTCTGTCATTCAGGACCCGAGTGTAAGGAGACAGTCTAAAAAGTGCCTGGATGTCACTTACCCTCCTAGCCGAAGTTAATACTACCAGGAAGGCGGTTTTTAGGGAAAGAATTTTTATTGATGCTGCTGATATAGGTTCAAAAGGGGGTTCTGTTAAAGCAGTGAGAACAAGGTTCAAATCCCATGGCATGATTCTGTTCTTCACTATGGGTCTCGACCTACCGCAGCCTTAATGAATCTACTGACCCAGTAATTATTGGCGATGTTGCAACTGAAGAGTGCTCCCAAATCTGAAACCTGCACCTTAAGGGTGCTTGTGGAGAGACGTAAGTCCAGACCCTTTTGTAGGAATTCTAGAATCTGGGTTTTCGGTGTTGGGTCCCCTGCTACCACCCCCGAGCTCTGGAGAAATTTTTTCCAAGTCCTAGCGTAGATTCTAGTTGTAACCTCTTTTCTGCTCTTAAGGAGAGTATTAATTACATTAGCAGAAAACCCCTTATCTCTCAGCAGCGACCGTTCAAAATCCACGCCATCAGGTGGAGGCCCGCTACTCGAGGATGGTAGACTGGACCCTGGGAGAGCAGATCGGGAATATCCGGCAGGACCCAAGGGTCGGCTATCGACATGTTCCTGAGACATGAAAACCATGCCCTCCTGGGCCAGAAGGGAGCGACTACTATTACCCTCGCCCTGTCCTTCCTGACCTTCCTCAATACTAGGTGGAGTAAGGACAAGGGAGGGAAGGCGTAGGCTAGATTGAAATCCCACTTTAACAGAAGAGCGTCCACTGCCAGAGGGCGTTCTTTGGGATTCAGAGAGCAGAACCGTCTCACTTTCCTGTTGCTTTTGGTAGCAAAGAGATCTATCTCCGGTTGACCCCATTTTTGCACAATCAGGTCGAAGATGGAAGTCTTTAACGACCATTCTCCCTGACTCAGGAGATTGCGGCTTAAGAAGTCCGCCTTGGTATTTTCTTCTCCCCTTATATGTAGAACCGTTAGAGAAAGAAAGAGTCGTTCTGCCATCTGGAGTAGGCGCCCTGCCACTTCCATGAGAGGACCGGAACGAGTACCACACTGGTGGTTGACGTAAGCGACTGTGACACGATTGTCGGAGAGCACTCGAACATGGTGACCCTGTAGACAGACAAGGAGCTTTTTAATCTCTTGCTCTACCGCTGTTAACGCCTTCATATTAGAAGACATTTGTATTAGATCCAGCTCCCATAAGCGCTGAACCATAACATCCCCCATATGAGCCCCCCACCCAGAAGGGCTTGCATCTGTCGTGACTATCCGGGATATTTCATATTCCCAGGGAACCCCCCTAGACAGGTTCGTCTCCTTCTTCCACCAATCCAGGGATCTTATAGTAGCCTGGGACAAGGATAGCTGGCCTTCTAGGTAACCACCTAGAAAATTCTGATATAACAAGACCTCAGCTTGCAGTGTCCTTGTGTGAAATTGAGCCCACTGAACCGCGGGGATGCAGGACGAGAGGGAGCCCAAAAGAGACATGGCCTTCCTAAGAGACATGGAGGGGTTATTCGAAGCGTTTAGGACCTGGTAGCATAAGCGAATCAACTTATCTGACGGTAAACTACAGTTCTGATTCCGTGAATCCAGAATTAGCCCTAAAAACTGCTGAACTCTCATCGGATTCAAACGAGACTTTTTGGTATTTATTAGCCATGCCAGCCGCTTTAAGGTAGATATTGCTCTTTGCAGCTGCTCTAGGCAATGCTCTGCCATCTTTCCAATGATAAGAAAGTCGTCGAGGTAGGGGACTATGAGCATATTGGATTCACGTAAGTGGGCCATGACTTCCGAAATAACTTTAGTGAACACTCGTGGGGCAACCGCCAAGCCAAAGGGAAGGGCGCTATATTGAAAATGTCGCAGCGATTCCCCCATTGGACTGCTACTCTGAGGAAACGCTGATGGTCCACATGGATCGGTACGTGGTAATAAGCGTCTTTCAGAACTAACACCACCATAAAGCAATTTTCAAACAGAAGCTTTATTGCTGAGCTGACCGTTTCCATTTTAAATGGGTGAATAACCAGGAATTTATTGAGGGCTCTTAAATTAATAATTGTTCTAAAAGAACCGTCCGGTTTACGGATCAAAAACAGAGGGGAGTAAAACCCTTTACCCCGCTCTGCTTCCGGAACCTCCACTAAGACTTTTTTAGTGCAAAGCTCCTGAATTTCCAACTCCAAAGCAGCCTGCTCCGATGGGGATGACCTGAGGGGGGTAATTTTAAAGTCATCCCGAGGTACCGAGGAGAATTCCAACCGCAGCCCTGTAGCTATGAGACTAAGGATCCAGCTACTGTTTGAAATCTCCGACCAGGCCGGGTAGAAGGCCATTAATCTGTCTCCTACCAGTATCGCTAGTCATTGCGAGGGTTTTTTGGTTTCCCTAGGCGGACCCCTAAACATAAACCCTGTACCTCTTCGCCTCCTTTCATCCCATTTGGCTCGCTCCCTGGACGACCTTCTGCGGCTGAACCTCCTTCTGCTGAAAGGTCTCTTGTAGGAAGGAGTCAATAGACTGGGAAACTTTTTCTTGACGTCCCCTGCCTTTTCCAAAAGTTCGTCCAGGACCGGGCCAAAAAGATATTCGCCGTCACATGGAATGGAGCAGAGGCGAGATCTGGCTTGAATATCGCCCGGCCAACATTTTAGCCACAACTCTCTTCGCGCCGCATTAGACAGACCTGCCGCTCTGGCAGCCATTCTTACTAAGTCCGCCGAGGAATCAGCCAGGAAAGCCGCCGCATTCTGAATTATCGGCAAGGTCTTCCGAATTGACCCTCTAGAGGTTCCATCTGCTAACTGGGACTCTAATTGGTCCAGCCAGACCATCATTGATCTAGCTGTACAAGTGGCTGCCACCGCTGGCCTCAGGGCACCTGCCGACATCTCCCATGTCCCTTTCAAGAAGGAGTCTGCCTTCTTGTCTAGTGGATCTTTCAAAGACCCCATATCATCGAACGGGATGGAGGATTTTTTGGAAGCCTTCGCCACTGCTGCGTCCAGCTTCGGGGCCTTATCCCATCTACCTGTCAAAGGATCTTCAAAGGGATATCTCTGTTTAAACGCTTGGGGTAAGGAGCCTCTTTTCTCTGGCTTCTTCCACTCTCTGTCTATAAGGCCTTGGATGCTACTGTTTAGTGGAAAGGATCTGCGTTTTTTTGGATCTAAACCACCAAACATCAGATCCTGTACTGAGAGTTCTGGTCTCGCCTCCTCTACCCCCATGGTGGACCTAACTGATTTGACAAGTTTGTCCATCTGGTCCAAGGAAAAACAAAATCGAGTAGCGTCTTCTGTAGAAGAAGAGGAAGAAGCCGAAGAGGAAGGCGAAGAGGGTCCTGAAACAACTTCACCCTTGTCATGGGCAGCGGGTGAATCTGAATCAGATAAAACGGGTACAGTTCTACGCTTGGAAGATTCTCCGTGTCTTAAGGACGCCTTCAGCTCCGCCCTTATTATCTCCTTCAGGCTTTCGGTGAAATCTTGAGTCTCCTCCGCTATCTAAAAAGGGAAGGGGCATGGGGGGGTTACTATCTCATCCCAGGCCCCTGCCCTTTCCCCTTTAATGCCCTACCGTCTGTCGCGTGCACGGCTGGCATAACCTTTTAGGGCAAGCGTCTGGCAGAGGGCAAGCACAAAAGGCACATTCCCTGTGCTTGCTTTTCACCGAACACTTCTTCCCCTAGTAACGGAACACAGAATGGGGGAAAACTGCATTACTGGGTATTCTAAGTTTGACGATCTCTTACCCAGTCCATACAGCAGTAGGTACCGGATCACGGGGAGGGGTCTTTTTCCCAGCTGAGGAACTCCTGCGGCTGGCGCCCCTGGCCATTGAAGAGGAGCGCTCTGTCTGCTGCTGGCTCTCCTGCTGCACCGAGGGAGCTTCTGCAGTGTCCATCGTCAGAAAATGGGGCAGAAGCGCTTTACCTACTTCATAGGCTCCTTATATCCTCCCCCGGATATCCGGGTCAGCAGGTGCGGCCAGGGGTCCACCACTTCCTGCTCCCCGCCCCACAGCCCCCCTGCACCTCCCCGCCGTCCCCAGAGCAGGCGCCGCCCGAACGTAGATGCAGCCGCCAAAACTTTCAAAAACGCCGGCCGGTGTCCCACTTCCGGCGGTGGAGACTCCGCCCCCTTTTTCAACGCCGACAGGATCAGCGCTCCCACGGGGGATCCCGCAGACCCGGCAGCCCCGTCGCAGGCGAGTAAAGTCTGCCGCCGCATCGCCCCCCCCCAGCAGGGACGCGAGAGGGAGATCCCAAAAAAATCTCCGCCGTGCCGCCCACAGTAGCGGCGCGCGGTGAAAATTTAAAAAAACCCCGCCGCGCCGTCCCCAGCAGCGACGCGTGCGCGGGAAATTCAAAAAACCCCGCTGCGCTGTCCATACCAGTGACGCGCGGCGGGAAATTTAAAAAAGACGGATTTTGGTAAGAACTTACCTGTAAAATCCTTTTCAGCGAAGAAGGAAGGGAGCCACACCATAACTAGTGGGTAGGCGGAGCCCCAGATAGGATCAATACCTCAGATTAGAAAGCGTGTTGACCGGCCCCTCAGCTCGGGCTCCTCCTACTCAGCTCTTCAGTCGTACCAAAGCTTAAGGAAGAACAATATCACCAGCGAAGCAACATAACCCCTTCTGAAGGACTTCAGAGAAAAATACAAAAGTACAGGTTATGCATGCATTTGGCAAAGAAAAACCACACAGTCCCAGGTACTACTCACTGAACCTGACTACTGCGATAAGCTGGCAATGCTGGAACAGAGCCGTAGCGCGTCGACCTCAGCTCAGAAAATCGCTATCAGAGAAGGGCCACGCTGCTTCTGTAAATATAACACACTTCTGCCATGGGAGGGATGTGTGTCTCCCTTCCTTCTTCGCTGAAAAGGATTTTACAGGTAAGTTCTTACCAAAATCCGTCTTTCAGCTGCAGATGAAGGAAGGGAGACACACCATAACTAGTGGGACGTCCCAAAGCAGTCCAAAAATTAGGGTGGGAAAAAAAACCAAAAGAGGCAAAAACCCAACAACCTAGATAAATGCGCAACAGGCGCCAAATACAAGTTAACTTAAAACTTAGATTACCGCTGCCTGCAGGACCCTACGTCCTAAGGCCGCATCAGCGGAAGCACTGACGTCCACCTTATAAAACTTTGTAAATGTGTGGACGGAACGCCAGGTCGCCGCTCGGCAGAGCTGAGCTGCCGAAGCCCCTTGATGAAAGGCCCACGATGAAGCCACAGCCCTCGTGGAGTGAGCTCGAACCTTAATCGGGCAAGGTTCGCCTTTAAGACGGTAAGCCTCCAAAATGGCTGACCGAATCCAACGAGCTATAGAGTCCTTGGAAGCTCGTTGACCACGTCTACGACCTGCTGGAATCACAAACAGAGAATCTGACTTCCTAAAACCTTGAGTAACAGACAGATAGAACTTCAAGGCCCGCACTAAATCCAATTTGTGCAAATCTCGTTCCTTTGCATTCCTCGGCCCGGACAAAGTGAGGGCAACACAATATCCTGGTTAACATGAAACTGTGACACCACCTTAGGTAGAAAGTCGCCCCGTGTGCGAAGCACTACTCGATCCGGGTAAAACTCCAGGAAAGGCGGCGAGCAAGAAAGAGCTGCCAACTCAGAAACCCTTCTTAAAGAGGTTACCGCCACTAAGAATGCAACCTTCCAAGAAAGTAACGAAAGGCTAGTAGAACCCATAGGCTCAAAGGGCACATGCTGAAGAGCCTCCAAGACAAGGTTGAGTCTCCAAGGAGACACAGGTGCCTTCCGCGGTGGAAACTGACTGGTTACTCCTTGAAAAAAAGAACGCACGTCCCTACGCGAGGCGATAGCCTTCCGAAAAAGCACGGACAAAGCAGAAACCTGACCCTTCAGAGTGCTAACTGCTAAACCTTTGTCCAACCCGTACTGTAGAAAAGCCAACAGATTGGGAATGGAAAAAATCCTCGGATTCTTTGAGGAACCCGAATACCACGAAAAGAAGGCTTCCCAAGTTCTGTGATAAATCTTAGTAGTGGCCGGACCTCTAGCAGCTCGCAGAGTGGCAATGACTGCAGCTGAGAAACCTCTACGGGTCAATATTTCGGTCTCAAGAGCCACGCCGTCAAACGTAGAGACTTCAAGTCCGGATGACGAACGGGCCCCTGGGATAACAGGTCCGGGCGAAGAGGAAGTGGAAATGGCGGAGCCGCCGAGAGAGACACCAGTGTCGAGAACCACGTCCTCCTTGGCCAATCCGGGGCTATCAGCATAGCCGGAATTCTCTCCAGTCTGATCCGACGCAGCACCAGAGGAAGTAAGGAAATTGGCGGAAACACATAGACCAGTTCGAAATGGTCCCACGGAGCTACCAGAGCATCC
Organism: Oophaga sylvatica; assembly: GCA_033576555.1. Taxonomy (NCBI): domain Eukaryota; kingdom Metazoa; phylum Chordata; class Amphibia; order Anura; family Dendrobatidae; genus Oophaga; species Oophaga sylvatica. Next base: position 56,432,011 of record JARQOD010000008.1, on the reverse strand, counting down.
ACCGCCACAGCCTTCGGGTCCTTGTACCTGGATATGAAAGTTGGTAGTTTGGCATTGAACCTGGATGCCATCAAATCCACTTGGGGGGGTTCCCCAACGGGAGCACAGTAGTGCAAACATATCCGGATGGAGACTCCATTCTCCAGGATCCATCTTCTCGCGACTGAGGAAGTCCGCCGTGGTATTCTGGACTCCTGAAATGTGGATCGCAGAGATGGCTGAAACCCTGGTCTCGGCCCATAGCAGGATCCGAGACACCTCCATCATGAGCCTGGAACTCCTCGTCCCGCCTTGGTGATTGATATACGCGACCGCCGTCGCGTTGTCTGTCTGCACTCGGACTGGCAGACCGCTCAAAGGGACCGTCCAGTGTTGGAGGCAAAGAAAAATTGCCCTCAATTCCAAGATATTGATCAGTAGAATAGACTCTTCCGATGACCATACTCCCTGGATCCAAAGGTCGTTCCAGACACCCCCCCCCAGCCCGTCAGGCTGGCATCGGTGGTTATGACCGACCACTTCGGAGGGAGGAAAGATTTCCCCAGGGATAACGCTTCTGGACGTAACCACCATTCTAGGGATTCCCGTACCCTGTGAGAGATGATGACGCTGCAATCCAGCGAAGCCTGCGATCAATCCCAACGACTCAGAATGAGCCTCTGGAGGGCCCTGGAATGAAACTGGGCAAACGGAAGTGCCTCCATGGACGCCACCATCAAACCCAGGAGGCGCATACACTTCCGAAGGGACATTGCTGTCGAAGACTTCATAGTCTGTACATGTCGAAGTAGACATGTCCACTTGTCTGGGGGTAGGGACACCACTGCCCGTACCGTGTCGAAATGCATCCCTAAAAACAGGATTGACTGAGACGGCTCCAGAGACGACTTCTCCCAATTGACCAGCCACCCGAAATCCTCCAGGAGCTGAAGGGATAGGTTGCGAGCCGTCACCGCCTCCTCCTTTGAGGATGCCACAATCAAAAGATCGTCCAGGTAGGGAAAAATCGCAACCCCCTGTCTTCGAAGAATTGCCATGAGAGGCGCCAGAATTTTTGTAAAAACTCTGGGCGCCGAGGCCAAGCCGAATGGCAGAGCCACAAACTGGTAATGGTCCTGACCTATGGCAAAACGAAGGAAGCGCTGATGAGTCCTTCCGACGGGAACATGCAAATAAGCGTCGCGAATGTCGATTGACACCAAAAAATCGTTCTGCAACAGGGCCGCCACCACGGAGCGAAGTGACTCCATGCGGAATTTTTGGGTGTGGACATGCCAATTCAATCTTTTGAGATCCAGAATAGGACGAAATTTGTCCTCCTTTTTGGGAACCACAAAAAGATTGGAATAAAATCCTCTTCCTCGGTCCTCCGGGGGTACCGGTATTACCACACCCTTCTGCAGAAGGGAGTCGACCTCTCGCAGCAGAGCGGTAATTAACTCGGGCTCTGACGGTGTGCGAGACTGGCAAAACCTGTCCGGAGGTCGAGACAAAAACTATGAAATAGCCTGCCGACACTACCCGCGTTACCCAGGAACCGGAACGCGGGAAACCCAAGTCACTTTGAATTGGAGCAGGCGACCCCCCACTCGAGAGCCCTCGAATGGAAACCTGGCGTCAGTCCGCCTTGGCGGGCTTCTTGTCAGTCTCCCGCTTGTCTTGACGGAAACTTGATTTCCAGGGAGTACGGGATTTCTGAGTGAACCTTTTTTTCCCGAAAAAAAGGAGGGATGACCCGATCCCCAAGAGGACTGACCGAATCGTCCCTTGGAACGAATGGATCGCCGGCCACCACCGGCACCAGTCCTGCCAGGCACAAAAGCCGTAGCCCTTCGCTGTGGTAAGGCTGCTTCTTTCGTCTTTGCCTTGGCAATCAGCTCTGAAAGATCAGATCCAAAAAGCTGACTACCCTTGTAGGCTAGAGACAGCAAACCTTGTTTTGACACTGCGTCCCCAGTCCACTGTCTAAGCCACAGTGCTCTTCTGACTGTGACCGCCGAAGCTTGCGCCCTGGACAACAGAGATGCAGTATCCAGACCTGCATCATAGCTATAAGAAACTGCAGTCTCTAATAAACCGAGAAGTCCGTCTATCTCGGATAACGGAGATCCATTTTGCAACGCCGTTCGTATACGGTCCAACCAGCACAGGAAGCCCTACAAGCACACATGGATCCTAGCACCGCTTTGAATCCATGACCCGAGGCCTCGTAGTTGGATTTCGCTGCCATCTCCGTTTTTCTGTCTAACGGTTCCTGCAGACTTGCCTTCCCTTTAACAGGGAGCAATGAGGATTTACTAAGCTGGGATAAAGGAACATCCACTTCAGGAGAAGAAATCCAATTATCCGTCAACTCCGTAGAACACGGATATAGTGCATCAAAAAAAACGTGTTCCTTGAAAACGTTTATCTGGACACAGGCGTTCCTTCTCCACTACTTCATTAAGCTCATCTAGAGCTGGCAATGTCGCTCGTGACTTACGGTACTCTTCGTACATTCGAGGTGACTTACCAGGACGTGTAGTTACCTCCTCCGGCAACTGTAACGCCTCCCTCATGGCTTCAATAAAAGCCTCTGTTCGGTCTAAAGAGACAGAATGTCCCTGCCGATCCTTATCTGAACCGGATAACTCCCCATCTGAATTTGAAGGGAACCCTGACCGCATTCCATATCAGAGCGGTCTGATTCGCTACGTGGAAATGATGAAACCGGCCTGTGTCGCTTCCTTCCATGAGAGGATCTAGCTGACACCCAATGACCTAAAAGGTCAGAAAGGCCATCAATAGAGCGAGCGATGGCATCCAATTTGGCATCGCTGTGACCTCCAATTGCTGCGCTTGACGTCGAGGCCTGTGTATCAGACTCGCGTGACTGATTCTGAAGCAGATTTGGCACACGGTCCGCACCTTCTGGACCCTGTTCCGACATGCCCTTACACAGTATAAGGCAGGTCAAAGCCTGTCAGCAATTATGAAAAAAAGTGTGGCTTCTCAAGCGAACGCAGCAAGCACGCTGAAGGGTTAAAGCCCTTAGTGAGAGAGCTACCCCAGCTGTATCAGCTGAATATTCAGCAATATAATTAACTCTTACAAGTTCTGACCCCAAACTGGGATAGAACCTGTGCGGCTGTTGAAAAGGTTAACCCTTTAATAGGGGTTAATATCGCCGACTCCCCACTACTCCCCTTATTAATAGAAGGGGTGTGCGAGTCCCATGGCAAAATAAGGTCTCTATATAAGACCGCAGCTGCAAGATAACGCTATCTGTATTTTCTCTACAGATAGGTTCTGCGCTGTGGGGGTGAGAGCGTTATCACTCACCCAGCTGGTCGCGGTGATGTAAATGTGATACGGGAGGAGCGGAGCAGGAAGGAGCCCGTGGAGCCTTTTTGTAATGGCCGCCGCGCTGAGAGGAATCTGAAGAGAAGCGCCTAATCGCGCGCTTCTGTGACAGAAAGCCCGGGAGCGTGAAGCCACGCCCCCCGCCGGCTCAAAAAAAGAGCGCGAACTCCTTCGCTCTCTGCTCCCCCCTGTCCTGCAGGCGTCTACCTGCGGACAGAATACAGTCACCAAACATGTATTTCCAAGTAACAGCGGCTGCCGCAACAGCCGCTGAAAGCACTCACACACACTTTAATAAAAATGTGAGGTAAAAATGTGAGGTACTCACCAGCCGAGCGCCACAGGGACCCCCAGGGGTTTCTGGCGCTATGCCCATGCTTCCCACCAGGGCGGGGACGCAGTGACACCTGTGCGCGGTTTGCGCCCCCGCCAGGGAAGCCATCCTCATCCCCCCGGGCCGGCAGGGTTCTGCAGGGACCACCATTAGGGTAATACAGATCCGCCAAGGGAGAGGTTGGGGTCCAGCAGCGCTGAGACCCCTGAGACCTCTAGACCACTCTGGTGATCCAAGTCTCTTGTCCGATAAAAAATAATAAAATCTTCTGAGGAGCTGCTTCCAGCAGCGACCGTCCTCTGAGACCTCAAATTTTAGACTGAAGAGCTGAGTAGGAGGTTCCCGAGCTGGAGGGCCGGTCAACACGCTTTCTAATCTGAGGTATTGATCCTATCTGGGGCTCCGCCTACCCACTAGTTATGGTGTGTCTCCCTTCCTTCATCTGCAGCTGAAAATATATATATATATATATATATATATATATATATATTATATATATATATATATTCCCCACGGCTGCACCACCTTAGCCAGCCCCCACCATGACAGGACAGGGAGCAGGCACCGGAACCAGGGAGAGGGGGGGATACTTACCAACCGGCGCTGGCTGGGAGACAGGGATCCTCTGGATACTGCGCCACCTGCTCCGCACACTGTCGTGGAATCCTACCCGGATCCACCGTGGCGCTTCCAGGAGCTCCGCACCGGTCGAGGTAGGAGATCCCCCCCGCTACCTGGGTCGACCGGCCGGCCTGGGTCCTCCTGAAGATCTTCATCTGTAGGAAACCCGTCCTTCAGGAACAGGATACCAACTGATGCGTGGGAGAGGTGCCGCCCTTTTTGTATCTGTAGGTTTCCTGTTCCTAAGGGGCGGATCCCCTCTCTCTGTAGTGCTGTCATGGACGTTCGAATAAAACTGGATCTGTGAAACTGATTCAGTTGCCCTTAGCAACCAATCAGATTCCACCTTTCTTAAAGAGTCTGTGAAGAATGAAAAGTGGAATCTAATTGGTTGCTAAGGGCAACTGAGTCAGTTTCACTTTACACCATGTTTGATAAATCTCCCCCTTCATAACACTATTACACATACTGTCCACCTACTTTTGGACCACCCTGTATATTTTTTGTTTTTAAATCACTTGTAGTATTGATTTAAGGAAACAAAAATGTTAAAAAAAAAACAAAAAAAACGAGTGGAAATCAAGAATGTAGATTTTTTCTTAATTAGGTGTTTATGCACTCTACCAGTTTTCTGAACAGTGGTAGAGACAAGTCATGGCCCAGTATGTTCGCTATAATGTACACTGTTTTAGACCAATTACTAGTGTAAATCTACCATCAGTGAATGGTAGGCATAGATTCAGTTTGTGGTGCAAAGATAGCCAAGATGCACAAAATTTATTATGAGGAAATTGACATTTCAGTAAGTGTCTGCTGAAAACTGGTTGATGAAAAGACCAGACCTAGTCTCTTTTGAGCCTATAATTGATTTTACTCTTAATCAAACGTGTAGCCTCCAAATGACTAATTTGTTTGCCAAAAAAAAAAAAAAAAGGATTCAGACAAACCTTCTAATCATTGTGGAGGCAGAACGATATATTAAACCACCCGCTACTACAGAGGTCTCATCCTTCTCAAGGCCGTTATAAACGGTTTAGTCTAAAGCAACCCAATGTCGATTATATGAAAGATGTTTTTATTGATACACACCAGATAAGTAGAAGAAAAAAAATACATAAATATAGGATATGAATGTTACCATTATCACTTGGTTCATCAATATCTTCCTCTGATGAATTTAAGTTTTGCTTGACAGGGCCAATGGGACCAGGATTGCTCCTTGCTACCCAAAAACCTGGAGCAGGAACCATTGGACTTCCTGGATTCTGGTAGAACACAGGACATCATTTTACACCAATATTGACACAGTAACTCTACACCTATAGTTACAGATCCACACAATGGAGCATTGTTAAAAACAGTCATATTTTATAAAAAATATATACTGGTGACTTTCAAAAATCAATTAATGGCCAAGTTACGTTTTTTGTTTTTTTACTTCCCTTCTTCCAAGAAACAACTTTATTTTCCTCCCCACCTACAGTTACATGAGGGCTTGTTCTTTGTGGGATAAGATAAATGTTTTTGACAGTGTTCATTGTGAGTAAAATATTGACCTGGCAACATGATTTTCCAGGCATGTATGACAACAGTGATACCAAGCTTGTGTAATTTTTTTGTTTAAGTGGTAAGAAAATTATGTTTCAATTTTTTTCTACTGCACAAAAAAGGGACATTTTGAAATATATTTGATTTTTACATTTTAAGCTACTTATGCACAGGTGCTATGTCCAGATGTATCTTTACGCAAAGGTATTATGGACATTGCCCTTATGCATCTATCCATTTATGGATGCTACAAATCTTATAGTCAGACTGCAGATACTGATGGGAACACCCAAGTTGCTGCATAGGAAACTACCAGCATTTGTCAAAGGTTTGCCTGAGCAAATTTTGTATTTACATAATTCATCTATCATCAGAAGAAACTTACAGATAATGGAGAAAAAGGAGTCTCATCAGCTTCCTCAATTTCATAATAAGTTATTGTTTCTTCTAGGCCTCGTTGCTCCTCATCTCTGTCCGACATAAACCCAAATTGACATTCTTTATTTACACAAGGCATCTGCCTTCTGCTCCGTGTGTAGGACCTGTTGAGCAGCATAGATAAGGATTTATTCTGCATTAAATCCTATACAAAATATTAGGAACATTTGATTAAAAAAAAATTGTTTTGAATATATGTTTTACATACATTATTTTGGACATGTATGTAAAAAATAAATTAAAGTATAAGCACCCAAGAGCATGCATCCATTTAATTTAAAAAGGGGTTATATTGAAGATTTCAGTGACCGTTCTAGAATACCAAGCTTCTGCTATTCTGTTACTGCCCTGACTAATTGTAAGTACTATGGAAAAGTCCAACTGAAGCCTAAGCTTTAAAAACGTACTTGCATGTATTTTTGGCTAAAATGCATTTTTGAAGTTAGGTTTGGTTAAACATTTTGGAATCTATGGTCTCAATGTATCACAGTACATAGACTGCAGAATGAGTTTAAAAGGAGTTGTTCATGTTTGTCATTAAAGTTTGCAATCAATTTCTGTCTGTAGACTTGTGAATCTTCACAGCTCGCACTATCAGGATTCTTCGGTGACAGTGGCAAGATCAGGAGGTCCTGTGACCTATACGATATGCATATTCTCTGCCACAGTCCGATCAGACGTGCACAGCCTCATTTGTATTGAGAAAGGCAGAGCACATACAACATTCCTTGTTAAAGCTAAATGTGTGTTGGGTTCAACATCTCTGCAAGGGTGGTCAGCACCTACTCTATACATTGTGTTCTCTTCAGATTTGTTCATGTTTGTATATACAGGTGCTTCTCACAAAATTAGAATATCATCAGAAAGTTAATTTATTTTACTTCTTCAATTCAAAAAGAGAAACTCAAAGTCATTACAAACTGTGATCTATTTCAAGTGTTTATTTCTGTTAATGTTGATGATTATGGCTTACAGCCAATGATAACCCAAAAGCCATTATCTCAGTAAATTAGAATACTTTATAACACCAGCTTGAAAAATGATTTTAAAATCCGAAATGTTGGCCTACTGAAATGTATGTTCAGTAAATGCACTCCATACTTGGTCGGGGTCCTTTAGCATCAATTACTGCATCAATGTGGCATGGTATGGAGGCGATCAACCTGTGGCACTGCTGAGGTGTTATGGAAGCCCAGGTTGCTTTGATAGCAGCTTTCAGCTCGTCTGCATTGTTGGGTCTGGCGTCTCCTCTATCTCTTGACAATACCCTATAGATTTTCTATGGGGTTAAGGTCAGGCGAGTTTGCTGGCCAATCAAGCACAGTTGGCAGAGGGAAGCATGAAGTGCTCTAAAATTTCCTGGTAGACGGCTGCACTGACTTTGGTTTTGACAACACAGTGGACCTACAACAGCAGATGACATGGCTCTCCAAATCATCACGGAATGTGGAAAGTTCACACTAGACCTCCAGCAGCTTGGATTGTGACCTCTCCACTCTTCCTCCAGACTCCGGGACCTTGATTTCCAAATGAAATGCAAAATTTACTTTCATCTGAAAACAGCACCTGGGACCACTGAGCAGCAGACCAGTTCTTTCCCCTTGGCTCAGGTAAGATGCTTCTGGCGTTGTCTATTGGTCATGAGTGGCTTGACACAAGGAATGCGACACTTGCAGCCCATGTCCTGGATACGCCTGTGTGTGTTGGCTCTTGAAGCAATGACTCCAGCAGCAGTCCACTCCTTGTGAATCTCGCCCACATTTTTGAATGCCCTTTTCTTAATCCTTTCAAGGCTGCGGTTATCCCGGCTGCTTGTGCACCTTTTTCTACCACACTTTTTCCTTCCGCTCAACTTTCCATTAATATGCTTGGATACAACACTGTGTGAACAGCCAGCTTCTTTAGCAATGACCTTTTGTGGCTTACCCTCCTTGTGGAGTGTGTCAATGACTGCCTTCTGGACATCTGTCAAGTCAGCAGTCTTCTCCATGATTGTGGAGCTACTGAAACAGACTAAGGGACTTTTTTAAATGCTTAGAAAGCCTTTGCAGGTCCCTTTTGTTAATTATTCTAATTACTGAGATAATGACTTTTGGGTTTTCAAATTGGCAGTAAGCCATAATCATCAACATTAATAGAAAGAAACACTTGAATTAGATCACTCTTTGTAATGACTATATAATATGAGTTTACTTTTTGTATTGAAGTGAAAAACTTTTTGATGATATTCTAATTTTGTGAGAAGCACCTGTACATGCTTTCACATTCCAGCAAAATGAAATGTAATAATGTATATTATAGTATCAGTTTTTGGCTATAACATTTCCTCAGACTAATCATGCAGCTTTTGCATTAGTCAATTTCTTTTGTTTACATATCTGAAGTCACTTTATGTATTATTCCTTTATATAGAATATCAATTTATTACTATTTGGATACTGATTAAGCATTTAAAATGTATTTTTTATTGTATTTATACACTTATAATCATGGTTCACCCCTAATCATGCCTCATAAAATTGTTTTCGGTGTAACATACTCCATTAAATTATTTTATTCTGTATATCATAATTGAATAAAAATTATGTTGGATATGTGCTGTTGTATATAATACTTATAGGTTCATATAGACTGTAGGACTTACGACTTTTTTATGGTATGTTTTGTTAGTCTGGCTATAGAAGCTAAGTGGTTAATTTTTATTTTTTAGGCAAAAACACGTTTATTCAATAAAAACTGGAAAAAAAAAGTGTTTAACTTCGTTAACCCCTTCACCACTGGGCAATTTTTGGTTTCTTCCTCTCCTTCTTCCAAGAGCCATGACTTTCATTTTTTTTCCACCAATATAGCCATACGAGGGCTTGTTTATTGAGGGACCAATTGAGCTTTTGAATGACATCATTCTATCATGTAATGCACTGGAAAAAGGGAAAGAAATTCTCAGTGCGTTGAAATTGCAATTCCACAAACTTTTTTTTTTTAATTTACCATGTTCACTATATTGTAAAACAGACCTGGAAATATAATTCTCCAAGTCAGTAGGAGTTTGCAGATACCAAACATGTATAGTTTTTTTTTTAATTTAAGTTATCTTTTCATTTTTCAGGATCTGAGGCTGTGTGAGGACTTAATTTGTTTTGTGCTCTGAGCTGACATTTTTATTGATACCATTTTGGGGTAGAAACTATGTTTTGATTGCCTCTTATTTTATTGCAATGTTGCAAAAAACCCCGTAATGCTGGTATTTTGATTTTTTTCTCCATGCGCCATTTACCGATCTGAGTCTGACTGCTGTAGCCAATGAGATACACACAAGACCACTAAGCTAGCTGCTAAGAAACATATAACAACCACTGAGCTCTGGATCAGTGACATTTTTTTCATTATGAATTCTCTGAAATGATTAGTCACACTTCACAATCTGTCAGCAATAGTGACTCGATTCTTAACTAACCTGACAGTGCTCGAGAAATGTGAAGAAAGAAGTTAGCTTGCTAACAATTTTCACAAATCTGCTTACCTAGTTCTGTAAGAATAGTTGTCAAAACTTTGGTAGCACCTCTTTCCAGAGTTGTGATAGAAAGGGATCTCTGGACTCATGATATTGTGTCTATAAAATATAATGAGTCGAAGACCTTTCTTAATGATAAAAATACAATGTTAAAATAAAACAAAAAACAAACCGTTTAATAAAGACATCTAATAGAGTATAAAGAAAAAGAGAAAAGGCATTTTTAGTGTGTTATCGTCAATATAAGACAGACAACAACGGATTACATATGCTCACCTCCTTGGGTTGTGACCTGGCATAACTCTGTACTCTTAAGAATGAAGGGCTGCTGCTCTGACCAATGACCCATGTGTCGATGGTAAGAAACGTATTCAAACCAAACAGGAAGGCGCTGTAATTCTCAGGCGATGCCACAGAGCGAAGACAAGGGGATATGTTCTCTGGATCTGTATTCATTCATACAATGAGTTTCGAAGTCAGGTTGACTCCATCAGATACCCGATGAGGTCAACCCGACTTCGAAACGCATTGTATGAATGATTACAGAGCCAGAAAACATACACCCTTTTCTTCACTCTGTGACATCGCCTGAGAATTACTGCTCTTTTTCCTGTTAGATATTAAAAAAAAAAATAAAAATATTGAACAGATAACCATACCCTACTCCTATCCATAAAATTCTATTCCAAGTCAAATATTCTAGTGAGGACTATACAAAAAATAAATAAAAACCAGACATTTTACAACAGCTGATTGACAGGAAGTAAGCTATGATTTTTGTAAATGAACTATTATATATTTCCCACAAGTATAGAAAAACATGGTGCATAAGGTCCAAACCATTATAATAAAAGTAGATATACCTAATTAAACCCAACGTCTAGCATACAAAGAGTAAAAGATGCCAAGAGACACAATATGGTCTTGTGCAAGACTTTTTTTGTTTTTAAACCACAGACACTTATAATACAGTATACTAAATATCTCAAGTTATCAAATACTGTACAAAAAAACATTTACCAATTTACCTACTTAGTTTACCTATTAACACATAATGGAGGATACCTACTTTGGGATTCCAAAGCTTCTGCCTTGACGATGTGGAGATTGGGGAGATCTGTAATGTTCATATGATGCAAGACTGGCTGCAGTCTGCAAATAAAATAAAGAAAATGCTCATCCTAGGCATGTTACCACATTGGATTGGGAAATTGACAACCCTACTGTTACACAACATTTAAACCTCCATTGAATGTACCTTCTTGAAGAGCCGCTTCCTAGATTTGAGGTCAAGCTCTAAAAAGGTAAGAAAAGCAAATGAATGTCATACTCCGTAAAAGCACTCAATACATTTTAGTAAAACAGTCTGGCCTACAAATTGTGTTTGATAAATCAGTTTAAATATCCTTACCTGAATATATTCCAATTGAGCATTCCTTGTAAAATACATTTCTTACATTAAATCAATATAAAAATAACCAAGGCGCTGGCGTGTTATGAGATAACCTGCTGCGAATAATAAGACAATACCACAATTTTGTCTTAAATAATCCAGATACCTTACAAGCAAACTGATTTGCTAGTGTCCACTTTAGGTAGTAACTTTGTTAGGTGAGAATAAGTTTGTTCGTAATCCATGCAATCTTCAGGGCACTGTCCTGGCCAGTAACAAGTGACCCACTGTTGCAGTGTCCAAGTCCCGTGTTAAGGTACTGTCACACTAAACGAGATCGCTAACGAGATCGCAAATGTGTCACCGATTTTATGACGCAGTAGTGATCTCGTTAGCGACGCAGCTGTGTGTGACATGTAGCGGCGATGTGGCCCCTGCTGCGATGTCGTTGATCGCTCATGAACGTTCTGAGCCATTTTTTGGTCGTTTGTGTCCCGCTGGTGAGCCTGAATCGCTGAGTGTGACACCCTTTATGAACGACTTCACCAGCGTCGCAGGCGGAACTAGGTTTTCCCAACGACCGCAGAGGTCGTTATACAGATCGCTGATGAGTTGTGTTTGGAATCTAACTAGCGATCCCATAGCGATCGCACCAGCGATCTCGCCAGGTCGTGTCGTTGTCGTGATCGCTGGTGCGATCGCTAAGTGTGACAGTGCCTTCTCACCTAACAAAGATATCACCTAACAAAGTTACTACCTAAAGTGGACGCTAGCAAATCAGTTTGCTTGTAAGGTACTACTGAACAGTGTGACTTTATCTGTCATTTATAAAAGGTCAAATGAACTACACGGTGCATGTGAATGTATTAGGACTTAAATAATTGGTTTTATGTTACAGTCTCATATCATGATCTTTAATCACAGATAGACTTTTGGAGCTTTTAAGCGTACTAGTATCCTTTGGGCACTCACTGGATATTCTACCTTTTGGTGTCAATCATTGATGCGCTGGGGCGCACATGGTTATTGTATTTATACCTTTATTAAGATAAGCTTTCTTACATTTGAGAAATACCTAGCGCAAATATTTTATTTCTTATATTAACTCAACCTACATTTATAAGTTATGCAAAACACAGAAATTTTAAGCTACAAACCAATGTCACTTTGGTAGCCAGCAGGAATCTTCTGGTAATTTGTTCCTTTGCGGTTAGTAGACGAATTCCAAGCAGGAACGGGGATCACTTGAGTGACTGGTTTTAGATTAACAAGTGGGACAATGTGCCTGTAAAGAAACATAATTTGGTTTAGACTGTATGTGTTACATATTGGTTACACAAGTACATAGCCATCTGCCAAAAAAAGGCAATATACGATTTACATTTTGATGTAGGAATTAACCTTCTTCATGGACAAGAGTGGTGTGTGGGAAAACAGATGCATTTAACTTCTGCCCTTCTCCTTAAAATATGAGATGCACCTTCAGAGCTACGCCTACTTCTCCCTGAATGCTTTAAGCTTGTGGTGTACATTTACAAGGGTTTAAAACTTAGTACCATGCTATGACTACAGACTTGAGAACCCTACATTGCACAGTGCTTTGAGGATTCTCTGGTGTATTGAGCGTGACCACAAGTATGTGATTTGCATACCTGCAGTCACACGACTGCATGCTCCCTGCACCGTAAAATCCTCACAGCGCGCGATGTGAGAATTCACAATTCTGCAGTCACAAAGTGACTGCAGACTTGTATCCCAAGGCCATACAACCTCTTTAACCCCTTAAGGAACAAGCCACTGTGTAGGTTAATGACCAGGCCTTAATTTTGAAATCGGACCACTGTCACTTTATGAGGTTATAACTTTGGAACGCTTCAACAGATCCAGCTGATTCGGAGAATATTTTTTCGTGACATATTGAAATTCATGTTAGTGGTAAAATTTCTATGATGCGACTTGCGTTTAGGAAAAAAACTGAAATATAGCGAAAATTTTTAAAATTTAGCAATTTTCAAACTTTTAATTTTTATGCCCTTAAATCAGAAAGATATGTCACAAAAAATAGTTAATAAATAACATTTCCCACATGTCTACTTAGCACAATTTTGGAACCCAAATTTTTTTTTTTTTTTTTAGGAAGTTATACGTGTTAAAAGTTGACCAGCGATTTCTCATTTTTCCAAGAAAATTGACAAGACTTTTTTTTTTAGGGAGCACCTCACATTTGAAGTCACTTTGAGGGGTCAATATTACAGAAGATACCCAAAAGTGACACCATTCTAAAAACTGCACCTTTCAAGGTGTTCAAAACCACATTCGAGAAGTTTATTAACCCTTTAGGTACTTCACAAGAATTGAAGCAATGTGGAAGGAAAAAATTAACATTTAACTTTTTTTCCCCCAAAATTTGTCTTTGGACACAATTTTTTTTTAATTTTGTCAAGGGTATCAGGAGAAAATGAACTACAATATTTGTTGTGCAATTTCACCTGAGTACACCGATACCCCAAGTGTGGAGGAAGACCAATCTTTAGGCGCACGGCAGTGCTCAGAAGAGAAGGAGCATCATTTGAAATTTTGAATGTCAAATTGGCTGGAATCGAAAGCGGACGCCATATCGCGTTTGGAGAGCACCTGATGTACCTAAACAGGGAAACCCCCATAAGTGACCTCATTTTGGAAACTAGACCCCCTAAGGAACTTATCTAGATGTGTGGTGAGCACTTTGAACGCCCAAGGGCTTCACAGAAGGTTAGAACGTAGAGCCGTAAAATTAATAAATTATTTTTTCCACAAAAATTATCTTTTCACCCCCAATTTTTATTTTCCCAAGGGTAACAGGTCCCAAAAGTTACAGTGCAATTTGTCCCGAGTACTCCGACACCCCATATGTGGGGGTAAACCACTATTTGGGCGCATGGCAGAGCTCGGAAAGGAACGAGCGCCATTTGACTTTTTGGCTAGAATTGAGATTTGACGCCATGTCGCGTTTGGAGAGCCCCTGATGTGCCTAAACAGTAGTAATCCCCCATAAGTGACCCCATTTTGGAAATTAGACCCCCCCAAGGAACTTATCTAGATGTGTGGTGAGAGCTCTGAACCCTCAAGGGCTTCACAGAAGTTTATAACAGAGCCGTAAAATTAAAAAATCATTTTTTCCACAAAAATGATCTTTTCATCCCAATTTTTATTTTCCCAAGGGTAACAGGACCCCAAAAGTTACAGTGCAATTTGTCCCGAGTACGCCGACACCCCATATGTGGGGCTAAACCACTATTTGGGCGCATGGCAGAGCTCGGAAAGGAACGAGCGCCATTTGACTTTTTTGGCTAGAATTGAGATTTGACGCCATGTCGCGTTTGGAGAGCCCCTGATGTGCCTAAACAGTAGTAATCCCCCATAAGTGACCCCATTTTGGAAACTAGACCACACCAAGGAACTTATCTAGATGTGTGGTGAGAGCTCTGAACCCTCAAGGGCTTCACAAAAGTTTATAACAGAGCCGTAAAATTAAAAAATCATTTTTTCCACAAAAATGATATTTTCATCCCCAATTTTTATTTTCCCAAGGGTAACAGGACCCCAAAAGTTATTGTGCAATTTGTCCTGAGTAAGCTGACACCCCATAAGTGGGGGTAAACCACTGTGTGGGTGCATGGCAGAGCTCGGAAGGGAAGGAGTGCAGTTTGACTTTTTCAACGCAAAATTGTCTGGAATTGAGATCGGACGCCATGTCGTGTTTGGAGTGCCCCTGATGTGCCTAAACAGTCGAAACCCCCCACAAGTGACACCATTTTGGAAACTAGACCCCCCAAGGAGCTTATCTAGATGTGTGTTGACCACTTTGAACCCCCAAGTGCTTCACAGAAGTTTATAACAGAGCAGTGAAAGTGAAAAAGTCACTTTTTTCCACAAAAATGATCATTTGCCCTAAAATTTTTATTTATACAAGGGTAACAGGAGAAATAGGACCCTAAAAGTTGTTGTGCAATTTGTCCTGAGTACGCTGATACCCCATATGTGGGGTGGAACCACTGTTTGGGCGCATGGCAGAACTCGGAACGGAAGGAGCGCCGTTTTGGAATGCAGACTTTGATGGAATGGTCTACGCGGGTATGCTGCGTTTGCAGAGCCCCTGATGTGCCTAAACAGTAGAAACCCCCCACAAGTGACCCCATTTTGGAAACTAGACCCCCCAAGGAGATTATCTAGATGTGTGGTGAGCACTTTGAACCCCCAAGTGCTTCACAGAAGTTTATAACGTAGAGCTGTGAAAATAAAAAAATCATTTTTTTCCACAAAAATTATCTTTTTGCCCCAAAATTTTTATTTTCACAAGGGTAACAGGAGAAATAGGACCCTAAAAGTTGTTGTGCAAATTGTCCTGAGTACGCCGATACCCCATATGTGGGGGTAAACCACTGATCGCCTTACTGCGATCTTTGGGAGGCAGAATGAACAAATCTACAAAAGGTGAAGAATTGGTTTTATTTTTTACGTCGTTCCTCGTGCGGTATTAGGGATTAGGTGACTTTATTCTTCGGGTCGGTGAGATTACAGCGATACCAGATTTATACCCTTTTTTCATGTTTAGCTTCTGTCACACATTAAAAGACGCATTTTTTGTAAGAATTTTTGTAAGAAATCTTTGCATCGCCGTATTTTGAGAGCTATAATTTTTCCATAGTTCGTCCGACAAGAGTCATGTGTGGGCTTGTTTTTTGCGGGATGAGCCGACGTTTTTATTGGTACAATTTTCGGGCACAAAGTTTTTTGATCGCTTTCTATTCCGATTTTTGTGGAGGCAGAATCAACAAACAAGTTAGGATTTTTTTTTCTCCATTCCGCATGTGGTAAAATTGGTAAGGCAGCTTTATTCTTCGGGTCACTACGATTACAGAGATACCTCATTTATATCTTTTTTTATGTTCGGGCGCTTTTATACAATAAAAACTTTTATAGAAAAAATAATTATTTTTGCATCAGTTTATTCTGAGCTATCACTTTTTTATTTTTTCGCTGACGGAACTGCATGGCAGCTTGTTTTTTGCGGGACAAGATGACGTTTTCAGCGGTACCATGTTTATTTATATCCGTCTTTTTGATCGGGTGTTATTGCATGTTTTCCAAGCGGTATGTTGATACCGCTTGGACAAAGTATAATTTGCTACTTTTAGGTGTTGTTTTTTTTTATGGCATTCACTGAAGGGATTAACTAGGGTGACGCTTTTACAGATGGGATTTTTATGGACGCGGCAATACCAAACGTGTATTTTTATTTTTTTTTTACATAAAAATGTGTATTTATTAGGGGAATTTTTTAATTATTTTTTTATATATTTTTTTTACATTTTTTTTTTTTTTACCTAGTCCCTTTATGGGACTTTCACTTTTTAACTTTTGATTGATGGTATAATACATTGCAATGCTCCAGCATTGCAATGTATTATGCCTATGCACAAAGCTTCTGAGACCATGCTATGAGCATGAGAGGCTTTCCGTAGCTGGATGACCCGGGGTTGTCATGACGACCCCGGGCCATCATGGCTGAGATCGGGCCCCGCGATTACATCGCGGAGACGCCGATCTGAGGCAGAGGGAGCTTCCGACCCTCTGCCTCCTCCCTGAACGTTGTGATCACAGAAGTCAGGGGGTTAACAGTCAGGGGCGGCGCGGACGCCGCTCCTGGCTGTCAGTGCAGGAAGCTCAGCCACCAGCAGCGCTGAGCTCCTGCACTTATCAGGCAGGAGATGCTGAAATTTCAGCATCTCCTGCCCGATCACAGCTTAATTTGGTCAGTCAGATTGACTGACCAATCACAGCGCTGTGGGTGCGGAGACTGACTGCAAAGGTCCCGCACCTCCTGCCGTGCCTGTCAGCTGTCATAGACAGCTGTCGCACTGAACTGTCACTGCATGTTTACACACAGTGACAGTTCTAATGCAGGACGTGCACAGTCCGTCCTGGTGCGGGAACGGACATCCTGCCATGATGGACTGTGCACGTCAATGGACGTTAAGGGGATAAATGGAACCTGTCACCAGGTTTGTCCCATGTGATGCAAGGCCACTACCTTTCAGCCCTGATATAAAGCATTTTAATATGCTGTATATGTGCCCCCAATCTTGCCTTCAAGACAAGAAGACCACCTCTGATAATACGCACAGACAGGAAGGTCGAGTCATATGGGTGTCACTGTCTGGGTCCGTTACCTCCTCTTCTTGTGATGCTCTACCCTTCTAGCTTTGTGTGGATGGCGCATCCTGTGTTATCCACAGTCTCCCCAGCATCTGACCAGGGCAGAGTGAAGTACTGCAGTACACATGCTTCGGGGCTGTTTGACCTTTCCCAGCGCCTGCATACTGCAGGAGAGAGTATACCTGCGAGGGAGCGCAATGCTGGGGACGCATCATCCCACGATGCAAGAAGGAGGGAGGCACTGGACCAACACAGCGACGCCCATCGGACCCAACCTCCCCGTAGGCATTATAAGGGTGAGTTTCCACGATCAGGATTCCTTCAGGAAATGCTGCGTGTTTGGCGCTGTGCGTTGGCGCAGTGCCAAACACGCAGCGTCCAGATGTTACAGCATAGTGGAGGGGATTTCAAGAAATCCCGTCTCCACTATGTGTAACAACACGCAGGCGGAAGACCTGCGTTTCCGGACATGCGGCGCGTCTTTTCAGACCGCAGCATGTCCTAGCGTATTGCGGCGACGCTGCATCGCCGCAACGGAATTTAACACAGGGCTATGCAGCCCTGCGTTCTTTCCGGATGTGTTCCGGAGGTGTCCGAAACACATCCGGAATGAGCGCGCGTCAGAAAGGGGGTGGGGCTTTGGGCGGTGCGGAATTTCCGCTCCGTCCAAAGCGCTGTGGTTCCGGACCGTGGAACCACAGCCTAAAAGGTCTTTCTCATTTTAAAGGCAGGATTGAGAGCACATATACACAGCATATTAGAATGCTGTATATCATGGCTGAAAGGTACTAACCTTACCCCATATGAGACTATTTTTATGTAACACATTGTACTTCATGTTAGTGGTAAATATTATCGATATAATTTTTGTTTATTTATGAAAATCTTAAAAATGACAACACTTGAAAAGTTTCAAACTTAAATTTTTTATGCCCTTAAACCATAATAAGAGAATAATACTCGCCTACTTGTGCCCGAGGGTGAGGGCCTACACTGACCCCCTGCAGTTTGCGTACCAGCAGAGATTGGGGGTGGATGATGCTGTAGCGTCTCTGCTACATACAATGCATTCGTTCTTGGACAATGATGGCACTGCAGTGCGTGCCATGTTCTTTGACTTCTCTAGTGCTTTCAATACCCTACAGCCGCTCTTACTACGTAATAAGTTGACTGCTATGGCGGTAGATGAGGGGATGGTGAACTGGATAAGTGACTACCTGACAGACAGGCCACAGTTTGTAAGGATGGGGGAGGTGGTATCTGGCAGTGTACGGAGCAGTGTGGGAGCCCCTCAGGGTACAGTGCTGTCACCCTTCCTCTTCTCATTGTATACAGCTGACTTTCAGTATAAATCTGATTTTGTCAACTCCAAAAATTCTCAGATGACTCCGTGATTGTAGGGGGCATTGTGGGGGGGCCGGGGGAGGAGGAATATAGAAGGGTGGTTTCTGACTTTGTGGATTGGTGTCAGACTGTCTAGAACTAAATGTAAAGAAAACCAAGGAGATGGTGGTGAGTTATAGAAGGAAAAAGGAGGATTACATACCAATCAGCATTGCTGGCCAGGAGGTTGAGATTGTTGAGAGCTACAAATATTTGGGGGTTCACCTTGACAGTAAACTCGATTGGAGGTGTCATACAGAAAAGGTTTACAAGAAGGGAATGAGCAGACTGTACTTTCTGCGGAAGCTCAGGTCGTTCAATGTGTGCAGTAAAATGCTGGAGATGTTCTACCAGTCCGTTGTAGCAAGCGCCATCTTTTTTGCTATCATTTGCTGGGGCAGTAGTGTGCGAGTAGCTGACGCTAATAAACTCAACAAACTTATCAAGAAGGCAAGCACAGCTGTTGGCCTCCATCTTGACTCTTTTGAGGAGGTATTGGAGGATAGAATTCAGAAGAAGTGTAGGGCAATAATGAACAATAACACACACCCACTATACGAGCTGTTCTTGAATCAGAAGAGCACATTCAGCAGCCGTCTAATCCTACTAAGGTGCAAGAAGGAGAAATTCAGGAAATCGTTTGTACCTACTGCTATGGGGATGTATAATAATTTCCTAAGGGTGGCAGAAAAATAATGACTGATGGTTGGTGTACTAATGTCAATTAACACTATCTTATATATACATGAACTACACACTTTTATTTATTATGTAATGTTGGTACACCTGTGCAAGATTTGTGTCCTAATATTTTATGTACTGCTGTTTGTATTGCTGCTGTAATACTGTAATTTCCCCCCGGGATCAATAAAGTGTATCGTATCGTATCGTATCGTATCGTAAACCAGATATTTATACATCACACCAAACAGATAATAAATCACATTTACCACGTCTTCACATCAGCATAATTTTTTAACATTTTTGGGGGTTAGGGCATTAAAAGTTTAACAATTTTTAGCTTTCCAACAAAATTTAAAAAAAAAAATTAAATTTCATGGCCTCATCCCATTTGAAGTTACTGACTGGTTCAGTTTTGGGTATTTTCTGTCATAGGTCCTCAAAGTGCTAAAAACCACATTCAAGAAGTTCATTAACCCATGAGGAGCTTCCCCGGAATTAAAGCAATATGGAAGGAAAAAAATAAAATTTTGCTTTTTCACGCAAAAATGTTGTTTTAGTCCCAAACTTTTCAGCTTCACAATAGTAACACGAGAAAATGGGCACGAAAATCTGTTGTTCGATTTTTCCTGAGTACGAATCATGCCTCACATGTGGTGAAAAACTGCTGTTCGGACTGCAATTTTGGATGCTGTATCACATTTGAAGAGCCCCTGGCATGCCCAAACAGCAGAAACCCCCACAAATGACCCCAATTTGGAAACTACATTTTAGAAATTCATCTAGGGGTGTAAAAATTTAGACTTGAGAGTCCTCAGTGTTGATACTTTTAATGCTAACTGAAAAGAGTACCATCTTTCAGTTAGCCATTAAAAGGTATCAACCACTGAGGACTCTCAAGTCTAAATATTTTTTATCTATGGCTAACACGGTACGAAGATACACATCTTCCTATATCTAGGGTGTAGTGAGCATTTGTAACCCTTAGGACTGGCCATTTTTTATTTTTTTTTTAAATCTGACATGTGTCACTTTATGTAGCAATTATTCTGCAATGCTTCAATATATCCCATTGATTTTGAGAGCTTTTTGTGACACGCTATACTTTATGATAATGGCAAATTTAGGTCAATATGTTTTGCATTGCCTTATAAAAATATCAGAAATTTGACTAAAATTTTAAACAATTTGCAATTTTAGATCTTTGAATGATCATCCCTTTAATCCAGATAGTCATACCACACAAAAACAAGAATAAACATTTCCCTCATGCCTAGTTTACATCAGCACCATTTGAAAAATGTTTTATTTTGTTAGCATTTTAGAAGGTTTAAAAATGTAGCAGTAATTTTTCATTTTTTCAAGGAAAATTACAACATTTTTTAGGGACCTGTTTAGTTTTGAAGTGACATTGGGGGATAGATATAGAGAGATCGATATGAACCCCCAAAAGTGATACCATTTTCAAATTGACACCCCTCAACATATTCAAAATTGGGTTTTGGGTAGTTCATTAATCCTTCAGGTGCTTTTCAGGAATTAAAGTCACCACTTTTCTGTCCTACCAAATAAAAATATCATTTTATTCAGTGCCAGCTTTGCATTCCCTAAGTACTTATGTAACCCCCTGACTCCCCATGTATCACCCACAAACTTTTATACTTCTCCTGCGATGTATGCTAATCGGGTCCATCCGGTCCGATGGGCGTGGCTTCGGTTCAGTCACACCAAACCTCTCTACGGCTGCTGCACGCAGTCCTTGACGTGGATGGCAGATCGCTGTGAGATATCGCGCCTGCGCAGTCAAATGGTTTCTCGCGCATACGCACTTCTGCTTTTTGGTTTTGCCCGCAGTTGGGCAAAGCATACTGCACACGCTCGAGAAGCCATTTGACTGCGCGGTCACGATATCTCACAGCGATCTGCGTCACCCACGTCAAGGACTGCGTGCAGCAGCCAGAGGGAGGGGTGGAATGAGTGAACCGAAGCCACGCCAACCAGACCGGACGGACCCTATTAGCATACATCGCGGGAGAAATATAAAATGTTTTTATGGGTGATACATGGGGAGTCAGGGGATTACATAAGTTTTTAGGGAATGCATAGCGGACACTGAATAAAATGATATCTTTTAGCTGGTAGAACTGAAAAGAGGTGACAGGTTCCGTTTAATGCAAAGTGGCATGATAGGAATGTAAAAGTTTATTTTTACCACCTAAAGTTTGATAACTTCTGAACAGGTTGCTATAGCTGGCAGACCCGTAGGTCATTATTTGGCTGAGAACTGCCATGGCAAACATCATGATCACATGTTCAAGAGCTCAGGGTGTCAATGGGGTTAAAGAGGAAGCCCCCACACTCTGTTAACCATCTAGAAGCCAGTCACTATTGCCAGTAGCATTTAAGGGGTTAAACAACCATAATCAGTGTCAACACTGATCGTAGCTGATGCAGCAAGTTGTCAGCTATAGTGTACAGCTAAGCTTCAGGATTATAGGGGGATGCTAATCCCTTATATTACAGGTCAGTAAAAAGACGTATTGGTGGTCACTAGGGGGGCTAACCCTCAGGAGATTTATAGAATTGCATAATATTGAGCTGATTCACTGGAAAATTACTATTTTTTCCACTAAAATGTTTCTTTGGCTAAAAGTTTTCAATTTTCAAAAGGAATAGGAGAAAATGGACAGTACAATGTTACACAAATTCTCCCGACTATTCCACTACCCCATATGTGGTCAAAAACTAGTTTTGAGGCACAGTGCAAATCTCAGGAGGGAAGAAGCGCCATATTGGAGTTCAGATTTTACTGGACTGGTTTGAGGGTGTCAGGTCACATTGGTAGAGCTTCTGGGGTGTCAGAACAGCCAAAACCTCCCATAAGCAAGTCTATTTTACAAACTACACCTTTCAATGAATTCATCTAGGGGTACAGTGATCATATTGACATCATATGTGTGTCACAGAATTTTATCCAATTGTGCAGTGTGTAAAAAGTTTACCACAAAATTTTGTTTTAGCCCCAGATTTTACATTTTCACAAGGGGAAATTGTTAAAAATGGCAGCAAAATTTGTCTCACAAATTCTGTTGAACGTGTCATTACCCTGTATGTGGCTGTACAGTACTGCTTAGCCACACGGCGAGACTCGGGAGGGACAGAGCGCCATTTAACTCTTGGATAACAAATGATTATAGAATAGTTTGTGGACTCAATATACAGCCAAATCAATATACACCGCCAAATCATATGCCAGACTGTGTCCACAGTGCCTTTATTTGCCTCACTATAAGGCATTTTCTGCCAGGGGTTCATTCCAAATCACACATTTTAGAGACTTACACGGAAACCCCGGTGTGAGCGCTCAGCACAGGATAAAGGTGAGCCGAGCCTTGCTGCAATGTTTGTGAGGCAGAATGAAGAAATCAACAGCAGGTCAAGAATTGGTTTAATTTTTTACGCCATTTTCCATGCGGTATAAGTGGACTTTTTCCTTCGGGTCGGTGCGATTACAGAGATACCAGATTTATATTGGTTCTTTAGATTATGCTGCTATTACACACGAGGACGCTTTTTTTTGCATTAAAAAAAAAAAGTGTTTGCATTGCCATATTTTGAGAGCTATAATCTTTCAATATTTATGTCGACCATTAAGTGAGGGCTTTTTTTATTTGTGGAACAAGTTGCCATTTTTATTGGTACCATTTTCAGCACATGACTTTTTTGGGAGGCAGAATGAATAAAAAACAGCAATTTAGAATTTTTTAATTATTTTATGCTGTTCGCTGTGTGGTAAAAGTGATAAGACAACTCTATTCTTCAATAGAATGAGGAATCTGGGGATTCAAAATCCACGCTGCCAAGTATTTATATTATGATCACAGACAGACATGTAGTATAATTGCAGTTTGTTACATCAACGTGTTGTTTCAAAGTTTACAAAACTCTTCATCATGACGAAACCGTAGTCCTGATGAAGAGGTTTATATAATTTGAAATGTGTTTTAGTAATAAACCACAGTTATGCTACATGTTTATGATCATACTTTGGATACTTGGCAGCGTGGATTTTGGATCACCAGATTCCTCATTCTATTGCATGAAACCCCATTGGTGATCCTGCAGCAGCCTTCACACATGCTTTATACAGGAGTTGATACTCTCACAAACCTATCAAGTGACCAGATTTCTTAACTTTCTATAGCATTTTGCCACCAGGTAAGACTTTATTTTGCATTTCTTGACTCCCCAGTTTCTCCATTTTATTTAAAACTTTATTCTTCAGGTCAGAATGATTACAACGATACCACATTTATATCGTTTTTATGTTTTGGCATTTTTACACAAATTATTTTACAGAAAAAAAAGCTGTTTCCATTATTATATTCTGAGAGCTGTAGCTTTTTATTTTTTGCTAATGGAACTGTATGGCGGCTTGTATTTTACGGGACAAAATGATGTTTCTTTGAATCAATTATAAAACAGTCTACAATAGAGCAGCAAAGTTAGAAATATGCCCTGCTAGTCACATTTTCAAGTCTACAGACCCAAATCTATCCCTCATTGCATGGGCGTACCCAGGATCAAAACTAGGGGGGGGGGGGCAAGCCATGGTCGTTCAGGTTGTAAAATTTTAGAATGAAAAAGATGAATGAAACTGCTCCATACCTGTATATATATCATCACCAGCCCACTAAGCCCAGCACCACCTGTATATATCATCACCCGCCCACTGAGCCCAGCACCACCTGTATGTGTATATATATATATATATATATATATGTGTATATATTATATTATATATATATATATATCTCATCACCAGCCCACTGAGCCCAGCACCACCTGTATATATCTATCTATCTATCTATCATCACCAGGTCCAGCCCACTGAGCCCAGCACTATATATATATATATATATATATATATATATATATTATATATATATATATATATCACCAGGTCCAGCCCCAGCCCACTGAGCCCAGCACCACCTGTGTATACATCAGCACAGCCAGCCCCTGCATATATCAGCCCAGCCCCTGTATACATCAGCCAGCCCCTGTATACATGAGCCCAGCCACAGACCCTGTATATACATCAGCACAGCCAGCCCCCATCCTCTGTATATATCAGCCCAGCCCCTATCCTGACTCCTGACACTCTACGCTCCTCCGGGTGCCTGAGTTGAGAGAAAGTCACTGACCTGATACGTTCAGGTTCAATGGGCGCACTGCAGCCAGGGGCGGGAGATGGGGAGTGCAGAGCGGTCTCTCTCTCTCTGATCGCAAAGAACGTCCTGACGTTCAACGTCAGGCGTTCTTATTAACCCCCTATGTAGAGGGCACCCGGGTCACTGCGCGCACCTGTAAAGCCGCCATGCCCGATAATTTAAAGGGCCGGCGGCAGGAAAAATAGGTGACTAGGCCTAATGAGAGGTGCGCAGCGCGCCACTGCTTCGGGGGGGGGGGGGGGGGCAGCTGCCCCCCCACCCCCCCACGGTGGGTACACCCATGCCTCATTGTAAAATTCAAATGCACAACAAAAAAAATTCCCTTACTTTCATAATTTCTGCTATAGTAAACTTACTTTTCTGCTAGTTCTTCAATAAATACTGTAACAGAGTTGGTATCTTGTCCAACCTCTTGTATATGAGCATTGTAGTATCGCCCACCAGGCTCTAAACGCACCTACAATCACATAAGCAGGTTTTCACGTCACTGAATATGCATTTTATTAAGGCTTATGTTACGATATTTAAAAGGTATATATTCAAAACAGATCACACTTCTTTGTACAAGATTATCACTCACCTGACACTTATCACCCAAACAGTAATGCCTTCCAGCAAACACCATATATTCAGTTTTCTGAAGCTCTATAATGGACAAAATTTACATATTAAATGAAAGATTTTTTTTTACTTCCATAAGCAGTACAACATGTGAATTTTAAAGAATCTACAGTTATGGCCAAAAGTTGAAAGACGCCATGCTCCGCAAGTATAGGCACATAATCTTACGCATCCTTAAGATACAACACTGCCATGAAACAGTTTTTAAAGATTAGCTTTATTGCTGATCTAATTGATTGCATTTTGAAGGAGCACACTTTCAAGAACTGATTTAGAGCTTTCAGGTTTATAATAGTTCTAAAGGAGCAGTCTGGCTTCCGAATCAGAAAGAGGTGGGAATAAAACCCTTTACCCCTTTCTGTCAAGGGAACCTCCACCAGGACAGCCTTACACAACAGTCCCAGGACCTTTGCTTCCAGGGCTTGTTGTTCTGCTGAGATAGACCGGGAAGGGGTTATCATAAACTTGTCCAGTGGGAATTCAGGGTGGATAAAAATCAATGATTTTTTTAAAAAAATAATAAAAAAAAAATTGGATTTTTTTGATTTAAATCGGATTTTTTTGATTTAAATCGGATTTTTTTCAATAAACTGCTTTTTGAGGAAAATATTTTACCATCCAAAGGTTCTTCCATCATGAGATAAAGCTGAGTTGTTTAACTCAGTAGAATAAAGGCTGTATATGTGTAACATTCACAATGCCATGCTCTTCCAGAGGTTTCTGTAGGATTAGTGGGCAGTTTCTCTCCTATATTATCACAGACACTCGCTTTACTTACGCAGTTCTCAAAACTGAATTTGACTCCGCAGAGGTCCCAGCCTCTTCTTCACGGCAAAAATGTTACAACATGAACAGAGTTGAGAAAAATACCTTAATCCTATTGTTCTACAAACCTATATGAATACAGAATCAACCCCTTCAGTGCCAAGTCCAAGAAGTTAGACAATATGTTTCTGATTGTTTGGAGTGGAATAGATCTCCACAACACAAGAAGAATGTGAATCTAAGTGTGTCCAAATATGAATGATTAACCCATTAAACAGGGGAGAAAAAAGTAATATAAAAAGTGATTCTAAAAATCTTCATCTACTTGCATGTTAAAGTAGCAAGAACTACTGCCGGTGATCGAGAAATAAAATCTGAAAAATAATTGTAAAATGTTTGGTATTTCCACTTTTAAACACTAGACAGAGCAGCTGCTGAAATTTAAACTGCTAGCTCGTATTGCGACAGTAGTAAATGCAGGCGGGGTCTGATCACATGTGACTTCTCTCCTCCGTTACTAGGTGTTTGTAATAACAGAGGATGTAGTTTAGGCTCACAGAGGGGAGCCATTGCGGAGCCATTTTGTTGGGGACTGCCAGTGATACTGACAAGTAGGCTGTCACTGAGGACGACCGGCAGCATCTATTCTGTTAGTTCATGCTGCTCGCTGTATTATAAACTGAGCACAGATACGTGGAGAGTATCACACACTGGGATTATTCACAGCATATGACACACTGCATGTATCTAGATACAGGGCTGAGTGTAGTGTATCGCATTATGGGATTAGATACACCGGTCTGGGGCATATCGCACATGATGAAATTAGATACACCGGTCTGGGACGTATCGCACATGATGAAATTAGATATACCGGTCTGGTAGAAACTTTGATTTAAATCACTGATTTAAATCAAGCCTTACTGACTAGTGATTTAAATCGTGATTTAAATCGTGATTTAAATCAGTTTGATTTAAATCAAATCCACCCTGAGTGGGATCAAAAGAAACTAACTTCAGCCCTGATGCTATCAGGCTACGAACCCAGTCAATATTGGATATTTCGATCCAGGCAGGGTAGAAGGCTGACAGCCTACCCCTTACCTGGGCCAGCAGTCATTGAGGTGGTTTTCTATGCTGCAGAAAGGAGCTCCCAAACATGAACCCCCTACCTTTCCTCCTATCATCCTACTTGGCTCAGTCCCTGGAAGGCTTTCCATGGCTAAATTTTCTCCTACTGAAGGGACGCCTGTAGGAGGGAATTGGGAACTGGGAAATGCCTTCTCCAAATGCTCATCTAGGACCGGCCCAAAAAGATACTCGCCCTCGCATGGAATAGCACAAAATTTAGACCTGGCCTGAATATCCCTGGGCCAGCATTTCAGCCACAACATTTTCCAGAATGCATTAGAGAGAGCCGCAGCTTTTGCTGCCAACCTGACTGAGTCCGCTGTGGTATCTGATAAGAACGCTGCGGCACCCTGTATCACTGGTAACAACTCCAGAATAGTCTCTCTAGAAGTTCTCTCCTTCAGCTGAGTCTCTAATCAGTCCAACAAGATCATCATAGGCATGGACGTAAATGTACAAGCTACTGCTGGCATTTGAGTTCCAGCCGACATCTCCCAGGTGCCCTTAAGGAATGTATCCACCTTCTTATCAAGTGGGTCTTTTAAAGTCCCCATGTCCTCAAAGGGCAAAGAGGATTTTTTTGACACCTTGGCTACAGCAGCATCAAGTTTCGGGGCATTATCCAAGAACTCAACCCAGGGTTGTTAAAAGGATACCTCCTTTTAAACGCTGGGGGAAGGGAACATCCTCTTTAGATAGGAGTCCAGCAAGGGGGACCTGTAAAGTGCCCACTCATGACTATTTCCCTGCACACTTATTTCCCTGGCAGGATCAGGAGAAAAATAAGGGGAAAATTACACCGCCGAGTGAATTTTAATTTATATCACTTACAAGTGTGAATCAATTTAACCTCTTTCTGTCATCTGACGTACTATCCCATCCATATGCCCTGGGACTTAATTCCCAAGGACGGTATAGTACGTCATACGCAATCAGCTGCGCTCATGGGGGGAGCGCAGCTGATCGCAGCTGGGTGTCAGCTGATTATCACAGCTGACAAGCGGCACTATGTGCCAGGAGCGGTCACGGACTGCTCCCGGCACTTTAACCCCCTGGCACACTGCGATCAAAGATGATCGCAGTGTTCCAGCGGTATAGGGAAGCATCGCGCAGGGAGGGGTCTCCCTACGTGCTTCCCTGAGACCCTCAGAGCAGCGCGATATGATCGCGCTGTTCCGAGGGACTCCTCCCTGCAGGACCACAGATCCAAGATGGCCGCGGGGTCCTTCCGGGTCCTGCAGGGAGGTGATTTCTCATGCCCGCTGAGAGCAGGTGCTGAGAAAGCCTCCTGCACTGCCTGTAATATCGCTGATCTGACAGAGTGCTGTGCAAACTGTCAGATTAGCGATCTGACAATATATAGTGATGTCCCACCCTGGGACAAAATAAAAATGTAAAAAAAATAAAAATTAACATGTGTAAAAAATATTCCCCAATAAATTCATTTCTTTATGTAAATAAAAAAAAACACAATAAAAGTACACATATTTAGTATCGCCGCGTCCGTAACGACCCGCCCTATAAACCTGTCCCACCAGTTAACCCTTTCAGTGAACCCCTTAAAAAAAACCAAAAAAGACCAAAACAATGCTTTATCATCATGCCAAACACAAAGTGGAATAAACGCGATCAAAAAGACGGATATAAAAACATGGTACCGCTGAAAACGTCATCTTGTCCTGCAAAAAACAACCCGCCATACAGCATCAGCGGAAAAATAAAAAAGTTATAGCTCGCAGAATAAAGCGATGTAAAACTAATTATTTTTCATATAATTTTTTTATTGGATAAAAGCGCCAAAACGTAAAAAAAGGATATAAATAAGGTATCGCTGTAATCGTACTGACCCAAAGAATAAAACCACTTTATCAATTTTACCACACGAGGAACGTTATAAACGCCCCCCAAAAGAAATTCATGAATTGCTGGTTTTTGTTCATTCTGCCTCCCAAAAACCGTAATAAAAAGATCAAAAAATGTCATGTGCCCAAAAATGGTACCAATAAAAACGTTAACTCATCCGCAAAAAATAAGACCTCATGACTCTGTGGGCCAAAAAAGCGTTTTTTAGCGTGTGACAGCTGCCAAACATAAAAACCAGCTATAAATAGTAAATCAATATCACCCCCTTAGTTAGGGAAAAATAATAAAATTTAAAAAATGTATTTATTTCCATTTTCCCATTAGGGTTAGGGTTAAAGTTAGAGTTAGGGTTGGAATTAGGGTTAGGCGTGTTAGGGTTAGGTTTGTGGTTAGGGTTGGGACTAGGGTTAGGGGTGTGTTGGGGTTAGGGTTGGAGTTAGAATTAGGGGGGTTTCCACTGTTTAGGGAAAAAAAATGATTTTTATTTTCACAACCGGGCATTATAAAACTTTAGTGAAACACCTGGGGGTTTAAAGTTCTCACCACATATCTAGATAAGTACATTGGGGGGTGGGGGTGGAGAGGGGTGTCTAGTTTCCAAAATGGTGTCACTTGTGGGGGGTTGCCACTGTTTAGGCACATCAGGGGATCTCCAAATGCGACATGACGCCTGCAGACTATTCCATCAAAGTCTGCAATGCAAAACGTCACTGCTTCCCTTCCGAGACCCGACGTGTGCCCGTACAGTAGTTCTCTCCCACATATAGGGTACTCACATAGCGTACTCAGGACAAATTGAACAACAACTTTTGGGGTCCAATTTCTCCTGTTACCCTTGGGAAAATAAAAAATTGATGACAAATATTTTTGTGGGAAAAAAATAGGATTTTTTATTGTCATACCCGGGCATTATAAACTTGTGTGAAGCACTTGGGTGTTCAAAGTGCTCACCACAGATCTAGATAAGTTCCTTCGGAGGTCTAGTTTCTAAAATGGGGTCACTTGTGGGAGGTTTCCACTGTTAAGGCACATTAGGGGCTCTCCAAATGCGACATGGCGTTCAATCTCAATTCCAGCTTATTTTGGTTTGAAAAAGTCAAAATGGTGCTCCTTCCCATCCGAGCCCTACCGTGCGCCCAGACAGTGGTTTTCCCCCACATATGGGGTATCGGCATACTCAGGAGTAATTGCACAACAATTTTATCTGTCCATTTTCTCCTTTTACCCATGTTAAAATAAAAAAAAAAATGTTTGTAAAAGATAATTTTTGTGACTAAAAAGTTAAATGTTAATTTTTTCCTTCCACGTTGCTTCAGCTCCTGTGAAGCACCTGAAGGGTTAATAACTTCTTGAATGTGGTTTTGAGTACCTTGAGGGGTGCAGTTTTTAGAATGGTGTCACTTTTGGGTATTTTCTGCCATATAGACCCCCAAAGTGACTTCAAATATGAGGTGATCCCTAATAAAAAAAACACGGATTTTGGTAAGAACTTACCTGTAAAATCCTTTTCAGCGAAGGAAGGAAGAGAGACACAGTATTCATTACTGATGGGTAGGCGGAGCCCCAGATCAGGATGTCACCTCAGATCAAAAGAGTGCTGACTGGCTGGCCCCTCCAGCTCGGGCTCCTCCTACTCAGCTCCAGTCGTACCAAAGCTTTTAGGAAAAGAGCCAAGATCACCAGCGGAGCAACATAACCCCTTCTGAAGGAACTTCAGAGAAAAAACACAAGGATACAGGTTATGCATGCAAAGAAAGCCAAAAACCACAGAGTTCCAGGTACTACTTACGGAACCTGACTACTGCGATGAGCTGGCGATGCTGGAACAGAGCCTTAGCGCGCTGACCTCAGCCCAGATAATCGCTATCAGATAAGGGTCGCGCTGCATCTGAAAACATCAACACACTTCTGCCTTGGGAGGGTGCTGTGTCTCTCTTCCTTCCTTCGCTGAAAAGGATTTTACAGGTAAGTTCTTACCAAAATCCGTGTTTCAGCTGCAGATGGAAGGAAGAGAGCCACAGTATTCATTACTGATGGGACGTCCCAAAGCAGTTCAAAAATAAGGGTGGGAAAAACCAACAAAAGGCAGAAACCCAACAACCTTAACAACAAAGCGCAACCAGCGCTAAACACAAGTTCATCCAGAACTTTAAACTACAGCTGCCTGCAGGACCCTACGTCCGAGGGCTGCATCAGCGGAAGCACTGACGTCCACTTTATAAAACCTTGTAAACGTGTGGACAGAGCGCCAAGTTGCCGCTCGGCAGAGCTGCACTGCCGAGGCACCTTGATGAAAAGCCCACGATGAGGCCACAACTCTCGTGGAATGGGCTCGAATCTTAATCGGGCAAGATTCACCCCGAAGGCGGTAAGCTTCCAAAATAGCTGACCGGATCCAACGAGCTATAGAATCCTTGGAAGCTCGTTGACCACGCCGACGACCTGCTGGAACCACAAACAGGGAGTCCGTCTTACGAAAACCTTGAGTAATAGATAGATAAAACTTCAAGGCCCGCACTAAATCCAATGTGTGTAAATCTCGCTCTTTCGCATTCTTCGGATCCGGACAGAGTGAAGGCAACACAATATCCTGGTTAACATGAAATTGTGACACCACTTTAGGCAAAAAATCACCCCGAGTGCGAAGCACTACACGATCCGGAAAAAACTCCAGAAAAGGAGGCGAACAAGAAAGAGCTGCCAACTCAGAAACTCTCCTCAAGGAAGTGACTGCAACAAGGAAAGCCACCTTCCAAGAAAGTAAAGAAAGGCTAGCAGAAACCATAGGCTCAAAAGGTTTATGCTGAAGAGCCTCCAAAACAAGGTTGAGCCGCCAAGGAGACACGGGTGCCTTCCGCGGCAGAAACTTACGAGATATACCTCGGAAAAAGGAGAGCACGTCTCTATTTGAAGCAATGGTTCTCCGGAACAATAAGGACAGAGCAGAAATCTGACCTTTCAGAGTGCTGACTGCCAAACCCTTGTCTAGCCCATGCTGCAGAAAAGCCAACAGGTTGGGAATGGAAAATTTTCTCGGGTTCCGAGAGGACCCCAAACACCACGAAAAGAAGGTTTCCCAAATTTTGTGGTAAATCCTAGTAGTAGCCGGACATCTTGCAGCACGAAGGGTAGCAATGACCTCGGCTGAGAAACCTCTACGGGTCAAGATTTCGGTCTCAAGAGCCACGCCGTCAAACGCAGGGACATCAAGTCCGGATGACAAACGGGCCCCTGAGTCAACAAGTCCGGTTGAAGAGGGAGTGGAAAAGGAGGTGCCGCCAACAGCGACATTATTGTCGAGAACCACACCCTTCTTGGCCAGTCTGGAGCTATCAAAATAGCTGGAATTCTCTCTAGTCTGATCCGACGCAGTACTAGAGGAAGTAAGGATATCGGCGGGAATACATAGATCAGCTCGAATTGATCCCACTGAGCCACTAGAGCATCCACCGCCACCGCCTTCGGGTCCTTGTACCTGGACATGAACGTCGGTAACTTGGCATTGGACCTGGATGCCATCAAATCCACTTGGGGGGTTCCCCAGCGAGAGCACAGTAGTGCAAAAACTTCCGGGTGGAGGCTCCATTCCCCGGGATCCATCCTTCTGCGACTGAGAAAGTCCGCTGTAATATTCTGAACCCCTGGAATGTGAATCGCCGAAATGGCTGGTACACTGGCCTCTGCCCAAATCAGAATTCGGGACACCTCTACCATGAGACTGGAACTCCTTGTCCCACCTTGGTGATTGATATACGCGACAGCCGTCGCATTGTCTGTCTGCACTCGGACTGGCAGACCGCTCAAAGGGACCGTCCAATGTTGGAGGCAAAGGAAAATCGCCCTCAATTCCAGGATGTTGATCGGAAGAACAGACTCTTCCGATGACCATACCCCCTGAATCCAGAGATTGTTCCAAACACCCCCCCAGCCCATCAGGCTGGCATCGGTGGTTATGACTGACCACTTCGGAGGGAGGAAAGACTTCCCCAGGGAGAATGCCCCTGGACGTAACCACCATTCTAGAGAATCCCGCACCGCGCGAGAAATGGTGACACTGCAATCCAGCGATTGCGACTGATTCCATCGACTCAAGATGAACCTTTGGAGAGTCCTGGAGTGGAACTGGGCAAAAGGAATTGCCTCCATGGACGCCACCATCAGTCCCAGAAGACGCATACACTTCCGTAGAGACATTGCCGTTGAGGATCTCATAATCTGTACATGTCGAAGAAGACACGACTGTTTGTCTGGTGGTAGGGAAACTACCGACCGAAACGTGTCGAGATGCATTCCCAAAAAGAGGATTGTCCTCGATGGTTCCAGGGACGACTTCTCCCAATTGACCAGCCAACCGAAGTCCTTCAGAAACTGAAGAGACAAATCCCGAGCCGTCAACGCCTCCTCCTCCGAGGAAGCCACGATCAAAAGATCGTCCAGATAAGGGAGAATCGTAATCCCCTGTCTTCGAAGGATTGCCATGAGGGGCGCCAGAATTTTTGTAAAGACCCTTGGCGCTGAGGCTAAGCCGAACGGCAGAGCCACGAACTGGTAATGATTCTGACCTATGGCAAATCGAAGAAAGCGCTGATGAGCCTTTCCGATGGGAATATGCAAATAGGCGTCGCGAATGTCGATTGACACCAGAAAATCGTTCTGTGACAGAGCTGCCACAACGGAGCGAAGCGATTCCATGCGAAATTTCCGGGCATGGACATGCCGGTTTAATCGCTTGAGATCCAGAATCGGGCGAAATTTGTTCTCCTTTTTGGGAACTATAAAAAGGTTGGAATAAAAACCTTTCCCTCGGTCCTCTGACGGAACCGGTATCACTACACCCTTTTGTAGCAGAGATTCGACCTCTCGCTGTAGAGCGACAACAAGCTCGGGTTCCGACGGAACGCGAGATTGACAAAAAAACATTTGGGGGTCGAGAAGCAAACTCTATGAAATAGCCTGCCGACACTATCCGCGTTACCCAGGAATCTGGAACGCGAGCCATCCAAGCCGCCTTGAAAAGAAGCAGGCGACCCCCCACTCGAGAATCCTCGAGTGGACCCCTGGAGTCAATCCGACTTTGCGGGCTTTTTGTCAAGTTCCCGCTTGTCCTGGCGGAAACTCCGCTTCCAGGGAGTACGAGTTTTCTGAGAGGATTTCTTTCCTGAGAAGGAAGGACGACCCGATCCCCACGAGGAGTGACTAGATCGTCCTCGGCCCGAAAGGACCGCCGACCACTATAGACACCAGGCTTACTGGACACAGAGGCCATGGCCCTTCGCTGTGGTAATGCTGATTCCTTCGCCTTAGCCTTGGAAATCAGCTCTGTGAGGTCGGATCCAAAAAGATGGCCACCCTTGTAAGGTAAGGCCACCCTTGTTTGGAAACTGCGTCCCCGGCCCACTGTCTGAGCCATAAAGCTCTTCTGACTGTGACCGCTGAAGCTTGCGCTTTGGCCAGCAGAGATGCCGTATCCAGACCGGCATCAAAGATATAACAGGCTGCCGTTTCTAACCATTCACAAGTTTCCCGTATCTCAGATAACGGAGATTCATTTTGCAACTCCGTCTTCAGACGTGCCAACCAGCCTAGAGAAGCTCTAGCAGCACACATGGATCCTAGCACTGCTCGGAATCCATGACCCGCAGCCTCATAGCTTGCTTTTGCTGCCAATTCTGTTTTTCTATCCAAAGGCTCCTGTAAGCTCGCTTTCCCCTTAATAGGGAGTAGTGAGGATTTACTAAGCTGAGATAAAGACACATCCACTTCAGGAGCAGAAGTCCAATTAGCCTTTAACTCCGCAGAGCAAGGATAAAGTGTATCCAAGAAATGCGTTCCATGAAAACGCTTATCTGGACATAGACGTTCCTCCTCTATTACACTATTAAGCTCATCCAGAGCTGGCAATGTTGTACGCGAAGCACGGGACTCCTGGAACATGCGTGCTGATTTACCAGGACGACTAGTTACCTCCTCCGGTAACTGTAATATATCTCTCATGGCTTCAATTAATGCCTCCGTACGCTTCGCCATAGAGGAACGCCCCTGCGGCTCGTCCGCATCTGAATCGGATATTTCTCCATCCGAATTTAAAGGGGAACTCTGCCCAATATCAGATACATCTGACTCGCTCCGTGTAGAGGCCGGTAACGGCCTGCGTCGCTTCCTCTGAGAGGAATTAGCAGACACATATTGACCTAAAAGGTCAGACAAGTTGTTGATCGATCGAGCGATATTATCCAATTTTTCACCGCTGTCGACCGCAGCGCTAGACGCTGTGGAGGTCTGCGTATCTGATTGCCGCAATGGCACTGGGACGTGGTCCGCGGCATCTGAACTCTGTTCAGACATGTCTCACCTGTATGAGCAGGTCAAAGCGGTAATACCAGCAAAAACTATGCGTTTTTTTTTTTTTTTTTTTCTATATGCTGAAGGGTTAACGCTCCACCAGGCAGGGTTACCCCAGCGGTATTCAGTCAAAAAATTTTGCTGGTAGAAATAACCCTCAGAGGGGTTAATATTGCAAACTCACCACAATATATATGCTTGTGAGCCCCAGCCAATTTTATGTCTCTAATGAGACTGCAGCTGCAGGATAGCGATCGCTGCGCTGCAGGGTGAGGAATCAGCACTCACCCAGCTGGCCGTGGTGTCTTATGAGGAGAGGAGCGGTCTGAGGAGCCCAGGAGCCTGTGTAATGGCCGCCACAGTGAGGGAGTCGCAGGAGAAACGCCTATAATGTAACAGCGCTGTCACAGCAGCGCTGAAGCATACTGACATACAAGTAATAGCGCTGCTCACTCAGACGCTAAAGCACTCACACATTATTATAATAAAAATTGTGTGGAAAACTCATCAGCTTAGCGCCACAGGGACCCTCAGGGGTTTCTGGCGCTGTGCCCATGCTTCCCCCAGGGCGGGAAGCGCAGTGACCCCAGTGTGTGGTTTGCGCCCCGCCAGGGAAAACTCTCCTCATCCCCCAGGGCCGGCAAGGATTCTGCAGGGACCATTATGTAGTTACAGATCCGCCAAGGGAGAGGCTGGTGAAATACACTGATAAACATGTAATAGCGCTGTCACCGCAGCGCTGAAGCATACTGATATACATGTAATAGCGCTGCCATCAGACGCTAAAGCACTCACACATTAATAATAAAATTTTGTGTGGAGTACTCACCAGCCAAAGCGCCACAGGGACCCTCAGGGGTTTCTGGCGCTGTGCCCATGCTTCCCCCCAGGGCGAGGAACGCAGTGACCGCACGTGTGGTTTGCGTCCCACCAGGGAAGCTCTCCTCATCCCCCAGGGCCGGCAAGGATTCTGCAGGGACTTTGAGTAAATACAGATCCGCCAAGGGAGAGGTTGGGGTACAGCAGCGCTGGTACCCCTGAGACCTCTAGACCAACTGGTGATCCAAGTCTCCTGTCCGAATATAAAATAATAAAATCTTCTGAGGAGCTGCATTAGCAGCGACCATCCTCTGAGACCTCAAATCTTAGACTGGAGCTGAGTAGGAGGAGCCCGAGCTGGAGGGGCCAGCCAGTCAGCACTCTTTTGATCTGAGGTGACATCCTGATCTGGGGCTCCGCCTACCCATCAGTAATGAATACTGTGGCTCTCTTCCTTCCATCTGCAGCTGAAAAATGGTTTTGTACATTTTGTTGTAAAAATGAAAAATCGCTGGTCAACTTTTAAGCCTTATAACTTCCTAACAAAAAAAAAATTTTGGTTCCAAAATTGTGCTGATGTAAAGTAGACATGTGGGAAATGTTATTTAGTAACTATTTTGTGTGACATATTTCTCTGTTTTAAGGGAATAAAAATTCAAAGTTTGAAAATTGCTAAATATTCGCCATATTTCCATTTTTTTTCATAAATAAACCCAAGTTATATCGAAGAAATTTTACCACTAACATGAACAATATGTCACGAGAAAATCTCAGAATCGCAAAGATCCGTTGAAGCATTCCAGAGTTATAACCTCATAAAGAGACAGTGGTCAGAATAGTAAAAATTGGCCCGGTCATTAACGTGCAAACCACCCTTGGGGGTTAAGTGGTTAATAGGTACCGAATTACGAGGGGGACGCACCTCAGACGAAGGATATTTCCTGGAGGATGCTGAATCATCCACTCTGCTGGAGCTCCTCTGACTGGACTTCTCCACAGAATCCAGACTCTCACTTACACAGCTACTTCCTGCACGGTCACGGGGTCATCGCCGAGATGCTCGATGCATCTGACTGGGCAGCTGCTGCTGTACAGGAAGTACCTACTGCTCGCACGACTCCATCCTTTTAGAAAAGCATCACGACCAGAAGCAAGGAGGTCTGTGCAGGTTCCCTTTTTGAACGCTGGGCACATCCCCATCCGGTACCCCCGGTATCTGGGTCTGCAGGTCACGGCGCCATTTTGGAGTTCTACTGCCCAGAGATCACCAGCCATGCCTCTTCCGGACGTGATGTGGTCCCCGGAGCGCCCCGCCCCCCGCAGGCCCGGAACACGCTACCGCTGGCCATGCACATTGCTAACATGATGTCTGATGCTGCAGATGGACCCAGATGCCCCATCGGAGTCCCTGGCCACGTCACCAGGTCCAGACACGTCACTGCCCCGAACACACCATCAGGACCTGCCAGCATGTCATCAGGGCCCGCCGGACGCTCCAGAGCACTCCATGCAGGAGACACTGCCGGCAAGCTCCAGGGGCATACTCACCTGCCTTCAAGCGCTGACCATCCGGAGGTGGTAATCCTCCACGGACATCGCTCCACCTGCTCTGCTCACTACAGTGCGGTCCACCCTGGACTCACTGTGCAACTTCCAGGAACCCCGTACCGGCTGAGGCAGGGAACCCCCGTTGCCTGAACCGAATGGCCAGGCCTAGAAATCCAACAAATATTCTACCTTCACAGGTATGTCTGAAAAGGTTCACCCATCGAGGACATGAAACCAACTGATGCGTGGGAGAGATGCCGCCCATTTAGGTCTGTAGGTTTCTTGTCCTTGAAGGGTCCCCCCTCTCGTGGTGCTGTCTTGGGAGATTGAATAAATGTAGTATTACATGCCAGTCACACATTGCTCAGCTCTCTTCTCTGCCCAAATGGGAAACCCCTCTATGACATCAATATGCGAGAAGAGGAAGTGAACTATGGAATTGCCACTCAGGTCAATGTTATATATCGGAAAAATAAACTAAAAGTGTTGTAGTAGTCTTACCTTTTCTGCTGTCCAGCCACACATCAAATTCTACATTCCTGTATATTTCTGGATCAAGTGCCTTTAAGACCTTGTAAGGGAATGGCATCTTGTTTGGGTTTTCTGCTGACTAAAGAACAAAATGCCATTTTTAACAGACTTAAATAAAAAATTTTCACCAGGAAATTGCCGAGTAGAGTTGGTTTGTGTGACGGTCAGACTTTTGATATTTGATTCCGGGACCACCAATACACGTCACAGGGCACTGTGACACCAATGGGAGGTTGAAGTGGTAAGCAAATGAAGACCGGAGGCTGAGTTTTCTTCCAGGCTCTGCACGCCCCAGAGCCGGGCAAAAGTCATTAGCATAAAAAATAAGACTATTTTTCAACAAGACTGAAGATACGGCCATGCAGGTATGACTAGTTTAAACATTCTATCTACATGGCCATATTAATAGTTTAAAAAAGTCCCAGGGCGTGGCAGATTCCCTTTAAAGGGAACCTGTCACCTCATTTTTCGCATATGAGCTTTGGCCACTGCCATTAGGGGCTTATCTACAGCATTCTATAATGCTATAGATAAGCCCCCGATGTAACCTGAAAGATAAGAAAAAACAAGTTAGATTATACTCACCTAGGGAGGCGGTCCGGTCCAATGGGCGTCGCAGGTCCGGGTCCGGCGCCTCCCATGTTCATGCGATTATGTCCTCTTCCTTGCTTCTGTCGCGGCTCCTGCACAGGCGTACTGATTTGCCCTGTTGAGGGCAGGCGCCCAGCCTCCCTGACCTTTCTCGGCGCCTGTACACTGCAGTACTTTGCTCTGCCCTCAACAGGGCAGAGAATTACACCTGCACAGGGGCCGCGACAGATGCAAGGAGGAGGACGTCATCGCATGAAGATGGAAGGTGCCGAACCTGCGATAACCATCATATCAGGAACGCACCAGACAAGTATAATCCAACTTGTTTTTCTTATTTTTCAGGTTACATCGGGGGCTTATCTACAGCATTATAGAATGCTATAGATAAGCCCCAATGGCGGTGGCGGCAGCTTATATGCGAAAAATTAGCTGACAGGTTCCCTTTAAAAAGACAGAAGAATTTGAGTATGCCTACATTCATGGAAGGTCTGTGGTTAGTTATCCAAGATATTTGGAACAGCTTCCCTGCAGAATTCTTTCAAAAACTGTGTGGAAGTGCATCTAGAAGAATTGATGCTTTGATGTTGTTTTGAAAAGGTGGTCACACCAAATATTGAATTGATTTTTCTTTTGTTCAAAATCACTTTACTTTTTACCAATTAAAGCAAACTATTAACACTTCTTTTCAAAAGCATTATTAATTTGCAGTTTTTTTTTTTATACACACATCTAGTTAAAACTTTGGCACAGAACTAAATATTTATATTACGACAAATCCTCTTTGAATACAATTTTGTAATCTATAGAAAGTAATGATAACATATCTACACATACCAACCTTTACTTCCTCCGCACTTTGACTAGTTTTCTCTTCCACTGGATTGTCAACATCTCTTTTCTCCCATTCTTCTCGTCTAAAAAGAAATGTGGTTTTAATAAAAGTAGTTAAAGGTAATTGTGAAGGAAGTATATTATTGTAAGGGAAAGTATAATGTCAGTAAAATAACCAGTAAGGTTGTAATCGCATGATCATCTCTAAGACAAGGATATAACATCTGCCTACACTTAAGGCAGAAGGGTCTCATAGGAGAATACTGAGAGGTGGCAAATGTGGGAGCTTCAAAAGGAGCTAGAAAATGCTTTAAAGCTGGGCAGAATAGTTATATTAACTGTATAGAGAAAAGGGGATGGGGGAGACACAGGATATCTGAAATGCCACAACTTAGCCCACTGTCCATTCACAAATAGCAACTTTTAAATGGGCCAATTCGGGTCATGCTGGAAATATGAGCTTATGGTCAGGGGTATAAATAGCTGGGTGGCACAAAAGAAGTTGTTCACTTGTGGGGGCTGCCTAGGAGGCTGATGTGATCCATAATTCATTTCTCCATCTCTCAAGGAATCCGAAGAGAACGGTAGACAGAAATGTTTAGGTGTTTGTTATTTTTTCCTTTTTATTTTATAACTGTTTAGCATATGTGTGACGTTTTATATCTTTTATTGTAAGCACTGTTTTTACATTAAACTTTACATTAAACTTAAAATCTTTATTAAGTTTGATCCTTGAATGCTCTAAAGAATCCATAGCCTTTCAGAGTGTGTGACCTTTTGATTGTCTGATAGTAAATATTTTGGGGACTCATCACCTTGTGTGTTTGATGAGTGATGGGAGCGTGCGTTGTGTGTACTGTCGAGGTGTTATACATGTTTGCTTTATGGCCAAAAACAGAGGTTGAGCGCTGGATTGAGTGAGAGCAGATAAATTAACCCTTGCAGGTGCACCCCACGTCCCGTGCTAAGAAGTCAAATTGTCCTCAAGGTGTTTTTTCTCGGTGCTCTTTCTTCTAAATTAATAGGTATCAATCATTAGGAGTACCAAATAGCATTCTTAAAATCAAATCTTATGTCACGGTGAAAAGTTATGGCTGTTGATTAGTCATGTTCCATGGGCCACTGCATGCTGCCATTTCATCTAAACACAAAAATGAGAATCCAAACCTACTGTCAATCATACAAATATCCCCAATACTAAGCTATAGTGTTTTCCTTAATTGCATTTGGACAAAATTAAGCTACAGCTCCTTATAACATATGAACAGCTACATTGTGTTTTCACTATAAATATACTGCTCATTAAAACAAAATATATACCTGCCGTCAGCGGATGACTTGCTATGTTCTGTAGTGCAGTCATAATTTGCATCTTCACTACCAGTCGATGCACTATTTCGATTTTTTTTTGTCCCACTTCGAAAGAGCTCAACAGCAGCAATCAACTCTCTCTCGTCTACTCCAAACACATCTCTGTATAGACATTCATAGAGAACAGCTGCAAAAAATAAAAAATTAGATACAAGACCTATCCAGTGTGCTACTTTAAAACTTAACTATAAAAAGAGACAAGTTTACTTACACCCAGTTCGTTAAGCTTCCTGCTAAGAGGAATTTGTTGCAATAGCAATTTTTTGAATTTTATACCTATTTTTACTGTATTCTTATGTTGTGAAATGAAAATATTATTCTTCCTGATTTGCGTCTTATTCTATCTAGGATATATTCAGTGGTAACAAGGACTCTTACTACCAATTGAGCCAATTTAGTTGATCAAATAATTTACCTGGACAGAAGCAGTGTGAAATCTCGCTTAAGAATTAAATTCAAGTTTTACAATCAGAGCACACCACCTAGATACCATAATAATGGAACCAGAATGAAAACTATACGTGAAATAAAATATAGGGAGTGGTGATTAACCATTCTGTGTACACCCCATTTTTTTTTTTTTTTTTAAAGTGAATGGCTCCAACAGCATACAAGTTAACTTCCTTTGGTTAACTTACAAGTAATGTGGTCAGGCAGCATCTTAACACTAAGAACCTGCAGATTAATATTACATCTGGAATTAAGTATTGTTTTGTTTTTTTGCAAATTGTCTCATCAGAGAGGAAGAGGACTAAAACTCTAGTGCCACCTATAATAAATTGCAATCCTAAAAGTCAGTATTGACCCTTTAACAAGCCTTGTCACATGACTTAGAATAAAAGCCAATATCAAAACACGGATTTTGGTAAAAACTTACCTGTAAAATCCTTTTCAGCGAAGGAAGGAAGAGAGACACAGTATTCATTACTGATGGGTAGGCGGAGCCCCAGATCAGGATGTCACCTCAGATCAAAAGAGTGCTGACTGGCTGGCCCCTCCAGCTCGGGCTCCTCCTACTCAGCTCCAGTCGTACCAAAGCTTTTAGGAAAAGAGCCAAGATCACCAGCGGAGCAACATAACCCCTTCTGAAGGAACTTCAGAGAAAAAACACAAGGATACAGGTTATGCATGCAAAGAAAGCCAAAAACCACAGAGTTCCAGGTACTACTCACGGAACCTGACTACTGCGATGAGCTGGCGATGCTGGAACAGAGCCTTAGCGCGCTGACCTCAGCCCAGATAATCGCTATCAGATAAGGGTCGCGCTGCATCTGAAAACATCAACACACTTCTGCCATGGGAGGGTGCTGTGTCTCTCTTCCTTCCTTCGCTGAAAAGGATTTTACAGGTAAGTTTTTACCAAAATCCGTGTTTCAGCTGCAGATGGAAGGAAGAGAGCCACAGTATTCATTACTGATGGGACGTCCCAAAGCAGTTCAAAAATAAGGGTGGGAAAAACCAACAAAAGGCAGAAACCCAACAACCTTAACAACAAAGCGCAACCAGCGCTAAACACAAGTTCATCCAGAACTTTAAACTACAGCTGCCTGCAGGACCCTACGTCCGAGGGCTGCATCAGCGGAAGCACTGACGTCCACTTTATAAAACCTTGTAAACGTGTGGACAGAGCGCCAAGTTGCCGCTCGGCAGAGCTGCACTGCCGAGGCACCTTGATGAAAAGCCCACGATGAGGCCACAGCTCTCGTGGAATGGGCTCGAATCTTAATCGGGCAAGATTCACCCCGAAGGCGGTAAGCTTCCAAAATAGCTGACCGGATCCAACGAGCTATAGAATCCTTGGAAGCTCGTTGACCACGCCGACGACCTGCTGGAACCACAAACAGGGAGTCCGTCTTACGAAAACCTTGAGTAATAGATAGATAAAACTTCAAGGCCCGCACTAAATCCAATGTGTGTAAATCTCGCTCTTTCGCATTTTTCGGATCCGGACAGAGTGAAGGCAACACAATATCCTGATTAACATGAAATTGTGACACCACTTTAGGCAAAAAATCACCCCGAGTGCGAAGCACTACACGATCCGGAAAAAACTCCAGAAAAGGAGGCGAACAAGAAAGAGCTGCCAACTCAGAAACTCTCCTCAAGGAAGTGACTGCAACAAGGAAAGCCACCTTCCAAGAAAGTAAAGAAAGGCTAGCAGAAACCATAGGCTCAAAAGGTTTATGCTGAAGAACCTCCAAAACAAGGTTGAGCCGCCAAGGAGACACGGGTGCCTTCCGCGGCGGAAACTTACGAGATATACCTCGGAAAAAGGAGAGCACGTCTCTATTTGAAGCAATGGTTCTCCGGAACAATAAGGACAGAGCAGAAATCTGACCTTTCAGAGTGCTGACTGCCAAACCCTTGTCTAGCCCATGCTGCAGAAAAGCCAACAGGTTGGGAATGGAAAATTTTCTCGGGTTCAGAGAGGACCCCAAACACCACGAAAAGAAGGTTTCCCAAATTTTGTGGTAAATCCTAGTAGTAGCCGGACATCTTGCAGCACGAAGGGTAGCAATGACCTCGGCTGAGAAACCTCTACGGGTCAAGATTTCGGTCTCAAGAGCCACGCCGTCAAACGCAGGGACATCAAGTCCGGATGACAAACGGGCCCCTGAGTCAACAAGTCCGGTTGAAGAGGGAGTGGAAAAGGAGGTGCCGCCAACAGCGACATTATTGTCGAGAACCACACCCTTCTTGGCCAGTCTGGAGCTATCAAAATAGCTGGAATTCTCTCTAGTCTGATCCGACGCAGTACTAGAGGAAGTAAGGATATCGGCGGGAATACATAGATCAGCTCGAACTGATCCCACTGAGCCGCTAGAGCATCCACCGCCACCGCCTTCGGGTCCTTGTACCTGGACATGAATGTCGGTAACTTGGCATTGGACCTGGATGCCATCAAATCCACTTGGGGGGTTCCCCAGCGAGAGCACAGTAGTGCAAAAACTTCCGGGTGGAGGCTCCATTCCCCGGGATCCATCCTTCTGCGACTGAGAAAGTCCGCTGTAATATTCTGAACCCCTGGAATGTGAATCGCCGAAATGGCTGGTACACTGGCCTCTGCCCAAATCAGAATTCGGGACACCTCTACCATGAGTCTGGAACTCCTTGTCCCACCTTGGTGATTGATATACGCGACAGCCGTCGCATTGTCTGTCTGCACTCGGACTGGCAGACCGCTCAAAGGGACCGTCCAATGTTGGAGGCAAAGGAAAATCGCCCTCAATTCCAGGATGTTGATCGGAAGAAAAGACTCTTCCGATGACCATACCCCCTGAATCCAGAGATTGTTCCAAACACCCCCCCAGCCCGTCAGGCTGGCATCGGTGGTTATGACTGACCACTTCGGAGGGAGGAAAGACTTCCCCAGGGAGAATGCCCCTGGACGTAACCACCATTCTAGAGAATCCCGCACCGCGCGAGAAATGGTGACATTGCAATCCAGCGATTGCGACTGGTTCCATCGACTCAAGATGAACCTTTGGAGAGTCCTGGAATGGAACTGGGCAAAAGGAATTGCCTCCATGGACGCCACCATCAGTCCCAGAAGACGCATACACTTCCGTAGAGACATTGCCGTTGAGGATTTCATAATCTGTACATGTCGAAGAAGACATGACTGTTTGTCTGGTGGTAGGGAAACTACCGACCGAAACGTGTCGAGATGCATTCCCAAAAAGAGGATTGTCCTCGATGATTCCAGGGACGACTTCTCCCAATTGACCAGCCAACCGAAGTCCTTCAGAAACTGAAGAGACAAATCCCGAGCCGTCAACGCCTCCTCCTCCGAGGAAGCCACGATCAAAAGATCGTCCAGATAAGGGAGAATCGTAATCCCCTGTC
Organism: Oophaga sylvatica; assembly: GCA_033576555.1. Taxonomy (NCBI): domain Eukaryota; kingdom Metazoa; phylum Chordata; class Amphibia; order Anura; family Dendrobatidae; genus Oophaga; species Oophaga sylvatica. The sequence goes on along the minus strand of JARQOD010000008.1, from coordinate 56,387,069 downwards.
TTCGAAGGATTGCCATGAGGGGCGCCAGAATTTTTGTAAAGACCCTTGGCGCTGAGGCTAAGCCGAACGGCAGAGCCACGAACTGGTAATGATTCTGACCTATGGCAAATCGAAGAAAGCGCTGATGAGCCTTTCCGATGGGAATATGCAAATAAGCGTCGCGAATGTCGATTGACACCAAAAAATCGTTCTGTGACAGAGCCGCCACAACGGAACGAAGCGACTCCATGCGAAATTTCCGGGCATGGACATGCCGGTTTAATCGCTTGAGATCCAGAATCGGGCGAAATTTGTTCTCCTTTTTGGGAACTATAAAAAGGTTGGAATAAAAACCTTTCCCTCGGTCCTCTGACGGAACCGGTATCACTACACCCTTTTGTAGCAGAGATTCGACCTCTCGCTGTAGAGCGACAACAAGCTCGGGTTCCGACGGAACGCGAGATTGACAAAAAACATTTGGGGGTCGAGAAACAAACTCTATGAAATAGCCTGCCGACACTATCCGCGTTACCCAGGAATCTGGAACGCGAGCCATCCAAGTCTCCTTGAAAAGAAGCAGGCGACCCCCCACTCGAGAATCCTCGAGTGGACCCCTGGCGTCAATCCGACTTTGCGGGCTTCTTGTCAAGTTCCCGCTTGTCCTGGCGGAAACTCTGCTTCCAGGGAGTACGAGTTTTCTGAGAGGATTTCTTTCCTGAGAAGGAAAGACGACCCGATCCCCACGAGGAGTGACTAGATCGTCCTCGGCCCCGAAAGGACCGCCGACCACTATAGACACCAGGCTTACTGGACACCGAGGCCATGGCCCTTCGCTGTGGTAATGCTGATTCCTTCGCCTTAGCCTTGGAAATCAGCTCTGTGAGGTCGGATCCAAAAAGATGGCCACCCTTGTAAGGTAAGGCCAACAACCCTTGTTTGCAAACTGCGTCCCCGGCCCACTGTCTGAGCCATAAAGCTCTTCTGACTGTGACCGCTGAAGCTTGCGCTTTGGCCAGCAGAGATGCCGTATCCAGACCGGCATCAAAGATATAACAGGCTGCCGTTTCTAACCATTCACAAGTTTCCCGTATCTCAGATAACGGAGATTCATTTTGCAACTCCGTCTTCAGACGTGCCAGCCAGCTTAGAGAAGCTCTAGCAGCACACATGGATCCTAGCACTGCTCGAAATCCATGACCCGCAGCCTCATAGCTTGCTTTTGCCGCCAATTCTGCCTTTCTATCCAAAGGCTCCTGTAAGCTCGCTTTTCCCTTAATAGGGAGTAGTGAGGATTTACTAAGCTGAGATAAAGACACATCCACTTCAGGAGCAGAAGTCCAATTAGCCTTTAACTCCGCAGAGCAAGGATAAAGTGTATCAAAGAAATGCGTTCCATGAAAACGCTTATCTGGACATAGACGTTCCTCCTCTATTACACTATTAAGCTCATCCAGAGCTGGCAATGTTGTACGCGAAGCACGGGACTCCTGGAACATGCGTGCTGATTTACCAGGATGACTAGTTACCTCCTCCGGTAACTGTAATATATCTCTCATGGCTTCAATCAATGCCTCCGTACGCTTCGCCATAGAGGAACGCCCCTGCGGCTCGTCCGCATCAGAATCGGATATTTCTCCATCCGAATTTAAAGGGGAACTCTGCCCAATATCAGATACATCTGACTCGCTCCGTGTAGAGGCCGGTAACGGCCTGCGTCGCTTCCTCTGAGAGGAATTAGCAGACACATATTGACCTAAAAGGTCAGACAAGTTGTTGATCGATTGAGCGATATCGTCCAATTTTCCACCGCTGTCGACCGCAGCGCTAGACGCTGTGAAGGTCTGCGTATCTGATTGCCGTAATGGCACTGGGACATGGTCCGCGGCATCTGAACTCTGTTCAGACATGCTCACCTGTATGAGCAGGTCAAAGCGGTAATACCAGCAAAAACTATGCGGTTTTTTTATTTATTTATTTTTTATTTTTTTTTTAAACGCTGAAGGGTTAACGCTCCACCAAGCAGGGTTACCCCAGCGGTATTCAGTCAAAAAAATTTAGCTGGTAGAAATAACCCTCAGAGGGGTTAATATTGCAAACTCACCACAATATATATATTTGTGAGCCCCAGCCAATTTTTATGTCTCTAATGAGACTGCAGCTGCAGGATAGCGATCGCTGCGCTGCGGGGTGAGGAATCAGCACTCACCCAGCTGGCCGTGGTGTCTTATGAGAGGAGCGGTCTGAGGAGCCCAGGAGCCTGTGTAATGGCCGCCACAGTGAGGGAGTCGCAGGAGAAACGCCAGAGCGCGCGTCTTCCTGCTCAGAAGACCGGGAATAGTTAGGCCACGCCCCCCGCCAGCTCGAATATTGAGCGCGAACTCCCCCGCTCCTGCTCCCTCTCTGTCCTGCAGGTATCTGCCTGCGGACAAAAAATCACCACATCTACTTGTAACAGCGCTGTCACAGCAGCGCTGAAGCATACTGACATACATGTAGTAGCGCTGTCACAGCAGCGCTGAAGCATACTGACATACAAGTAATAGCGCTGCTCATTCAGACGCTAAAGCACTCACACATAATTATAATCAAAATTTGTGTGGAGTACTCACCAGCCAAGGCGCCACAGGACCCTCAGGGGTTTCTGGCGCTGTGCCCATGCTTCCCCCCAGGGCGAAGAACGCAGTGACCGCACGTGTGGTTTGCGTCCCGCCAGGGAAGCTCCCCTCATCCCCCAGGGCCGGCAAGGATTCTGCAGGGACTTTGAGTAAATACAGATCCGCCAAGGGAGAGGTTGGGGTACAGCAGCGCTGGTACCCCTGAGACCTCTAGACCAACTAGTGATCCAAGTCTCCTGTCCGAATATAAAATAATAAAATCTTCTGAGGAGCTGCATTAGCAGCGACCATCCTCTGGACCTCAAATCTTAGACTGGAGCTGAGTAGGAGGAGCCCGAGCTGGAGGGGCCAGCCAGTCAGCACTCTTTTGATCTGAGGTGACATCCTGATCTGGGGCTCTGCCTACCCATCAGTAATGAATACTGTGGCTCTCTTCCTTCCATCTGCAGCTGAAACAGAGGTTGAGCGCTGGATTGAGTGAGAGCAGATAAATTAACTTGCAGGTGCACCACGTCCGGTAAGAAGTCAAAATTGTCCTCAGGTTTTTTTCGGTCTTATCTTAATTAATATGTATCATTTGTACATTAGATTTTAAAACTAAGTTTATGTCACGGTGAAAGTTATGGCTGTTGATTAGTCATGTTCCAGGGCACTGCATGCTGCCATTTCATTAAACATCAAAAGAGATCCAACTACTGTCAATCAACAATATATCCAATTACTAAGCTATATTTTTGTCCTAATAATGCATTGACAGAATTAAGCGACGCTCCTTAGAATCATGATCACAGCTACAGTGTGTTTTCATTAGATAGCTGTCATAGACCAGACTATTAATGCCGTCCAGCGTGACTTGCTATGTCTGTAGTGCAGTCATAATTTGCATCTCATACCAGTCGATGCACTATTTCGCATTTGTCCCCCGCAAGGCTCAAAGCAGCATCAACTCTCTCCGTCTACTCCAACACATCTCTGTAACTCATAGAGATCTCCCTGCGAAAATAAAAATCACCTACAGTGTGCTACTTTAAACTTAACACTAACATATAAAATAGACAAGTTAGCTTACAGCCAGTCGTTAAGCTTCTGCTAAGAGAATATGTTGCCAATTGCATTTTGACATTTAACCTATTTACTTATTCTTATTTGTGAATGAAAATATTTTTCTGATTTGACGTCCTTCATCCAGGCATATTCAGTGGTACACAGGGACTCTTCTACCATTGAGCCCATTGTTATCACCAAGTACTGGAAGAGCAGTGTGAAATCCGCTAGATAATTCAGTTTTCATCAGAGACACCACCTAGATACCAATAATGGACCAGAATTTGAAACTATACGTAAATAAATCAAGGGAGAGGTTGGTGATACAGCATGCTGTGTACCCCATTTTTTATTTATTTTAAAGTGAATGGCTCCAACAGCATATAAGTTAATCTTTGGTTACCTTACAGTAATGGTCAGGCAGCATCTTAGACTAAGACCTGCAGATTAAGATACACTGGAATAGAGTTTGTTTTTTTGCCAATGTCTCATCAGATGATGAGGGACTCATAATCTAGTGCCACCTATAATAAATGCAATCTAAAGTCAGTTGACCCTTTAACCTTCACATGACTGAATAAGCCATATCAAAATCTCAATTTGAAGATACGGTGTTTTGGTGTACTGCCCCTCATTAGTGCAAAGTGTGATATCTGGTTTGGCTGGTCAGACACCTCTCAACCAGCCAAACCAGATCTCACACTTTGCACGACAAGGGGCAGTACCCCAAAACAGTGTCTGAAATTGAGATTTTGGTTTGGACTTAATAATAATAATCTTTATTTATATAGCGCCATCATATTCCGCAGCGCTTTACAGTTTAACAGTTTCAAAACACAAGTCATAAGTAACAACGTTAACAATACAATAATTAAAGCAAAATAAGACGACCCTGCTCGTGAGAGCTTACAATCTACAATGAGGTGGGGGAGATACAAAGTACAGGTGTGTATATACAATGGTGCATTTACAATGATGGCCCAGCCATCTTGAGGGAGTGAGGGATGGATGGAGATAGTGAATGGGCTACACACACTTACACATAGAATGATTTTGATTAGTGAATGTGATAGGCCGCTCTGAACAGATGTGTTTTGAGGGAGCGCCTGAAACCATGCAAATTGTGGAAAGTCCTAATTTCTTGGGGTAGAGCATTCCAGAGGATTGGCGCAGCGCGGGAGAAGTCTTGGAGTCGGGAGTGGGAGGTACGGATTAATGCAGAGGTTAGTCGAAAGTCGTTTGCAGAGCGCAGCAGTCGGTTAGGCCGATAGATAGAAATGAGGGAGGAGATGTAGGGGGGTGCTGCACTGTGGAGAGCTTTGTGGGTGAGAACCAGTACTTTGAATTGGATCCTATAATGAATGGGCAGCCAGTGTAAGGACTGGTGAAGAGCGACGCGTCCGAGTACCGATTAGCCAGATGGATGACCCTGGCTGCTGCATTAAGGATGGACTGGAGAGGGGATAGTCGAGTAATGGGGAGGCCAAGTAATAGAATGTTGCAGTAGTCCAGGCAGGAGTGGATCAATGCTACAGTGAGGGTTTTTGTTGTTTCCATGGTGAGAAAAGGGCGTATTCTAGAGATGTTCTTTAGGTGTAGGCAGCAAGAGCGGGCAAGAGATTGTATATGGGAGGTGAAGGAGAGATTGGTGTCAAACATAACACCCAGACAGCGAGCCTGCTGCCGGGTGTTATTATGGTGCCGCCCACGGATAGGGAAATGTCAGATTTAGGGAGGTTAGTAGACGGCGGGAGCAGAAGAAGTTCAGTTTTGGAGAGGTTAAGTTTCAGATAGAGAGGGGACATGATGTTGGAGACTGCGGACAGACAGTCGGTGGCGTTCTGTAGTACAGCGGGGATAAGGTGGGGGATGACGTGTATAGTTGTGTGTCATCAGCATAAAGATGGTACTGAAAGCCAAATCTGCTGATGGTCTGTCCAATTGGGGCCGTGTAGAGAGAGAAGAGAAGGGGGCCAAGGACTGAGCCCTGGGGTACACGGACAGTGAGAGGAAGAGGAGATGACGTGGAGCCAGAGAACGAAACACTGAAGGAGCGGTCAGAAAGATAGGAAGAGAACCAGGAGAGAACAGTGTCCTTAATACCTGGTGACTGGAGCCTAGACAGTAGGAGACGGTGGTCAACCGTGTCGAAAGCTGCAGAAAGGTCGAGAAGAATGAGCAGAGAGTGGTCACCGTTACGTTTTGCTGTCAGAAGGTCATCGGTCACTTTGATGAGTGCAGTTTCAGTCGAATGTAGGGGTCGGAAGCCGGACTGTGAAGGGTCTAGGAGGGAGTGAGTGAAGAGGTAACGGGTAAGGCGGGAGTAGACTAGGCGCTCCAAAAGTTTAGAGATGAAGGGGGATTGGAGACCGGTCTGTAGTTGTTTGTGCAGGAAGGGTCGAGAGCGGGTTTCTTTAGTAGTGGAGTAATGATGGAGTGTTTGAAGGAGGATGGGAAAATGCCAGAGGAGAGTGAGAGATTAAAGATTGTAGTTAGGGGAGTTGTGACAACTGGAGAGACTGGAGGAGGTGTGAGGGAATGGGGTCGGTAGTGCATGTAGTCGGACGAGAGGAAGAGAGGAGTCTGGAGACCTTCTTCTGTGATGGGATCAAATGTGGAAATTGAGCCAGGGGAAATGCAGGGAGGGATGGGAGTCACAGCACTTGGTGGTTGAGAGCAGATTTCCTGACGGATAGTATTTATTTTTTCTATAAAGTGGGAGGCCAGGTCGTCAGCACAAATGTCTGTGATAGGGGCTTGTGCTTTTGGCCTGAGGAGGGAGTGAAAAGTGTCAAAAAGTTTCTTGGGGTTGTTGGCTAGTGAGGAGATCAGGGTGGTGAAGTAGGTCTGTTTGGCGAGGTGAAGGGCAGCATTATAAGTTCTTAACATGAATTTAAAGTGGATGAAGTCTTCTGGTGTGCGGGTTTTTCTCCAAAGGTGTTCAGCACTCCTAGAGCATCGCTGAAGAAGTTCAGTTTGCAATGTAAGCCAGGGCTGTTTTACTGTGTGTTTGGAAGTTCTGAGGGTGAGCGGTGCTACTTGGTCAAGGGTGCTTCTAAGAGTGTCATTGTAGTGATGAACAGCCAGATTAGGACAAGAAAAAGAGGAGATTGGGGACAGCGATGAGTGTAGGGAGTCTGAAAGTGTCTGAGGGTTAATGGCTTGTAGATTTCTGAATGTGTGGTAGGTAGGAGTGCGCTGGGGTGGTCGAGGATTTGTGAGGATGAAGGAGAGAATGTTGTGGTCAGAGAGTGGAAGCGGTGAGTTATTTAGGTGGGAGATTGAACAGAGGCGGACAAAGACTAGGTCAAGGGTGTTACCATCCTTGTGTGTCTCAGAGGTTGAAAGCTGTGAGAGGCCTAGAGAAGTGGTTAGTGATAGAAGCTGAGATGCAGATGTGGAAGTAGGGCTGTTAATGGGGATGTTGAAGTCTCCAAGGATAAGGGTTGGTAGTTCTGAGGACATGAAGTGCGGCAGCCAGGCTGAGAAGTGGTCAAGGAACTGGGTGGGCGAGCCTGGGGGCCGATATATGACCACTACTCTGAGGGAGAGGGGATGGAAGAGCCTGATGGTGTGGACCTCAAAAGAAGGGAATGAGAGTGATGGAATTGGGGGGATGACCTGGAAAGTGCATTGTGGGGACAGGAGTATGCCAACTCCATCACCATGTCTGTTTGCGGGTCTTGGGGAATGGGAGAACTGTAAGCCACCATAGGAAATGGCAGCAGGGGAAACCGTGTCAGAATCCTGAATCCAGGTTTCAGTGAGGGCCAACAGATGAAGAGAGTTGTTCAGAAAGTAGTTGTGCAGGAAGGATAGTTTGTTGCATGCAGACCGTGGATTCCAAAGGGCACAATTGAAAGAAGGAGATGAGGGAGTGCAAGTAATATTAATAAGATTATTATGGTGTCGATATGAGGTAGGGTAGGGATTGAGGTTGGGGGATGGTGGACCAGGGTTGGGGGAGATGTCCCCTGAAATCAGAAGGAGTAGGAAGATAAAGAGCAGATAGTTGTTGGAGTTGTAAGTAGGTTTTTTCTGTGATGTGTTTGGGCAAGATGGGCTGAGGTTTCTCAGGAAGGTGAAGAGTGCATGGGAGCTGTACATGGGAGAGGGAAGTTTAGAGGGGCTGATGTGTATGAGTCGTGATGGGAGGGGGGATGGGGTGGTGAATGTGGATGGCAAGGGAACACAGGAGGAGAGAGGTAAAGTACACAATTAAAAAGGAAGCAAAGTGTGGGCTACCTGATTCCAGCCCTGATTAACTGCCATGGATAACTGCCGTTTACACGATGCTTATCTTCGATAACTGCCGTTTACACAATGCTTATCTTCTGTGATGCTTTGATTCTGGGATGACTGTGTGCACCCCACACATGCGTGCACCCCTTAGACTACTCCTAAATATATAGCCCACACTACAGGGTTAGGAGAGTGGGATTGTGGGAGCTGCTTTGGGATAATTTGGCAGCTGGGGCCAGCACACCAGGGGGTGGTTAGATCATCAAAGGCAAACTGGCAACATCTATATGCTTTAGCACCTTCCACCTGATAAGATCTAGAGAGACCCAAGTCACAGGATATGAATCAGTAAGTATTTTAAACAAAGTGCAAAATTGAATTATACCAAAGCTTTACAGACATTAACTTGTTGCAAAATGGTAAAGCAGTGTTGGCAGCAAGCAGAGTATGGGTGCTACCATTAATTATATTGCGGCATACAGACAGATAGCAGAGTAGGGATTGTATCATTCAGCTGTTTGCTCAATGATGCAGTGCAACCATTAATATATTTGCGCATACAAGACATGCAGAGTAGGGATTGTATCATTCAGCTGTTTGCTTCAATGATGCAGTGCAACCATTAATATATATTGCGGCATACAAGACAGATAGCAGAGGTAGGGATTGTATCATTCAGCTGTTTGCTTCCAATGAATGCAGTGCAAACCATTAATATATATTGCGGCATACAAGACAGATAGCAGAGGTAGGGATTGTATCATTCAGCTGTTGCTTCAATGAATGCAGTGCAACCATTAATTATATTGCGGCTACAAGACAGATAGCAGAGAGGATTGTATCATTCAGCTGTTTGTTCCAATGAATGCAGTGCAAACCATTAATATATATTGCGGCATACAAGACAGATAGCAGAGGTAGGGATTGTATCATTCAGCTGTTTGCTTCCAATGAATGCAGTGCATACCATTAATATATATTGGTATATATTAATATATATGGGACTTATCCCAAGTCATGTGACAAGGCTCGATATTGACTTTTAGGATTGCTACCTCCAACAGGTGGCACTAAAGATCTAGTCCTCTTTGAAGAGACAATTTGCATATTTCCCAGAGGAGCATTGCAGCTTAAAAGTCTCCTCACCTTGGCATGTCAGGCTTGACATGTCATTCTCCACGAGGGTGTTTTTTTTTGCTTTTTTTTAGAACATAAGGTCACTCTAAGCTACAGATCATTGCAGCAAATCTGCATACAAGAGTGTTGACTACAGTGAACCTCAGATGTTACTGTCATGTCACATCAACCACTGTCCTACTCAACTCTTGAGGCAGAAAAGGAGTTGCTTTAGCAAGCCCATGCATTACATCGAGACACTGTCACTTGTATGGCCTGCATGTGATGCTACACTTCCTCTCAAATGTAGAGGTGCTTCTCACTAAATTAGAATATCATTAAAAAGTTAATTTCAGTTCTTCAATACAAAAAGTGAAACTCATTATATAGAGTCATTACAGTAATCTATTTTAAGTGTTTTTTCTGTTAATGTTGATGATTATGGCTTATAGCCAATGGAAACACAAAAGTCGTTATCTCAGTAACTTAGAATAATTAACAAAAACACCTGCAAAGGCTTCCTAGCGTTTAAAAAGGTCGCTTAGTCTGTTTCAGTAGGCTCCACAATCATCAGGGAAGACTGCTGACTTGATAGATGACCAGAAGGCAGTCATTGACACACTGCACAAGGAGGGTAAGCCACAAAAGGTCATTGCTAAAGAAGCTGGGTGTTCACAGAGTGCTGTATCCAAGCATATTAATGGAAAGTAGAGTGGAAGGAAAACGTGTGGTAGAAAAAGGTGCACAAGCAACTGGTATAACCGCAGCCTTGAAAGGATTGTTAAGAAAAGGCCATTCAAAAATTTGGGGGAGATTCACAACACAGAAGTATCCAGGACATGGGATAAAAGTGTCGCATTCCTTGTGTCAAGCCACTCATGACCAATAAGACAACGCCAGAAGCATCTTACCTGGGCCAAGGGGAAAGAACTGGACTGTTGCTCAGAGGTCAAAGGTGTTGTTTTCAGATGAAAGTAAATTTTGCATTTCATTTGGAAATCAAGGTCCCAGATTCTGAAGGAAGAGTGGAGAGGCCACAATCCAAGCTGCTGGAGGTCTATGTGAAGTTTCCACAATCAGTGATGGTTTGGGGAGCCATGTCATCTGCTGGTGTAGCTCCACTGTGTTTCATCAAGACCAAAGTCAGGGCAGCCATCTACCAGGAAATTTTAGAGCTCTTCATGCTTCCCTCATGCCGACAAGCTTTTTGGAGATGGAAATTTCATTCTCCAGCAGACTTGCACCTGTCCACACTGCCAAAAGTACCAATACCTGGTTTAAAAACAACAGTATCACTGTGCTTGATTGGCCAGCAAACTCGCCTGACCTTAATCCCATAGAGAATCTATGGGGTATTGTAAAGAGGAAGATGAGAGACACCAGAACCAACAATGCAGACGAGCTGAAGGCTGCTATCACAGCAACCTGGGCTTCCATAACACCTCAGCAGTGCCACAGGCTGATTGCCTCCATGCCACACCGCATGGATAAAGTAATTGAATGCAAAGGAGCCCCGACCAAGTATTGAGTGCATTTACTGAACATACATTTCAGTAGGCCAACATTTCAAATCAAGCTGGTGTTATAAAGTATTCTAATACTGAGATAATGACTTTTGGATTTTCATTGGCTGTAAGCCATAATCATCAGTAATAACAGAAATAAACACTTGAAATAGATCACTGTTTAAAATGACTCTATATAATTAGGAGTTTCACTTTTAGCATTGCAGAACGGAAATAATTTAACTTTATGATGATATTCTAATTTCGTGAGAAGCACTTGTATTTGAAAACGGGTCATAGCCCAGAGATAACCCATAGCTGAGGTGTAGTGAAAATGACAAGGGTCATGGTTCTAACAACGATCATCCCGAAGGGGGTGTTGGGGAAGAAAAAAAAAACCCACAATGTAACGATCTCCAATTGCTCACATACCTTGACAGATGGCAGCCGTTGTCTGGAAAGTTTTAGTAAATACAGAATCATAATGCCCATTAGTGGAACAACACAACATAATCTGCAAAGCAACCACCAAGAAGAACGAAAAGTTTAGTGACAACTTAAATATAGCCTCTAATTTTTCTGTGTTCATAGACCTCTTTGCAGATTGAGAATCTATCATAATAGCATTATCCATGTCACCTCACTGTACATATACAATGTGGTGTGGTAAATAACCTTTCACGCACCCTGCCCTTCACGTACAGAGTGGGGATAGATCAGGCATAGGAACTGTGAATGTGCCATAAGCAAAGGGGAGTCAGCCAGAATCGCAGCGAAGAGCAATCCAATCTATTTGACTCATTACATGCAGTCATGTAAGGCTCTGTTCACATTGCGTTGTCTTCGGCACAGGTCAGTGGCTTTGTAAAGGCCTATGAATAAAGCCCTGAAAACAGATTCAAGTGGAATTAGAGATGGGTCATTGACTTTAATGAGACAGATGGAGTTACTTTGTGCTCTGTTTGGCATCCGTCTCAGCCTTCTTGAGGTGGGCTTCTAACAAACAACTCATCCCAAAGAAAAAAAAAAAAAAAAGCTTTGTTCTAAAGTCAAAAATCAGCAAGTTCTGAAGGGGTTAATGAACATACAATAGAATACTTAAAAAAAATATATATATACAGTTACCTTTCCATCACAGTTAACATCAGTTGCATATGTTGGTGGTTTCCCAGGACTTTTGTAAAGGATGAAATTTTGGCTGAAAATGGGAATAAGAACATTTACTTAGACATGTAGAAATAAGTGATAGGACCCAAAGAGTGGTAGTAAATGGCTGCACATCGAGTTGGAAGAATGTATCAAGTGGGGTACCACAGGGCTCTGTCTTGGGCCCTGTATTGTTCAACATCTTTATCAATGATTTAGATGAAGAAATTGAGGGTAAATGATTAAATTTGCTGATGACACAAAGCTAGGAGGGATAGCTAATACTAGAGAAGAGAGAGAGAGGATTCAAAAAGATATAATAAACTGGAGCAGTGGGCAGCAACTAACAGAATGGTTTTTAACAGGGAAAAATGCAAAGTACTTCATCTGGGAAATAAAAATGAAAAAAGCGTATACAGAATGGGAGGAATAAGGCTAAGCAACAGCACATGTGAAAAAGACTTGGGTATACTAATAGATCACAGACTGAACATGAGTCAACAGTGTGATGCAGCAGCAAAAAAGGCAAATACAATTCTGGGATGTATTAACAGAAGCATACAGTCTAGATCACGTGAAGTCATTATTGCCCTCTATTCCTCTTTGGTCAGACCTCATCTGGAATACTGTGTCCAGCTTTGGACACCACATTTTAAAAAAGACATCAACAAACTGGAGCAAGTTCAGAGAAGAGACCAGAATGGTGTTCGGTCTGCAAACTATGTCCTATGAGGAACGGTTACAGGATTTGGGAATGTTTAGCTTGCAAAAAAGAAGACTGAGAGGGACTTAATAGCTGTTACAAATATCTCAAGGGCTGTCACATTGTAGAAGGATTATCTTTATTCTCATTTGCACACGGAAAGACTAGAAGCAATGGGATGAAACTGAATGGGAGGAGACACAGATTAGATATTAGAAAAAACTTTTTGACAGAGTGATCAATGAGTGGAACAGGCTGCCTCGAGAGGTGGTGAGTTCTCCTTCAATGGAAGTCTTCAAACAGAGGCTGGACAGACATCTGTCTGGGATGATTTAGTGAATCCTGCTTTGAGCAGGGGGTTGGACCAGATGACCCAGGAGGTCCCTTCCAACTCTAACATTCTATGATTCTATGAAGTTTCTCCGTTATACCATTAGAGCTGAGATGGACAGGTTTCTCTGTATTATTGGGCACAGGGTGAAACCTGTTTGGGGCTTTAGCTCTCTGGTAGTCGCTTGGATACGCATAGGCACAGACTTTCAATGTTAAAACAAAACCAAGTTGATAGCTCTTCATAAATTATACATTTCCTAAAAGAAAGCAGCCTTTTTCTCAGCACAGAAGAATAATAAACATTCCTTTGTTTAATACAATACAACTAAGTACTGGTATGTGTGATGGTTTTACCAAATTTTCTATTGCAGACACTAACAGCTAAAGTAGTTTTAAATGCTTTCACCAATAAACACACCTCTGTTCAGCTTCAGCACCACTCACCCTCTGAGTTGTCTCCGCTGCCTTTTATTCAGCTTGTAAGACCAGGATTGGAGTATGGGAGGGACCTTTCCCATCCATGCTCTTTTGGTCGATCCTAAATCTAGGACAAAATCCCCTTAAACTGCCTAGTAAAACTAGTGTTACTGGTACAAACATTCTGAGGTTTAGGTCACCGAGGCTAACCACCTCAGTGACAGAAACACGCTGTCAACCATTTTTCCCAATGTCTTCTTCCACCTGTCAACTGGTAACTGTAGTGATGACCTCCTACTTCAGAGTTGGCCCCAAGTTGCACAGATTTCCTGCATGCACACAGTGAATATCTGCTGTGTAACTGTAGCAAATATGCATATCTTACATTTGGATTTTGTTCTGGATTTGCAGGAGATTTCACAAATATTTTCTTTGTGGAAAAGAGGATAAAGGCTGTGTGCACACGATGCGGATCCACAAGTGTGTATCAAAACAATGTTAAGCTATGGGAAAAAAAAAATTGCTGTGCACATGCTGCGGAAAAAAAACGTGCGGATTCGCAGAGTTCTATTTTCCGCAGCATGTCAATTCTTTGTGCGGATCTGCAGATTTCTGCACCCATTGACTGCATTGAGTCAGGCACTTAAGCAGCAAAACTGCAGGTCTAAAAAAGATCTGCGGTTTTGCTGCGGATGAAAACGCTGCAGATCGGGAGGAGGGAAGTGTGTGGGCAGTGACTGTGTGCGTGTATTGCATGTGGCAGGTGACTATGTGCGTGTATGGTGTGTGCGGGGCACTATGTGTATGTGTTTGTGTCTGTGTAAGCAGTCATTGTCTGTTGGGACTACTGCTCCCATCCAGCAATGAATACTCACAGTGAGCATTCAATGTTAGCAAGCAGCCTGAATGGTAATGAAATCATTCAACTTCTGAACTGATCCAACCTGCATGTATTTCACTGCATTCAATGTTAAAAAGCAGCCTGAATGGTACAACTCCCCACCTCTGCTTGCGGTCTTTTCTGCTGCAATATATCCTAATGGTACAACTCCATACTTCTGCTTGCTGCCTGTCATCTGCTGCTTTACCATTTTGCAACATATTTTAATGTGCCTGCTAAATCTTTGATATACCGTATATACTCATGTATAAGCCGACCCCCCTAATTTTGCCACAAAAAACTGGGAAAACTTATTGACTCGCGTATAAGCCGGGTGTATAAACTTCCGTCCTGCTCTGTGCTGCCCCGTCCTGCTCCTTGCTCCCCCATCCAGCTCTGTGCTCCCCCATTCTCCTCTGTGCTCCCCCCTCCTGCTCCGTCCTCCGCTGCAGATCGGGAGGAGGGAAGTGTGTGGGCAGTGACTGTGTGCGTGCTGTGTGCGTGCGTCCTGCTCCGTGCTCCTCTGTGCCCTCCATCCTCCCCCCCATCCTGCTCCGTGCTCCTCTGTGCTTTCCATCCTCCCCTGTCCTGCTCCGTGCCCTCAATCCTCCCCCCCGTCCTGCTCCATGCTCCTCTGTGCTTTCCATCCTACCCCGTCCTGCTCCGTGCTCCTCTGTGCCCTCAATCCTCCCCTCCCCCCCCGTCCTGCTTCCGTGCCCTCCATCCTCCCCCCGTCCTGCTCTGTGTTCTCTGTGCCCTCCATCCTCTCCCCCGTCCTGCTCCGTGTTCTCCATCCTCCCCCCCGTCCTGCTCCGTGCTCCTCTGTGCTCTCCGTCCTCCCACCCCCCGTCCTGCTCCGTGCTCATTGTCCTCCTCCATGCTTCCCCCGTCCTCCCCCCGTCATACTCACCCTCCCCGTGCCATCGCTGAACGTCCTGGCAATCCTGCGTTTTACCCGGCTTCCTGCAGCTCTCCTGTGCTGAGCGGTGACGTAATACCGCTCATTAAGGCCATGAATATGGACGCCATGCCTATGGGAGTGGCGTCGCGTCCATATTACATGACCTTAATGAGCAGTATTACGTCACCGCTCAGCACAAGAGAGCTGCAGGAAGCCGGGTACAACGCAGGATTGCCGGGACGTTCAGCGATGGCACGGGGTGAGTATGATGTACCAGCCACCGGCTCCTGCCGCGGCACCCCCTCCCCCGCTGGCTTCTGCCCAATGACTCGTGTATAAGCCGAGGGGGCATTTTCAGCACAAAAAAAGGTGCTGAAAATCTCGGCTTATACACGAGTATATACGGTAATTAATTTGCTGAACTGTATTTAATACTTACTGCTTTATATCCGTGACTGGGGCCTCTCTAGATCTTATCGGTGTAAGGTGCTATAGCATATAGATGTAGCCAGATCTAGTGCCTTTGGTCATCTAACCACCCCCTGGTGTGCTGTCCCCAGCTGCCAAATTATCCCAAACCAGCTCCCACAATCCCTCTTTCCTGACCCTGTAGTGTGGCCTATATATTTAGTAGCATTCTAAGGGGTGCACACACTGTGGGGTGCAGCACGCAAGCATCCCATAAGCAAAGCATCAAGCAAACGACAGTTATTCCATGGCAGTTAGTCAGGGCAGGAGTCAGGTAACCCACACTTTGCCTTCCCCTTTAAACAATGTGCTTTATTTCTATCCTCCTGTGTTCCCTTGCCATCCACATTCACCGCCCCATCCCCCTCCATCACGACACTCTATACTTCCCTCTACCATGTACAGCTCCCATGCACTCCACACCTTCCTGAAAAACCTCAGCCCATCTTTCCCAAACACATTGCAGAAAAAAGACTACTTACAATTCCAACAACTACTTGCTCTTTATATTCCTACTCCTACTGATTTCAGGCGACATCTCCCCCAACCCTGGTCCACCAACCTCAACCCCTACCCTACCTTATATCGAAACCATAATAATCTTATTAATATTACTTGCACTCCCTCACCTCCTTTTAATTGTGCCCTCTGGAATCCACGGTCTATATGTAACAAGCTTCCTTTCCTGCACAACTACTTTTTGAACAACTCTCTTCATCTGTTGGCCCTCACTGAAACCTGGATTCAGGATTCTGACACGGTTCTCCCCTGCTGCCATTTCCTATGGTGGCTTACAATTCTCCCATTCCCCGAGACCCACAAACAGACATGGTGGTGGAGTCGGCATACTCATGTCCACACAATGCACTTTCCAGGTCATCCCCCCAGTTCCATCACTCCTATGCCCTTCTTTTGAGGTCCACACCATCAGGCTCTTCCGTCCCCTCTCCCTCAGAGTAGCTGTCATATACTGGCCCCCAGGCTCATCCATCCACTTCCTTGACCACTTTTCAGCCTGGCTGCCGCACTTCATGTCCTCAAAACTACTAACCCTTTCCTGGGAGACTTCATCCCCATTAACAGCCCCACTTACTCATCTGCATCCCAGCTTCTATCACTAACCACTTCTCTAGGCCTCTCTCAGCTTTCAACCTCTGAGACACACAAGGAAGGTAACACCCTTGACCTGTTCTTTGTCCGGCTCTGTTCAATCTCCTACCTAGATAACTCACCACTTCCCCTCTATGACCACAACATTCCCTCTTTCATGCTCACAAATCCTCGCCCACCCCAGCACACTCCTACCTACCACATATTCAGAAATCTACAAGCCATTAACCCTCAGACACTTTCAGACTCCCTACACTCATCAATGTGCCCAATCTCCTCTTTTTCATGTCCTGATCTGGCTGTTCAACACTACAACAATACTCTTAGAAGAACCCTTGACCAAGTAGCACCTCTCGCCCTCAGAATTTCCAAACAAAGAGTAAAACAGCCCTGGCTCACATCGTAAACTCAACTTCTCCAGCGATGCTCTAGGAGTGCTGAACGCCTATAGAGGAAAACATGCACACCAGAAGACTTCAACTTCAAATTTATGTTAAGAACCTATAACGCTGCCCTTCACCTTGCCAAACAGACCTACTTCATCACTAGCCAACAACCCCATGAGACTTTTTGAAATCTTTCACTCCCTCCTCAGGCCAAAAGCACAAGCCCCTATCACAGACATTTGTTCTGATGACCTGGCCTCCCACTTTATAGAAAAAATAGATAATATCAGTCAGGAAATCTGCTTCCAACCACCAAGTGCTGTGACTCCCATCCTCCCTGCATTTCCCCTGGCTCACTTTCCAGATTTGTTCACAGAAGAAGTCTCCAGATTCCTCTCTTCCTCTCGTCCAATTACATGCACTAATGACCTCATTCCCTCACATCTCCTCCAGTCTCGCTCTCCAGTCGTCACAACTCACCTAACTAGAATCTTTAATCTCTCCCTCTCCTCTGGCATTTTCCATCCTCCTTCAAACACTCCATTGTTACTCCATTACTAAAGAAACCCGCTCTCGACCTATACTGCACAAACAACTACAGACCAGTCTTCAATCTCGCCTTCATCTCTAAACTTTTGGAGTGCCTAATCTACTCCAGTCTTACCCATTACCTCTCCACTCCTCCTCCTAGACCCTTAACAATCCGGCTTCCGCCCCCTACATTCGACTGAAACTGCACTCAAAGTGGCCAATGACCTTCTGACAGCAAAATAGAACGGTGACCACTCTCTGCTCATTCTTCTCGACCTTTCTGCAGCTTTCGACACTGGTGACCATCTTTTCCTACTCTAGGGCTCCAGTCACTAGGCATCAAGGACAATGCTCTCTTCTGGTTCTCTTCCTATCTTTCTAACCGCTCCATCAGTGTTTTGTTCTCTGGCTCCACGTCATCTCCTCTTCCTCTAACTGTCCTCAGGGCTCAGTCCTTGGCCCCCTTCTCTTCTCTTTCTACACGGCCCCAATTAGACAGGCCATCAGCAGATTTGGCTTTCAGTACCATCTTTATGCTGATGACACAACTATACACGTCATCCCCCGACCTTACCCTGCTGTACTACAGAACACTACTGACTGTCCGCAGTCTCCAACATCATGTCCGCTCTCTATCTGAAAATCAACCTCTCAAAAATGGAACTTCATCTGCTCCGCTGTCTACTAACCTCCCTAAATCTGACATACCCTCTCCGTGGGCAGCACCATAATAACAACCCGGCAGCAGGTGCGCTGTCTGGGTGTTAATGTTTGACACCAATCTCTGCTTCACATCCCATATACAATCTCTTGCCCGCTCTTGCCGCTTACACCTAAAGAACATCTCTAGAATCCGCCCTTTTCTCACCATGGAAACAAAAACCCGCACTGTAGCATTGATCCACTCCCGCCAGGACTACTGCAACGCTCTATTAACTGGCCTCCCCATTACTCGACTATCCCCTCTTCAGTCCATACTTAATGCAGCAGCCAGGGTCATCCATCTGGCTAATCGGTACTCGCACGCGTCCGCTCTTCGCCAGTCCTTAAATTGGCTGCCCATTCATTATAGGATCCAATTCAAAGTACTTGTTCTCACCCACAAAGCTCTCCACAGGGCAGCACCTCCCTACATTTCCTCTCTCATTTCTGTCTATCGGCCTAACCGATTGCTGCGCTCTGCAAACGACTTTCAACTAACCTCTGCACTAATCCGTACCTCCCACTCCCGACTCCAAGACTTCTCCCGCACTGTGCCAATCCTTTGGAATGCTCTACCCCAAGAAATTAGGACTATCCACAATTTGCTTAGTTTCAGGTGCTCCCTCAAAACACATTTGCTCAGAGCGGCCTATCACGTTCGCTAATCAAAGTCAATCTATGTGTAAAAGGTATGCCACACTAAACAACATCGCTAACGGGATCGCTAAAAAACGTCACTATTTAGCGATCCCGTTAGCGATGTTGTTGTGTGCGGCATGCAGCAACGACGTGGCCCCTGCTGTGATCTCGTCCGTCGTCCTGATCGTTCCGGACCCTATTCTGATCGTCGGCGTACCGCTGGGTAAGTATATATCGCTGAGTGTGGCACCTTTTTAGCGATTTAGCGGTACTTTTGTACCGCTAAAGTCGTTAAGGAGATCGCTAACCGTGATAGCGTCCTTAACGACATTGCTAAATGTGGCCGACACTACCGATATTGTAAACGATCCCGCTAGCGATCTCATTAGTATGCGACGCTAACGAGATCGTTAGCGGGATCGTGTAGTGTGGCAGTACCTTAAGTGTGTGTGTGTGTGTAGCCCATTCACTATCTTCATCCATTCCTCACGCCCTCAAGATGGCTGGACCATCATTGTAAATACACACCTGTACTTTGTATCTCCCCCACCTCATTGTAGATTCTAAGCTCTCATGAGCAGGGTCGTCTTATTTTGCTTTAATTATTGTATTGTTAATGTTGTTACTTATGACTTGTGTTTTGAAACTGTTAAACTGTAAAGTGCTGCAGACTATGTTGGCGCTATATAAAGATTATTATTATTAAAGTGACAGCATTGCAGATGATGGGAAAGTAGTCCCATCAGACAATGGCTGTGATCAGTAGTAAAAAAACAAAAAAAACAAAACACATACAGAACATACATATAACACATAACAGAGTACATACTTACCAAACATCTAGTCCCAGACGCCCTCGTCTCCTTTAATAAAAATAAAATAAAAAAAACAACCTATACTTACCTTTCCGCTGTAGTCCAGTTATTAACGAGAGTCCCACGACGATCTCCGGTGTATATCACTGACATCGGGTGATGTCAGTGCTCTACAGGGGCCCCGCAATGAACTGGCAGCAGAGGTAATCCTCCGCGATGTATATCCCTCTGCCGATGCCGGAAGTGAGGTCAATTAAATTCATTCTCTCACCGGCAACGCTGTGTGAGAAAATTCCCATGCAGCATTGCCGGAAAGTGAGAGAATGAACTCAGGTAATCTCTTCATTTATGCACTGCAGGAGGATTATCTCCTGTCAGTTCATCACTGGGAGGCCTTACAGAACAAGGACATCAACCGATGTCACTGTTCTGTAGAACAGATAGTCGTGGGACACTCGTTATTAACTGGACTGCGTCGGACAGGGAGTATACGGTTGGTTTATTATTTTACTTTTTATTACAGGAGACCAAGGGCGTCGCATGGATTAGGCATGCAATAAAAATATGAAAAACCACATCGTGTTTAATTTCATTAAAATACTTTATTCTTATGTGTGTTTTTTTTAATCCTTTCAAACTAAGATTAACCCCTTCACCCCCAAGGGTGGTTTGCACGTTAATGACCGGCCAATTTTTACAATTCTGACCACTGTCTCTTTATGAGGTTATAACTCTAGAATGCTTCAACGGATCTTCGCGATTCTGAGATTCTTTTCTCGTGACATATTGTACTTCATGTTAGTGGTAAAATTTCTACGATATACCTTGCGTTATTTTTGAAAAAAACGCAAATATGGCGAAAATTTTGAAAATTTTGCAATTTTCAAACTTTGAATTTTTTTTCCCATAAAACAGAGAGATATGTCACACAAAATAGTTAAGAAATAACATTTCCCACATGTCTACTTTACATCAGCACAATTTTGAAACCAAAATTTTTTTTTGTTAGGAAATTATAAGGGTTAAAAGTTGACCAGTGATTTCTCATTTTTACAACAAAATTTACAAAGCCATTTTTTTAGGGACCACCTCACATTTGAAGTCACTTTGAGGGGTCTATATGGCAGAAAATACCCAAAAGTGACACCATTCTAAAAACTGTACCCTCAAGCTACTCAAAACCACATTCAAGAAGTTTACTAACCCTTCAGGTGCTTCACAGGAGCTGAAGCAACTGGAAGGAAAAAATGAATATTTAACTTTTTAGCCACAAAAATGAACTTTTACAAACTTTTTTTTATTTTCACAAGGGTAAAAGGAGAAAATGGGCAGATAAAGTTGTTGTGCAATTTCTCCTGAGTACGCCAATACCCCATATGTGGGGGAAAACCACTGTTTGGGCACACGGCAGAGCTCGTAAGGGAAGGAGCGCCGTTTGACTTTTTCAAACTAAAATTGGCTGGAATTGAGATTGGACGCCATGTCGTGTTTGGAGAGCCCCTGATATGCCTAAACCGTGGAAACCCCCCACAAGTGACACCATTTTGGAAACTAGACCCCTCAAGGAACTTATCTAGATCTGTTGTGAGCACTTTGAACCCCAAAGTGTTTCACAAAAGTTTATAATGCTGGGTGTGAAAAAAAAAAAAACAATTTTCCACAAAAATGATTTTTTAGTCCCAAATTTTTGATTTTTCCCAAGGAAATTGGACCCCAAAAGTTGTTGTCCAATTTGTCCTGAGTACGCTGATACCCCATATGTGGGGGGGGGAAACTGTTTGGGCGCACGGCAGGGCTTGGAAAGGAAGCAGTAACGTTTTGGAATGCAAACATTGATGGGGGTCATGTTCCGTTTGTAGTGCCCCAGATGAGCCTAAACAGTGGAAACCCCCCACAAGTGACCCCATTTTGGAAGCTAGACCCCTAAGGAACTTATCTAGATCTTTGGTGAGCAATTTGAACCCCCAAGTGCTTCACACAAGTTTATAATGCCCGGGCATGAAAATAAAAAATCCTATTTTTTTCCCACAAAAATTATCTCTTAGTCACTAATTTTTTATTTTCCCAAGGGTAACAGGAGAAATTGGACCACAAAATTTGTTGTCCAATTTGTCCTGAGTACACTGATACCCCATATGTGGGAAGGGAACCACTGTTTGGGCGCATGGCAGAGCTCAGAATGGAAGGAGCACCATTTGACTTTTTCCAACCAAAATTGGCTGGAATTGAGATTGGACGCCATGTTGCATTTGGAGAGCCCCTGCTGTGCCTAAACAGTGGAAACCCCCCACTAGTGACCCCATTTGGGAAACTAGACCCCCTAAGGAACTTATCTAGATCTTTGGTGAGCAATTTGAACCCCCAAGTGCTTCACACAAGTTTATAACGTAGAGCCGTAAAATTAAAAAATCATTTTTTCCACAAAATTGATCTTTTCACCCCAATTTTTATTTTCCCAAGGGTAACAAGACTCCAAAAGTTATTGTGCAATTTGTCCTGAGTACGCTGATACCCCATATGTGGGGTAAACCACTGTTTGGGTGCATGGCAGAGTTTGGAAGGGAAGGAGCGCCGTTTGACTTTTTCAACGCAGAATTGGCTGGATGCCATGTCGTGTTTGGAGAGCTCCTGATCTGCCTAAACAGTGGAAACCCCCCACAAATGACACCATTTTGGAAAATAGACCCCTCAAGGAACTTATCTAGATGTGTGGTGAGCACTTTGAACCCCAAAGTGCTTCACAGAAGTTTATAACGTACAGCCGTAAAAAATAAAAAATCCTTTTTTTTTTTACAAAAATGATTTTTTTCGCCCCCAATATTTTATTTTCACAAGGGTAAGAGGAGAAATTGGACCCCAAAAGTTGTTGTCCAATTTGTCCTGAGTACGCCGATACCCAATATGTGGGAGAAACGACGGTATTTGTGCACGTCGGGCTCGGAAGGGAAGTAGTGATGTTTTGGATTGCAGACTTTGATGGAATGGTCTGGGGGCGTCATGTCGCATTTGGAGAGCCCCTGATGCGCCTAAACAGTGGAAACCCCCCACAAGTGACCCCATTTTGGAAAATAGACCCCACAAGGAACTTATCTAGAAGTGTGGTGAGCGCTATGAAGCCCCAAGTGCTTCACAGAAGTTTTATAACATACAGCCGTAAAAGCAAAAAAATCATTTTTTTTTTACAAAATTGATTTTGTCGCACCCAGTTTTTTATTTTCCCAAGGGTAACAGAAGAAATAGGACAAATTGCACAATAACTCTTGGGGTCCAGAGTACGCTGATACCCCATATGCGGGAGTAAACTACTGTTTGGGCGCATGGCAGAGCTCAGAAGTGAAGGAGCACAGTTTGACTTTTTCAACGCAGAATTGGCTGGAATTGAGATCAGACGCCATGTCACATTTGGAGAGCCCCTGATGTGCCTACACAGCAGAAACCCTCCAATTCTAACTCCAACCCTAACCCCAACACACCCCTAACCCTAGTCCCAACCCTAACCACAAACCTAACCCTAACACACCCCTAACCGTAATCCCAACCCTAATCCTAACGTTAGCGCCAACCCTAACCCTAACTTTAGCCGCAACCCTAACCTAACGGGAAAATGGAAATAAATACATTTTTTTAATTTTATTATTTTTCCCTAACTAAGGGGGTGATAAAGGGGGGTTTGATTTACTATTTATAGCGGGTTTTTATGATTGGCAGCTGTCACGCTAAAAGACGCTTTTTATTGCAAAAAATAGTTTTTTGCATCACCACATTTTGAGAGCTATAATTTTTGCATATTTTGGCCCACAGAGTCATGTGAGGTCTTATTTTTTGCGGGACGAGGTGACATTTTTATTGGTACCATTTTTGAGCACGTGACATTTTTTGATCGCTTTTTATTTCGATTTTTGGGAGGTTAGAATGAACAAAAATCAGCAATTCATGAATTTCTTTTGGGGGAGGCGTTTGTACCGTTCCGCGTGTGGTAAAATTGATAAAGCAATTTTATTCTTCGGGTCAGTACGATTACGGCGATACCTCATTTATATCATTTTTTTGTGTTTTGGCGCTTTTATAGAATGAAAACAATTTTATATAAAAAATCATTATTTTTGCATCGCTTTATTCTGCGAGCTATAACTTTTTTATTTTTTCACTGATGATGCTGTATGACAGCTCATTTTTTGCGGGACAAGATGACGTTTTCAGCGGTACCATGGTTATTTATCTTGGTCTTTTTGATCGCGTGTTATTCCACTTTTTGTTCAGCGGTATGATGATAAAGCATTGATTTTTTGCTTCGTTTTCTTTTTTTTTTTTTTTTTAAGGGTTCACTAAAGGGGTTAACTAGTGGGACAGTTTTATAGGGGGGTCGTTACGGACGCGGCAATACCAAATATGTGTACTTTTATTGTTTTGTTTTTTTTATTTACAGGAAAAAATGAATTTATTGGGGAATATTTTTTTTTTTTTTTTATGATTTTTTTTTACCACTTTTTATTTTTTTAACTTTTTTACTTTTTCCCAGGGTGGGACATCACTGTATTTTAGCAGATCGCTGGTGTGACAGTGTGCACAGCACTGTCACACCAGCGATCACTCTGGCATCGCTGCAGGCTTCTCAGTGCCTGCTCCCAGCAGGCACTGAGGAAGCCGCCTCCCTGCAGGACCCCGGCGCCATCTTGGATCCGGGGACCTGGAGGGAGGACGGACCCTCGGAACAGCACGACACATCGCGCTGCTCTGAGGGTCTCAGGGGAGCGCGCAGGGAGTCCCCTGCCTGCGCGATCCTCCCCTGTGCCCCGGGTACACCGCGATCATGTTTGATCGCGGTGTGCCAAGGGTTAATGTGCCGGGAGCGGTCCGTGACCGCTCCTGACACACAGTCACGGGTGTCAGCTGTGATAATCAGCTGATACCCGGCGGCGATCAGCTGGCTCCCCCCGGGAGCGCTGCTGATCGCATATGACGTACTATTCCGTCCATGGGAATTAGGTCCAGGGTCACATGGACGGAATAGTACGTCTGATGGAATAAAGGGGTTAATAATGGACAGGCGTCTTATTGACGCCTCTCCATTATTAACAGGGCTTAATGTCACCTTACAATAGTAAGGTGACATTAACCCTTTATTACCCCATATGCCACTGTTACATGGCAGTGGGAAGAGAGGGGCTAAGTGCCAGAATTGGTGCATCGTACAGATACGCCAATTCTAGGGCGGCTGGGTGCTGGTATTTTTAGCCAGGGGGGGCGCCAATATCCATGGCCCCTTCCTAGGCTATGAATATCAGCCCATAGCTGTCTGTGTAGCCTTTCTGGATATATTATAGGGGACCCCACGTCTTTTTTTGGGGTCCCCCTATTTTAATAGCCAGTAAAGGCTAGCCTGGGAAGCTCCATGGGTGTTAACCCCCTTCCCAGGCTAGAAACATTGGCCACGGCTGTCCCCCTCTAGCGCAGAAAATTGCGCGGGAGCCCACGCCATTTTTTCCCATTTTTTTAAATTAAAAGATATTGCGTGAAGATTGTGTGTGTGCGCGTGTTTGTCTTTAACTATTTGTGTTCCATTTTATCTATCCCATATCTATCTATCTATCCCATATCTATCTGTGTGTGTAATGTAGTGTGGGTTGGACAAATGTAAAAGAGGAGGTTGGACAAGAAATGACATCACAAATCTTTTTTTGTTAAATAACATCTTTATTTAGCTTACAAATCCACATGAAAAAAAGACGCATGAAAATTCTGTGCAGAAAATTCTGCTGGCAAATCTGCAAAGTGTGCACATACCCAAAGACAACTAATGGATTGCTTGTTAGCCAGGCACTTGATTTTGCAGGGAAATCAGCTATTACACCCACAAAATGGCACAGCCATTTCAGTGTATAACATAGTTGCCTAGGTCAGGGTTCCCCAACTCCAGTCCTCAAGGCCCCCCAACAGGTTATGTTTTCAGGATTTCCTTAGTATTGCCCAGGTGATAATTGCATCACCTGTGCAATACAAAGGAAATCCTGAAAACATGATCTGTAGGTGGGCCTTGAGGACTGGAGTTGGGGAACCCTGGCCTAGGTAAACACTATTTTGCCAGTGAACAGTTATTACTGCTGTAGTTTTCAGCTGCACCCTCGGCGTGATGTTTGACCTTAACCATAGAAATCAACAATATTTAGAGCAAACTTTTCATATCAACCTGTTAATTTTAGCTATTGCGGAGCAACCAGAATACAGATTTTACCCAATGCTTAGCGCTGAATTTGATGAGAATTTTATAACCTATTCCCATTTGTACATGTAATAGTATTTGGCTTTGACAAATGAGAAATGTTCTGCAAAAAAAAACCCGGGTTATAGCAGGTGAATTCATAAAGGTTGGCCTTTCCTACATCAGTGTTGATAAAAAGACCACTGAAGTACCGTAAGATGCACCAAGAACAAAGTACATTAAGAGATGCACAATTTTTCAGGCTGCCCATGTACCAGAATCAGAAGTGTACTACTTTAAATCACAGACATGTGAACAGCTACATGATGGGTGTGTGTACAGTTTGTGAAAAAGGGATACCTGAATGAGGCTTTACTTAAGATTTGCGAAGGTACAAATAACACCCCTTAGAGTATGGGCACACAGTGTTTTTCAGGTTGGCAAATCCGCTGACTTTCAGACAGACAGATACTTCAGAAAATGCCAGGTTTTAGCAATTGTTTTGATCATTTCCAGAGCACTTTTCATGTTTGTTTTCTTCTGGCATTTTCTGGACTTTATTCAATTCCATTTAACAATGAAGAAACTGATACCAATTTTCAAACAAATACGGTGACAAAAAGATAAAATTAAAAAATAAATCCTGGGCGTCTTTTGAAGATTCCTATTGACTTGTATTGGGACATATAGGGCGTACTCAGAGTGGAAACCACCTGAAGAAATATCAGCTCACTTAACTGTTTGGCGGTCATTGTAAACCTGAAGCAGTTAAAAGAAGCTCAAAAGTGTAAAAAATATGATCAGCAGGTAGTTTTTACATAGAAATGAATAAGTTTATTCATTTGAGCACTTAATTTGAACTTTTTCAGGCAGGTATCGGAGCAGATCTGCTTGGGGAAAATAAAATGTTTTGTGCCTATATCCTTAGCGAAGTGGATGTACCATTTAGATAATGACAAAGGAAAAAATTTTACTCACTTGAAAATTAAGGAAAGAGCTGTAATCTCAAGTTGACCTGCACTCTCCTACATGAAAAAAGCAGTATTAGCAAGAAAAAAAAACCAAGAGAATATTGTTTCGTAAAAAGGTATATGATAAAATAAATTGTCATCATATACCCTATAACTGATAATGGAAGAAGGTACCCTGTTCAGGAGCCTAAAGTCTGTATGGCGGCTGGCATCTTGTATGACACAAACATTGATTTGACTGGCATATACTTCACTATGTCCAAATGAACAGTATATTGTGAAGCACTTCCATATTAATCAAACTTGATAGTCCATAATGCCAGTAGCCGGCGGACATGAAGAGAAACCAAGCTTAAAGTTAGAACACCATAATAGTTTAACAACGATATAGTGTAAAAGAACTATTAAAAGACAGGGCAAGCCAGCCTATAAAGAAGGGGGTGGGGACACAGCAAAATCAGATAACATAGTAAACCATACATAAAATCATACTATGTAGTATGGCAGAAGTTAATAGAACCGGATTGCACATAGCTATAAATGCCAGGATATTAAGGAATCATTCAAGTAAGGGAGCTAAAGGTGTGCACACGGTATTAGAAAGGATGAGGTGCTGGTATAGTGGACTGATAGTCCTCAACATATAGCATACAAATTATACCGCACACTGTTAGGAATTCCATGCAAATTATAATTTTATTTAGCTTTCATTATTTCTTTACAAGAGTTCTCATTTCCTATAGGAAATCAATTTTTTTGACCATTTAATTAAGCGACACTATGAGTACGACTCGGGAAGAGTCGAAACGTCAGATTTTCTTTGTCGCTGTACACATTTGCTCCCTGTCGTCATAAATAAAATTATAATTTGCATGGAATTCCTAACAGTGTAAGGAATCATTCAAGTTATAGATCAATAAACTGCAAACACAATGATAATCCGCATCTCCATCCGAAAATAATCCTGATTCTCCATAGAATAAGAGTAAAATTGTGAGGAGATAGACAGGACACTATGGAGTTAATGAATAGATTATAAGGATCCATAGAACCATTAATAGATTGTATCCTTTGCCTCCATCATACCATCCGATCCAGAGGAAAAAGGACAAAGGCGTACCCAACCTGAAATCCATATAAATGTCTCAAAACAAGTTAACTATAGAAACCAATATAAATAACAGTACATTACCCAAGAATAAGAGTTAAGGGATGCAGGCAAAAGGTTGTGTCCACCCCACAGCTGATATGCGCAGTTTCGCTGCTCGCTTCTTCTCGAGACGTGTGACACCAAATGCTGAAACTGACCTACCATTACGATTCTCAAGGTCATTATGAGTTCATAGATGCCAAACATGTATAGGTTCTGCTTACATCTGTTGCACATATACATGTCTGATGTGTTTGTTAATACAGAGATGTTTAGGGGAATATGTATACCGTACATACTTCGTTTTTCACGCCACGTATATGATACAAGGACACTCTCCATTGATCTACTGATTGAGCATTATCCTGTGACCATATGTATGTACTTAATTTTTGTCCCCCTTGCTAAATTCTATATTAATTGTACTCAAACTTAATATATTTTATTTATTATTGCCTTTGAATATTTTTGGGTCATGTAGCTCATTTGTAGGTTCTATGACTTTAGTTAACACTAGAAGTCCCAGAAATTTCGAGCTCCCCCCTGAAGTCCCGAAAGAGGGTCAAATGACCCTTAGTCCAAATTGACAACTCTGATGGCTCCAATTAGCATCCTTTCATTTGTATATGTGGCCATTGCCTAAGGAATCTGCAGAATACAGAACAAAAGACGATGATTATAGGATGTTTGCTAAAATCCTTCAGGTCATTCGACCCATCTCTGGGTTCCAAAGGTAGAAATGTTAAATGACCCCTCTCTGGGACTTCTAGTGTTAAAACATCAAAAAAAACATTGGTGAGGTTATAAAACCCAACACCAGCACTGATCAGCTGTTATCACCTGTGTCAGCGGAGCTGGATATCAATAGCACAGAGTTGCTCAAATCTGAATGTTGGCGGTGCAATGTGTTGGATCGCCACCGATCTTATATTGATGGCCTATAACTGTAAAAGTAGCAAGCAACCACTTTAATTCTTTAATGTTTTGTTAAGTGTTAAGAAAAAAAAGGTGTAAATGCATAATTCGAGTTAATTCCCATTAGAGAGCAGTGAATTATTTTAGGACTGATCTGATCAATGTTATATATTAAAGCTGCTGCCTTCAACTCAGGTCACAGAAAATGAAGCGCTGTTCAAACAAAACCAGTAGAGTGAATATTGAAAATGAAAGGGAAAACAGTGATTTTTGTGTACTCACTGTAAAATCCTTTTCTCCGAGACGCTCATTGGGAGACACAGACCATGGGTGTTATGCTGCTGCCACTAGTAGAACACTAAGCTAATACACAAAGAAATTGGCTCTCCTCTCGCAGTATACACCCTCTGCTGGCTCTAGCCTGAACCAGTTCGGTGCAAAAGCAGTAGGAGAAGATTAACATCATATCAAGGTACAATTATTCACATAATATTAGTGATCACCACATCTAATGAAAGAGACAAGCAGAAGTCGTTAGA
>JARQOD010000008.1:56223560-56357663 GCA_033576555.1 Oophaga sylvatica | reverse complement strand
TAGACAAAATACTGGCTTTAATATACAAATAGGAGGGCATAATGGTACACCATAGCACCCTAATTTGCATTATGATAAAAAGTAGATTTTTCTGTAAATATTAAAGAAGCGTTCCGATAATTTTCCCCCTAAACCTGTGTAAATGTTAGAATAGTGCAATGTCTGTGTGATACTCACCGATCGCCGTCTTCTCATGTACCTGACTTCATAATTTCACATCCACGGTTAGCCTCTGTAGACCACCATCTTCTCTGGTCTTCTGCCGCACATCCCAACATGGTGTCCTTAAAAATAAGTGTCATTATAATGTTCCTGAATAAAAATAACCACCTATGCTGTGCTTTAAATAAGCCCTTTCCTGTGCTCCTGAAAAAAAATTGCTCCTCACTGAGTTCCCAGCAATAAAAATATTATTGCCACACACTACACACTATCCTTCTTAGGGTACATGGCCTCCACGCTATCCTCTTGTATAAAATATTCCCACCACATCATCCCCCTTATATACCAAGACCACCACACTGTCCACCCCTGTGTACTAAGACCGTGACAATGCCCCTTCAAACTAGAACGCCTCGCTGTCCGCCCTTATAAATTACACCTACCCACCACACCTTCCTCAATTATGAACTATGATCTCCACACTGTCTCCACATCATGCAGCCCCCTCTTATCAACGTCCCACTCATGCTGTCACCATTCCATACAGAGTCCTCCAAGCTGCCTCTCTCTATGCTGAAACTGCTATGTTGCCACGTCTCTACAATTAAACCCTCATGTTGCCTCCTCTCCATACCGCGACCCTTCACTGCCCCAATTTTCATACTGAATCCCCTACGTTGCCCCTCTCCATACTGCGGCCCCCATGCTGCCCTCTCTCCATAGTGTTCCCCCCATACTAAGTCCTTACACTAGCCCCAGTTTACAGTAATAGCCCCCTTAAAGACCTAGTCTACAGTAACAACCAATGTTGTGAACACTTTTGATTTGGCTTCCGAGTTTGGGCTCCCTCTGGTGGTTGCTGCTGGTAATTGAGCTGGTCTGGCTGACAGAAGTCAATCACCTGAAGAGGATGATTGGAGGTCAGGTGTTACTGACTGGAGAGATTTAAGTGAGCAGCCTTCCCTTAGTTGTCGCCGGTGATTTGGTTTTCTTCCTGAGCCTTCTGGAAGTCTGCTTGCTCCCTGCTTTGTCCTGCATCTTTCAGATAAGTTATTTGTCTGTTTTAATCTGTGGCATTTTTTCCTTTTTGCTTTTCTCTATTCTCTGCCTTGCTAGTGTGAGTTCAGCCGGGTTCCCTGCTGGGACCTGTGCTGGACTCTGTTTTCCTTTGCCACAGCTTATGTCAGTCTGTTCTGTATTTCTAGTACCCTGTTATTTCAGTATCTGTTGTTTTGCGTCCAGTTCACACCAGAGTTCTGATTTAGTGGGGGAGAGGTCGTGTGGCCTCAGTATTTTTGCATATCAGATGTGTTGGAATTTTTCTTGGGGTTTTTGCAGGATTGCAGACAGTAATCTGTTCTGTCCTGTTCTATCCAACAATAACAAAAAGATCTATCTTCAGGAGACTGGCACAGCTATGGGAAGTAAAATGGCTCCACAGTATGCAAATCTTTTCATGGCCAAGCTTGAAAGCGACTTTGTCCTCATGTCCCATCAGGCCTCGGCCTACTACCGCTACATTGATGACATTTTAATCATCTGGACGGAGTCTGAACAACAGCTAAAGGCGTTCCATGAACAGTTCAACCAATTTCATCCCACCATCAACTTAACACTTAACTACTCCAGCACTTAAATTAACTTTTTAGACACCACTATTAAGCTAAAGAACAATGAAATAGAGACATCCCTGTATTAGAAGCCAATCGACCATCCAACATAGCTTAAATGGGACAGTTTCCATCCAAAACACATAAAAAACTCTATTGTCTACAGCCAAGCCATCAGATACAATCGTATATGTTCCAACCCCATGGACAGAGATGAACACCTTATTCGCCTCAGAAAGACCTTTTTGAACCAGGGCTACCATCCAAGAACAATTGAAAACCAAATTACAAGAGCCACCAGAATATCGAGGAATCACCTGCTACATTACAAAGCTAAAGAAAAAATAACCGGGTGCCTCTAGTGGTCACCTACAATCCAAATCTGGAGATGCTAAGGGGAGCTGCACGGAAACTACAACCTTTACTACAAAAAGACGCCCGATTACAATCCATATTTCCAGACCCCAAACTACTGTTATGTTACGGTAGCTGAGGAGTGCAGGTAAAAAAGGCAATACACCAGAGCAGTTGGAATCTATGAGATTGCAGTACCCTGACTAACCACCGCAACTAGAGGCAGCCGTGGAGCGTTCCTACGTTGGTCCTAGACGCCTCGTCACAGCCTGAGAAACTAACTACACCTAAAGATAGAAATAGGAAAGCTATCTGCCCCGGAGCAGAACCCCAAAGATAATAGAAAGCCCCCAAACATGTAATGGCGGTTAGACAAGAGGAAATACTGACACAGAAAGAAAATAGTATGAGCAAACGCTGGGGCCCAAACTATCTAAATAGAAAAGGATAGGAAGGGTACTTACTGCAATCCCAAAAAACCCTGAAAAGCACCAACTCTACTAATTTCAAAATCACCTGAGATCACACGACCTCTACCACCTAAATTAGTTCTCTGGTGTAACAAAATCAAAACAGCAGCCACTGAAAAAACTGGAAAAAGCAAAAGTACAAAACTCAGTGGCTGAACTAAACTGAGGGGGCAAAAGCCCCCGGAGGGGACCCTGAAGGCCCCCACAGAAGTGCAGGACAAAATGCGAAAATATAGCACAAACACAAAAGAAGAAAATGTCTTATCTGATAGCAGGAGATGCAGACACGACACAGCAGGCTACAAGGGAAACTGGAAAGAAGGATTCAGACCAGAACAATTGATCACCGGCAACCCTGATGGGAAAATGACTCCCTTATATAAGACCAGTCAGTAACACCTGATTCCCAGTCCTCACAATCTTCACTAGTACCGCTTGTAACCACCAGAGGGAGCCTCTGCTCAGAACTCATCTCAAACCCATTCACAACACACTACTGTGTTTTAGGCAGCCCCCAAATCTAAGAAGCATCATTGTCAGAAGCTCCCTGTCCTCCCCAACAGCTGCAGGAATCTTTCCTTGCAACCAGAAGAAATGCAAAACCTGCCCATTTATAATGACCATGGACAAGATAAAGATCCCCAACTCACATCAGGACTACAAGATGCCAGGTACTTTCAGCTGCATCACATCTAATGTGGTGTACCTAATTATATGTACTAAATGTCCAACTGGGGGTCTGTATGTGGGAGAGACCGGGCAAAAACTGAGAACAAGGATGAATTCTCATCGCCACATAATAAGAGAAAAAAGAATGGATTTATCTGTGGCAAAACACTTTTGTATGCCCGGTCATAGCATGATGGATATGGAATTACTTGTATTAAAATCTAACTTTAAATCTGAGAAAGATAGAAAGGTTTGGGAATATAAACTTATGCTGACCTTTGACACTCTTAGTGCTGGAATGAATATATCACACGATTCATGTCTTTCTACATCAATTAAGGAATCTGCTTCTCTGACCTTCTAGGGGCATCAAAACACAATAACATACTCCAATCAGAGGGCAATAAAACTTTCACTCCTTATCTATGAACTGTTCCAATATTTATGTTCATCCCTCTGCCATAATGACAGTTCTGCTTCACGTCACTTGTCCTATTGCATTTTTTCTGTACTGTGTTATGTATAAATATGCGATTCTTCAGATGTTGTATTAGTCTTCGCCTGATGAAGAGACCCGAGTAGTCTCGAAAGCTTGCAATTTGTTACCATCTTTTCAGTTAGCCATTAAAAGCTATCAACCACTGAGGACTCTCAAGTCTAAATATTTTTCTGTTCTATCCAGACAGTTTGGGCCCCAGCATTTGATCACTCTATATTCTGCCGGTGTTTTGTACTTCATCTGTCTCACCGGCAATATATGTTTGGGTGCTATCAATTCCTTTGGGGCTCTACTCTGGGGCAGTTTAGCTTCCCCCTTTCTCTCTTAAGGCTTAGTTAATTCTTTGGCTGTGTCGAGGCGTCTAGGGCATCGTAGGTACGTCCCACGGCTAATTCTAGTTGTCTTGTCAGTTTAGGGGTCTGCAATCGGCTAAGTTACCAACCTCTCTGAGTGTCTGGTTGCCTAGCCTATTTCTCCATTATCCTCCTCGGTTACCGAATCATAACAAGCCCCCCTTAAACCCCTACAGTAATAGCCCCCCTACCGAATCTTCAGATATATGAGCGCTTACTTGCTCATGTCTGTCCTCCTCTGCAGCGTCCTGCTGTGACATCTCCAGCTTAGCGAGATGACTTAATTGTGCTGCAGGTAAATCAGCAGCGTTTAGATGCTCGGAGAAGGTGACACGAATACAAATGAATTTAGTTGTGCGCTCCCCCTTCCTCTGAGAAGACAGCAGATTTATCACAAAGTCTAATGGAGGGGGGTAAAAAAAAAAATGATAAAAGTTTCCCTCCCTCTGTTGGTGCCACCCTGGGCACTGGACCTCTGGTGCTTAGTGGCAAATACGGGCCTGGATAGGATGCTACCTTTGCAACAAGTCAGGTCATAGAATTTCTTCCTTCCTAAAAATTCAACCATCAACTGAGTAGTTCTATGGATTTGTGGAAGATTTTACAAACCACAGAAACTCAACCACAAAGTGGCAGACCACTTAAAAGTTACACGCCAGGGATGACATTACGGAGACTCCTTGCACATAAGAGTCACCAATGCTCTGCTCACTCAGTAACTGTCTAAACAACCACCGATGGCATTAACACCAAGAACTTTGCACTACAAGCTGCATGCCATGGCTAAGCAGCTGCATGCAATCCTTACATCACCAGTAATACCAAGCATCGGATGAGGTGGGATAAAACACAGTGATTGAGGTGGGAGCAGTGATTGTAACCACTCCCCGGACAGTTCTGATGACTGGAAGCAAGCTGCTCCAGTTAGACTGATACACAGGATTTAATGGCTACTTATTAGCAGATTAATGCTTTATCTGCAGGTAACAGTGTATCTCGATGCAACAGGCTACCATTAATTGTAGATTGTTAAAATAGAACTTACAGAGTCAAAGAGCCTTTCATTCTTCCTCATGTACGACACGCATATCTTCCGTATTTCATTGTGGTGAATCTGGCAGTAGAAAAGCTGAAAAATACACCAATAACAGACTAGCATAAAGTAGAAAGATGCAATTACAGCGCATGCATGTTACAAAACAACCTAGACCTATTATAGAACTAATTGGGAGACGTTTAAAGAGGTAATCCAGCTCTTCCACTTCTGCATGGGCAGGTGATCTGGGTCAATGATGTCACATCTATAGAGATTTGCTGGCACGTGTGTGTGAGCAGCAAATATCACACATCCATCCTGATACCTGCTGGTCAAGCATGTAGATATCTGTCGATGTGACATCACCTTTCTACCCCAGCTAACCTCCTCATACAGAAGTGATCGGAGCGGGATTAACTCTTTAAATTAACATGAAGGCATTTAGGATTTGTCAAGAAGTGTGAAATGCCTGGTTCTTATCACTTCTTTACATGTGCACAGTCTTGGGTGCACACAAGGTGTTGCTTTATAAAGGAAACAACTTTCACAAGTTGCACAACATTACACATATTCTCAGTAGTGAGTCAGTGCTGTGGAGTCCGGAGTCAGGGAAATTGAGGAGACTGACTCAGAAGTTTGACTTACCGACTCCACAGCTCTGACTGTGTCAGTGTGTATGTACACACACAATCAGGACTGTGGAGTCAGTAAGCCAAAACTCTGACTCCTCAATTTCCATGACTCCGACCCCACAGCCCTGCCTCACTACTGAGCATGTACATAAAGTACATAAAGTGCAGCACAGATTC
This sequence comes from Oophaga sylvatica, assembly GCA_033576555.1. Classification (NCBI taxonomy): domain Eukaryota; kingdom Metazoa; phylum Chordata; class Amphibia; order Anura; family Dendrobatidae; genus Oophaga; species Oophaga sylvatica. The sequence goes on along the minus strand of JARQOD010000008.1, from coordinate 56,351,701 downwards.
ATCTCACCTCCGACCCCAGAGCACTGGTCACTAGGGATGGGCGGACCCGAACTGTAAAGTTCGGGACCGTACCGAACACAGTGTTCGGTTACAAGGTCCCGAACATAGGTTTCCATGGGAAATCCGTGTTACAGTTCGGGTCCAGGGCCATTCTTATTATACTTATCTGTCCAACAACGGTCCTCCCGTCTTGCACCAGCTTCCAGGGCCGCTCATTAACTGCCGGCAGTATTCACTGCACTCTGCGGCTTTTTCTGGCACCGCACGAACACTGTCGGAAAAAGCTGAAGACTACCGAGTGCAGTGAATACTGCCGGCAATTAATGACCAGTCCGGAAGCAGATGCGGCCAGGAGACGGTGGGACGGGAGGACGTGTCGCTGGACAGGTAAGTACAGATATGGGCCATTCTTATTATAAAGTTCAAGTTCGAGGTTCGGACGTAAGTTCGCGTCATCTCCGGCCCCGAACTTTACAAAAAACTTGGACAAACCCACCGATCCCGAACATAGGGAGGGTTCGCCCATCACTACTGGGCATGTACATAAAGTGCAGAACAGATTCATCTCCACTAAAAGCAGAGATCCTTAGATCAGTAACAGAACAGACATTTATAGGACATTTTATAACTTTCCCAAATTATTCTGAAAACATTTACAGCACATAATGCATTGGACTACTGTACCCAATATATTATATATTTTGGGAGTAGGAATCTGTCCATTTTATACAGACTCCACAGCTCTACTTTTGTTAAAAGAAAAAGAGATACAAAATATTTGACCAAATTAAAATGATCTGACACCTCACCCCTCCATCTCACAAAAAAAAAAAAAAAAAAAACTACACTACAGTTTGTGCAAATCGATTCACATGATCAGATCAGACATGTTGATAATTCGTGGTCAATGCACAAAAGCCTTCGGCACCATCTCTTTCCAGGCGGCAGCCAGACTCTCCTTTTGATTAGCTGGCCTGGCATGAGGTCATTGTTTCTGCGAGATGTACAGGTGCATCTCACAAAATTAGAATACTATCAAAAAGTTAATTTATTTCAGTTCTTCAATACAAAAAGTAAAACTCATATAGAGTCATTACAAACAGAGTGATGCATTTTAAGTGTTTATTTCTGTTAATGTTGATGATTATGGCTTACAGCCAATGAAACCCAAAAGTCATTATCTCAGTAAATTAGTAGTTTCCACGTCGGGAAAACGCTCGTGTTGGCGCTGTGGCTGGCGCAGCGCAACACCAGCAGATGTTGCGCTATGGAGGATTCAAGAATCCCGTCTCCACTGCGTAAAAATACGCAGGTGGCAATACCTGGTTACGGACAGGGCGCTCTTTAGACCGCAGCATTCCTCGCGTATTGCGGGACGGGATCCGCCGCACAGGTTATTGAACACAGGGCTATTGTAAGCCCTCGCGCTCATTTCGGAGTGTTCCGAGCTGTCCCTGAAACCTCCGAAGACGGGCAGAAGGGGCGGGGCAGACGGAGCGATTCCGTCGTCAAGCGCATGGTTCGGCGTGGACCATAGCTGAATACTACACTGAAAGATTAACATCAATGTGGCCTACTGAATATGTCGTAAATCACAATCTGTGGCTCCTTGATATTACTGTCAGCGTGTGGCAGAGGCGATCAGCGTGCCTGTGGGATGAAGCATGTGAAGACTTCGTGCTGCTGCTGGTTGGGTCTCTCTTCTCTGACAATACCCCACAGATTCTCTATGGCAGGGGTCTCAAACTCAATTTACCCGGGGGCCGCTGGAGGTAGAATCTGGGTGAGGCTGGGCCGCATCAGGTTTTCCACAAGAAAAGCTCTTACAAAAACATTCCAATGTTATCAAATGTCCCAATGGGGACAGTGTTGATGATGTATGTATAGTGCTGTGAAGTTAATAGCGCAATATCAATGAATAAATATTATCCTTAATATTATGTTACAATACCAGGATCTGAGGATTTTCTGTTTCGAGGTCAAGAGCTCTCTGATGTGATGTTGCTGCCTGTCTCGCTGTCTTCCTCTTTTGACACTGCAGTGTGGTGGACAAGTAAACATTAACTGGTTAACAGCAAGAAGTCATTCCCCCCAGCGCTCATTCTCCCCAGAGCTCATCCTCCCCAGCGCTCATTCCCCCCCATTGCTTTTTCCCCATCACTCCCATCATTGCTTTTCCCTCATCACTCCCATCATTGCTTTTCCCCCATCACTCACATCATTGCTTTTGCCCATTACTCCCATCATTGCTTTTCCCATCACTCCCATCATTGCTTTTCCCATCATTGTTTTCCCCATTGCTTTTTCCCATTACTGCCATCATTGATTATTACCCCATTGCTTTTTCCCATTACTGCCATCATTGCTTTTCCCCATTACTGCCATCATTGCTTTTCCCCATTACTGCCATCATTGTTTTCCCCATTACTGCCATCATTGCTTTTCCCATTACTGCCATCATTGCTTTTCCCATCACTGTTTTCCCCATTGCTTTTCCCCATTACTGCCATCATTGCTTTCCATTACTGCATTGCTTTCCCCATCGCTCTCCTACACCACACACACACACACACACACCACCTCTCACCTGTCACACACACACACACACACACACACACACACACCACCTCTCACCTGTCAACACACACACCACCTCTCACCTGTCCACACACACACACACACACACACACACTCTCACTGCACACACACACACCACCACCTCTCAACTGTCCACACACACACACCACCTCTCCACACACACACACCACCTCTCACCTGTCGCAGCATCACCGCCGGTGCCTGCGCTTCCTCGCTCTGACAGAGCAGGCCGCTGAATGATGACTCATTCAGCGGCGCTGCTCTCTGTCAGAGACAGGAAGCGCGGGCAGCAGCAGGAGATGAGGTGAGTATGCCCGGCGCCGCCATCTTTCTGTGGTACCGCTCATTAAGCTTATGAATATGGGCGGCACGCCTATGAGAGGAGTGGCGTCCATATTCATGACCTTAATGACCGGTACTACGAGTGACTGGGATTTCACATGCGGTGTTTCTCGCATGTGAGATCCCAGCCGAGGGCCGCGAAGTATATACCGAGGGCCCATGAGGTGGGGGCCGCAAACTCGTGTCCCGAGGGCCGCAGTTGGCCCGCGAGTTTGAGACCCCTGCTCTATGGGGTTATTTCAGGCAAGTTTGCTAGCCAATCAAGCACAGTGACACTGTTGTTTTTAAACCAGGTATTGGTAATTTTGGCAGCGTGGACAGGTGCCAAGTCCTGCTGGAGAATGAAATTTCCATCTCCAAAAAGCTTGTTGACAGAGGGAAGCATGAAGTGCTTTAAATTTCCTGGTAGATGGCTGCACTGACTTTGGTCTTGATAAAACACAGTGTACCTATACCAGCAGATGACATGGCTCCCCAAACCATCAATGATTGTGGAAACTTCACATTAGACCTAAAGCAGCTTGGATTGTGGCCTCTCCACTCTTCCTCCAGACTCTGGGACCTTGATTTCCCAAACCCACGGCTTAGCAATGGAGAAGAATCTATAAGACACCTATCCATTACTAATACTATAGTTGTATTGTAAATAAACACACAGCCAGAATTAAGTCCTTTAATTTAAAAAATGACAGACTCCTTTAACCCCTCTCTGCCATCAGACGTACTATTCCGTCCATGTGACCCTGGACCTAATTCCCATGGACGGAATAGTACGTCATGGGCGATCAGCTGCGCTCCCGGGGGGAGCGCAGCTGATCGCCGCCGGGTGTCAGCTGATTATCACAGCTGACACCCGTGACTGTGTGTCAGGAGCGGTCACGGACCGCTCCCGGCACATTAACCCTTGACACACCGCAATCAAACATGATCGCGGTGTACCCGGGGCACAGGGGAGGATCGCGCAGGCAGGGGGCTCCCTGCGCGCCCCCCTGAGACCCTCAGAGCAGCGCGATGTGTCGCGCTGTTCCGAGGGTCCGTCCTCCCTCCAGGTCCCCGGATCTAAGATGGCGCCGGGGTCCTGCAGGGAGGCGGCTTCCTCAGTGCCTGCTGAGAGCAGGCGCTGGGGAAGCCTGCAGCGATGCCAGAGCGATCGCTGGTGTGACAGAGTGCTGTGCACACTGTCACACCAGCGATCTGATAAAATACTGTGATGTCCCACCCTGGGACAAAGTAAAAAAGTAAAAATAAAAAGTGTAAAAAAAAATCATAAAAAAAAAAAAAAAATTCCCCAATAAATTCATTTTTTCCTGTAAATAAAAAAAACAAAACAATAAAAGTACACATATTTGGTATTGCCGCGTCCGTAACGACCCCCCCTATAAAACTGTCCCACTAGTTAACCCCTTTAGTGAACCCCTTAAAAAAAAAAAAAAAAAAAAACGAAGCAAAAAATCAATGCTTTATCATCATACCGCCGAACAAAAAGTGAAATAACACGCGATCAAAAAGACCGATATAAATAAACATGGTACCACTGAAAACGTCATCTTGTCCCGCAAAAAACGAGCCATCACACAGCATCATGAGCGAAAAAATAAAAAAGTTATAGCTCGCAGAATAAAGCGATGCAAAAATAATGATTTTTTATATAAAATTATTTTCATTCTATAAAAGCGCCAAAACCTAAAAAAATGATATAAATGAGGTATCGCCATAATCGTACTGACCCGAAGAATAAAACTGCTTTATCAATTTTACCACACGCGGAACGGTATAAACGCCTCCCCCAAAAGAAATTCATGAATTGCTGATTTTTGTTCATTCTAACCTCCCAAAAATCGAAATAAAAAGCGATCAAAAAATGTCATGTGCTCAAAAAAGGTACAAATAAAAACGACAACTCGTCCCGCAAAAAATAAGACCTCACATGACTCTGTGGGCCAAAATATGCAAAAATTATAGCTCTCAAAATGTGGTGATGCAAAAAACTATTTTTTGCAATAAAAAGCGTCTTTTAGCGTGACAGCTGCCAATCACAAAAACCCGCTATAAATAGTAAATCAAACCCCCTTTATCACCCCCTTAGTTAGGGAAAAATAATAAAATTAAAAAAATGTATTTATTTCCATTTTCCCGTTAGGGTTAGGGTTGCGGCTAAAGTTAGGGTTAGGGTTGGCGCTAACATTAGTATTAGGGTTAGGGTTGGCGCTAACGTTAGTATTAGGGTTGGCGCTAACGTTAGGATTAGGGTTGGGATTAGGGTTATGGTTGTGTTAGGGTTAGGTTTGTGGTTAGGGTTGGGACTAGGGTTATTGGTGTTTGGGGTTAGGGTTGGAGTTAGAATTGGGGGGTTTCTGCTGTTTAGGCACATCAGGGGCTCTCGAAATTTGACATGGCGTCTGATCTCAATTCCAGCCAATTCTGCGTTGAAAAAGTCAAATGGTGCTCCTTCACTTCTGAGCTCTGCCATGCGCCCAAACAGTAGTTTACCCCACATATGGGGTATCAGCATACTCTGGACCCCAAGAGTTATTGTGCAATTTGGCCTATTTCTCCTGTTACCCTTGGGAAAATAAAAAACTGGGGGCGACAAAATCATTTTTGTAAAAAAAAAAAATGATTTTTTTGTTTTTACGGCTGTATGTTATAAAACTTCTGTGAAGTACTTGGGGCTTCATAGCGCTCACCACACTTCTAGATAAGTTCCTTGTGGGGTCTATTTTCCAAAATGGGGTCACTTGTGGGGGGTTTCCACTGTTTAGGCGCATCAGGGGTTCTCCAAATGCGACATGACCCCCCAGACCATTCCATCAAAGTCTGCAATCCAAAACGTCACTACTTCCCTTCCGAGCCCCGACGTGCGCCCATACAGTAGTTTACTCCCACATATTGGGTATCAGCGTACTCAGGACAAATTGGACAACAACTTTTGGGGTCCAATTTCTCCTGTTACCCTTGTGAAAATAAAATATTGGGGGCGAAAAAATCATTTTTGTAAAAAAAAAAAAAAGTATTTTTTATTTTTACGGCTGTACGTTATAAACTTCTGTGAAGCATTCGGGTTCAAAGTGCTCACCACACATCTAGATAAGTTCCTTGTGGGGTCTATTTTCCAAAATGGGGTCACTTGGGGGGTTTCCACTGTTTAGGCGCATCAGGGGCTCTCCAAATGCGACATGACTCCCCCAGACCATTCCATCAAAGTCTGCAATCCAAAACGTCACTACTTCCCTTCGAGCCCCGACGTGCGCCCATACAGTAGTTTACTCCCACATATTGGGTATCAGCGTACTCAGGACAAATTGGACAACTTTTGGGGTCAAATTTCTCCTGTTACCCTTGTGAAAATAAAATATTGGGGGCGAAAAAATCATTTTTGTAAAAAAAAAAAAAAGGATTTTTTATTTTTACGGCTGTACTTATAAACTTCTGTGAAGCACTTGGGGTTCAAAGTGCTCACCACACATCTAGATAAGTTCCTTGTGGGGTCTATTTCCAAAATGGTGTCATTTGTGGGGGGTTCCCACTGTTTAGGCAGATCAGGAGCTCTCCAAACACGACATGGCATCCAGCCAATTCTGCGTTGAAAAAGTCAAACGGCGCTCCTTCCCTTCCAAACTCTGCCATGCACCCAAACAGTGGTTTACCCCCACATATGGGGTATCAGCGCACTCAGGACAAATTGCACAATAACTTTTGGAGTCTTGTTTCCCTTGGGAAAATAAAAATTGGGGTGAAAAGATCAATTTTGTGGAAAAAAATATAATTTTTTAATTTTACGGCTCTACGTTATAAACTTGTGTGAAGCACTTGGGGGTTCAAATTGCTCACCAAAGATCTAGATAAGTTCCTTAGGGGGTCTAGTTTCCCAAATGGGGTCACTTGTGGGGGTTTCCACTGTTTAGGCACATCAGGGCTCTCCAAATGCAACATGGCGTCCAATCTCAATTCCAGCCAATTTTGGTTGGAAAAAGTCAAATAGTGCTCCTTCCATTCCGAGCTCTGCCATGCGCCCAAACAGTGGTTCCCCCCCACATATGGGGTATCAGCGTACTCAGGACAAATTGGACAACAAATTTTGTGGTCCAATTTCTCCTGTTACCTATGGGAAAATAAAAAATTAGTGACTAAGAGATAATTTTTGTGGGAAAAAAATAGGATTTTTTATTTTCATGCCCGGGCATTATAAACTTGTGTGAAGCACTTGGGGGTTCAAAGTGCTCACCAAAGATCTAGATAAGTTCCTTAGGGGGTCTAGCTTCCAAAATGGGGTCACTTGTGGGGGGTTTCCACTGTTTAGGCTCATCTGGGGCACTACAAACGGAACATGACCCCCATCAATGTTTGCATTCCAAAACGTTACTGCTTCTTTTCCAAGCCCTGCCGTGCGCCCAAACAGTTTCCCCCCCCCCACATATGGGGTATCAGCGTACTCAGGACAAATTGGACAACAAGTTTTGGGGTCCAATTTCCTTGGGAAAAATCAAAAATTTGGGACTAAAAAATCATTTTTGTGGAAAATTGTTTTTTTTTTTTTTCACACCCAGGCATTATAAACTTTTGTGAAACACTTTGGGGTTCAAAGTGCTCACAACAGATCTAGATAAGTTCCTTAGGGGGTCTAGTTTCCAAAATGGTGTCACTTGTGGGGGTTTCCACTGTTTAGGCGCATCAGTGGCTCTCCAAACACGACATGGCTCCAACCTCAACTTCAGCCAATTTTAGTTTGAAAAAGTCAAACGGCGCTCCTTCCCTTACGAGCTCTGCCGTGTGCCCAAACAGTGGTTTTCCCCCACATATGGGTTTGGCGTACTCAGGAGAAATTGCACAACAACTTTATCTGTCCATTTTCTCCTTTTACCCTTGTGAAAATAAAAAAAAGTTTGTAAAAGATCATTTTTGTGGCTAAAAAGTTAAATATTAATTTTTTCCATCCACGTTGCTTCAGCTCCTGTGAAGCACCTGAAGGGTTAATAAACTTCTTGAATGTAGTTTTGAGTACCTTGAGGGGTGCAGTTTTTATAATGGTGTCACTTTTGGGTATTTTCTGCCATATAGACCCGTCAAAGTGACTTCAAATGTGAGGTGGTCCCTAAAAAAATGGCTTTGTAAATTTTGTTGTAAAAATGAGAAATCACTGGTCAACTTTTAACCCTTCTAATTTCCTAACAAAGAAAAATTTTGGTTCCAAAATTGTGCTGATGTAAAGTAGACATGTGGGAAATGTTATTTCTTAACTATTTTGTGTGACATATTTCTCTGTTTTAAGGGAAAAAAAATTCAAAGTTTGAAAATTGCAAAATTTTTAAAATTTTCGCCATATTTGGTTTTTTTCAAAAATAAACGCAAGGTATATTGAAGAAATTTTACCACTAACATGAAGTACAATATGTCACGAGAAAACAATCTCAGAATCGCGAAGATCCATTGAAGCGTTCCAGAGTTATAACCTCATAAAGAGACAGTGGTCAGAATTGTAAAAATTGGCCCGGTCATTAACGTGCAAACCACCCTTGGGGGTGAAGGGGTTAATATTATCAATTAAACCATACTTAGAACCTCACCTATTCCGAAGCCCTCGATCTCCTGTAATAAAAGTAAATAAAAAGCAACAATATACCATACCTGCCTGTCGTTCTGTCCCATGCCGTAATCCATGTCAGGGTGATAATTAGTTTTCACCTGGACGATGCCAAGATGCGACCGTCCATGCTGAGAACCACTGGTGAATGAGCTGCTGGGAACACAGTGTCAGTAACCGGGGTTGACGTCATAGAGGTTACTGCTGGTTACTGGGCTCCATTCCCAGTCGGGCTAAGCTGCGGTGAGATCCCAGCTATCACCATGATCTCATCAAAGTCACCGCAGTTACATCCGGTCACTGGGCTCTGTTCTCAGCGGGGCTGAGCTGCAGTGAGATCCGGGGTCACTTATAAAATTCACATACCAGGAAACAGTAGATTAGTTCCAAAAAGGGGGCACTTGTTGAGAATTGCCACTGTTAAGGCACATCTAGATTAGACCCCCCAAGGAACTTGTTTCCAAAATGGGGTCACTTGTGGGTGTTTTCCACTGTTTAGGCACATCAGCGGTTCTGCAAACACGACGACACCCACAGACCATTCCATCGAAGTCTGCATTCCAAAACGTCACGACACGACTTCCCTTCTGATCACCGACGTGTGCCCAAACAGTAGTTTTCTCCCACATTTGGGGCATCAACATACTCAGGACAAACAACAACTTTGAGTCCAATTTCTCCTGTAACCCTTGGGAAAAATAAAAATTTCGGACTAAAAGATCATTTTTGTGGGAAAAAAAAATGATTTTTTTTATTTTCACAGCAGGGCATTATAAACTTTAGTGAAACACCTGGGGGTTCAAAGTTCTCACCACATATCTAAATAAGTTCCTTGGGGGGGGGTCTAGTTTCCAAAATGGTGTCACTTGTGGGGGGTTCCCACTGTTTTGACACATCAGAGGCTCTCGAAACATGACATGGCGTCCGATCTCAATTCCAGCCAATTTTGCATTGAAAAAGTCTAACGGTGCTCCTTCCCTTCCGAGCTCTGCCATGCGCCCAAATGGTGGTTTACCCCCACAAATAGGGTATCAGCGAACTCATGACAAATTGCACAATAACTTTTTGGGTCCAATTACTCGTTACCCTTGGGAAAATAAAAATTGAGTGTGAAAAAAATCATTTTTGTGGAAAAAATATGTTTTTATTTTTACAGCTCTACGTTACAAACTTCTGTGAAGCACTGGGGGTTCAAAGTGCTACACACACATCTAGAAAAGTTCCTTGGGGGGTCTAGTTTCCAAAATGGTGTCATTTGTGGGGGGTTTCCACTGTTTAGGCACATCAGGGCAGGGGCTCTCCAAACGCAACATGGCATCCGATCACAATTCTAGCCAATTTTGTAAAGTCAAAGGCGCGTTTTCTCTTCCGAGCTCTGCGATGCGCCCAAACAGTGGTTTACCTGCATAGACGGGGTATCTGCGTACTCAAGACAAATTGCACAATAACTTTTGGGGTTCAATTTCTTCTGTTTACATTGGTAAAATAAAAAAAAATTGGAATTGTTGTAATTTTTTTTGTGAGAAAGTTAAATGTTCATTTTATTTTTTTTAAAACATTCCAAAAATTCCAGTGAAGCACCAGAAGGGTGAAAAAACTTCTTGAATGTGGTTTTGATCACCTTGAGGGGTGAAGTTTTTAGAATGGTGTTACTTGTGTATTTTATATCATATAGACCCCTCAAAGTGGCTTCAAACATGATGTGGTCCCTAAAAAAAAAAATGGTGTTGAAAAAAGGAGAAATCGCTGTTTAACTTTTAACCCTTCCAAAATTGTGCTGATGTAAAGTAGACATGTGGGAAATGTTACTTATTAAGTATTTTGTGTGACATATCTCTGATTTAAGGCATGAAAATTCTAAAGCTGGAAAATTGCGAAATTTTCAAAATTTTTGCCAAATTTCTGTTTTTTTTTTCACAAATAAATGCAAGTCACATCAAATTAATTTTCCACTATCATGAAGTATAATATGTCACGAGAAAACAATGTCTGAATCACCAGGATCCATGGAAGCATTCCAGAGTTATTACCTCATAAAGGGACAGTGATCAGAATTGTGAAAATTGGCCCGGTCATTAACATGCAAACCACCCTCGGGGGTTAAAATAATTTTTTCAAGCTGGTGTTATAAAGTATTCTAATTTACTGAGATAATGACTTTTGGGTTTTCATTGGCTGTAAGCCATAATCATCAACTAACAGAAATAAACACTTGAAATGAATCACTCTGTTTGTAATGACTCAATAGGAGTTTTACTTTTTGTATTGAAGAACTGAAATAAATTAACTTTTTGATAGTATTCTAATTTTGTGAGATGCACCTGTATATTGACATTGTTTTGGAAAAAAAATCCAGCTCAGAAGACTAAAATCCAAAAAACTTGTACCTGGCCGGCTAATAAAAAGGGGAGCCATAGATGCTGATGGTGGTTTTCAGGGCTCCTTTCCAGCGGCCACAGCAGGGCCAGACATACCTCACGTGCAGCTGATACGGCTGCACCAGGGCCTGGAGGTGCAGGGGGCCCCTGCAGGGTGGCTAACACTGAGGGCAATCTGTCCTGTTTATGGCTCCAGGGGGGCCCCTGGTCAGATTGCCTTCATGAGCTCAGAGCAGGGAGCGATCCCTGCAGCTCCGCTGCCAACAGGAGAGAATGGCAGAGGAGCGGAGCTGCAGGGATCTGTCTTGCTCCCTGCCCGCGCTTCCTGTCAGACACAGCAGCCATGACGTCAGTATTCAGGTCGCAGCTGTGCCAGAGAGGTGCGTGGTGCTGTGTGTGTGTGTGTGTGTGGCGAGCATGCAGATAGGTGAGTGGTGCTGTGTGCTGTAGATGGTGGAGAGGGCAATGATGGGGGGTGGTGAGGGAGAAGGCAATGATGGGGAGAAGGCAATGATGGGGGTGGTTGGGGAAGTGGAGGAGAGGGCAATAAAGGGGGTGCGAGTGAGGGGGACTTATAATGGACTTATGAACAAGGGGAATTGGAGGAAGATGTTAGATATGGATGTGAAATTAATTTTGTGGTGGAGGAGGATGCTAAGCCCCTAATAGCGTCCTCCCCCATCTCACAATTCATTGTGATGCTATTGGGACTGGGAGGAGGGATAAGGTGCATAGGACCCTTTATAATGAACTGAAAGGTGGGAAAAGACGCTGTATAATTAATTGGGAGGTGGCGGAGGATGCTCCAAACCTGATAGCGTCTTCTCCCACTTGAAAATTCATTTTGATGCTGTCAAGGACTTACGATGAATGGGGGAACAAAGGACAGGGACTATGGCTATGTGCACACGTTCAGGATTTGCAAAAGAAAATTCTGCTGCATATCCTAATGTGTTGGAAGGAAGAAAGTTGCGTAAAATACATTTCTTTTTTTCCACATTTTTGCCATGCTTTTGTTACTTATTTTTCACCATTAGTATGGGTGAACTATGCTGCAAGAACTGAAATTATGCAGATTTTAATCTGCTGCAATTCCATGTGCACATAACCTTACATGTAATTGGGAGAGTCACAGACTGAATAATTTATATTATTGGGAGTCAGATTATAGTTAATGAGGGGCACAGCGCTGCATATCACTTTATATTTTTAATGGTGTGTGGTTAATAGTATATTAATGGTGGGGTACATATCTGTATTCGGGAAGGGGGGTGGGGGAGTCAATTGTATGTATAAAATGTATGTGGCAAAATGGAGAAAAAATCCAGCTCCACGATAAAGTGAAAAAAAGCAAGTCTTTATTCACTTGACATTTCAAGCATAGAGGATAAAAGTATCAGCATAGATAGCAGCAAGTAAATAACGCATTACTTGCTGCTATCTATGCTGATGATATTTCAAGCATAGAGGATAAAAGTATCAGCATAGATAGCAGCAAGTAAATAACGCATTACTTGCTGCTATCTATGCAGATACTTTTATCCTCTATGCTTCAGTAAAGATGTATATCTTCGTACCGTGTTAGCCAGTAGATAGAAAAATATTTAGAGTTGAGAGTCCTCAGTGGTTGATACCCTTTAATGGCTAACTGAAAAGATGGTAACAAATTGCAAGCTTTCGAGACTACTCAGGTCTCTTCATCAGGAAGAGATGAAGAGACCTGAGTAGTCTCGAAAGCTTGCAATTTGTTACCATCTTTTCAGTTAGCCATTAAAAGGTATCAACCACTGAGGACTCTCAACTCTAAATATTATCCTCTATGCTTGAAATATCAAGTGAATAAAGAATTGCTTTTTTTCACTTTATCGTGGAGCTGGATTTTTTCTCCATTTTGCCATGTTTCACTTTCTGACAACGTTCCGTGCTCGATTCCTGGGATGTCATACTGGTGTGGTGAGCTGGACTTTATTTCATTTCTATAAAATGTAAGTGACTGATATTTTCAGGGCTACGAAGATCATCGTGGCAAGATGGAGAAGAAACAGGAGAAAGCGTCTCTAATCAGACGAGAAGTCAGCGGTAAGTGTCTGGATGTAGATATTATTCTGTATCTGCACTGTGTGACGTGGAATGATAATATTTTTTATTTGTAAAATCCCTTATTCTACATTCTCACATTTGTGTGAAATGTCCGTGTGCTTCCAAGGTTTTTTATCAGATGTCACATGGACTCAGTTTTATAGGTCCATTCACACATACATGAAAATCATGGATCTGAGAATGAGATCCGTGAGGGTCAGAGAATGTTCTGTTCTGATCTGATTTTGAGGATCAAAATATGACATGCTCAATGTGTCTGTAAAAGTGAGCAGTACACCAACACTGCACACAGAAACAGGAATGCAGACTTATTATGTAAAGAACAGTCCCTTATTATATAGTGTACTAGTTACTTATAGCAGTCCCTTAGTATATAGTGTACTCACTTATGTATAGCACAGTCCCTTAGTATATAGTGTACTCACTTATGCATAGTAGTTCCTTAGGATATAGTTGTACTCACTTATGTATAGCACAGTCCCTTAGTATATAGTGTACTCACTTATATAGAGCACAGTCCCTTAGTATATAGTGTACTCACTTATGTATAGAATAATCCCTTAGTATTTAGTGTACTCACTTACGTATAGCAGTCCCTTAAGGTACTGCCACACTAAACTATCCCGCTAGCGATCACGATAAAGACGCATACTAATTGCGATCGCTAGCGGGATCTTTTTAATATCGCTAGTAGCGGCTTTATTTAGCGATGTCGTTAGGACGCTATCGCGGTTAGCGATCTCCTTAAGACTTTAGCGGTACAAAATACCGCTAAATCGCTAAATAAAAGGTGCCACACTCAGCGATAATACTTACCCAGCGGGAGCGCCGACGATAAAATAGGGTCCGGAACGATTCCAGCGACGAGCGAGATCACAGCAGGATCTCAGCAGGGAGCTGTCGCTGACAGATGCCGCACACAACAACATCGCTAACGGGATCGCTAAATAGTGACGTTTTTTAGCGATCCCGTTAGCGATGTTGTTTAGTGTGGCATACCCTTTAGTGTATAGTGTACTCACTTATGTATAGAATAATCCCTTAGTATTTAGTGTACTCACTTATGTATAGCACAGTCCCTTAGTATATAGTGTACTCACTTATGTATAAAAGTCCCTTAGTAGTGTAGTCACTTATGCATAGCAGTTCCTTAGTATATAGTGTACTCACTTATGTACAGCAGTCCCTTAGTGTATAATGTACTCACTTATGTAAAGAAGAGTCCCTTAGTATATAGTGTACTCACCTATGTATAGCACAGTCCCTTAGTATATAGTGTACTCACTTTAAATGTCAAGCACATTCCTTTATAATAGTGTACTCACTTATGTATAGCACAGTACCTTAGCATATAGTGTACTCACTTATGTATAGCTCAGTCCCTTAGTATATACTGTACTCACTTATGTAAAGAAGAGTCGCTTAGTATATAGTGTACTCACTGATATATAGCAGTCCTTTAGTATATAGTGTACTCACTCATGTACAGCAGTCCCTTAGTGTATAATGTACTCACTTATGTAAAGAAGAGTCCCTTAGTATATAGTGTACTCACCTATGTATAGCACAGTCCCTTAGTATTTAGTGTACTCACTTATGTATAGCACAGCCTTAGTATATAGTGTACTCACTAGAGTTGAGCGATACTTTCCGATATCCAAAAGTATCGGAATCGGAATGGTATCGCCGATACCATTAAAATATCGGCGATACCCGATACCGGAAATCCAATGTAAGTCTATGGGAACAAAATATCGTAACTAAAAAAAACCCCATTCTTTCCTTGTAAACACTAAATATACACAATACATAATATATATATATATATACATATATATATATATATATATAATATATATATATATACACATACACACACATCATTGTGACATATATATACATATATATATATATATACACATATATTTATAGTTTATACACTTCTACATAGTAAAATAGCCTCTGATTCAATTGCCGGGTAAAGTCGGCTTTTGTGAAAAGACAGAAGCACCCGACATGAAATGACACTTGGTTTACATAGAGTTAACCATGTCTTTTCATGTAGTTTGATATCTGATTTGCACAAACAATTACATGAGTGGCTGTGTGCAAAATTTCACACCTATAGGGGTTAATTAAAGGTGTAAATTCGTTGTAAAAAAAACGGACTTTTTGCTACGAATTTACACCTTTAATTAACCCCTACAGGTGTGAAATTTTGCACACTAAAGGTACTGCCACACTAAACAATCCCGCTAGCGATCACGATAACGACGCATACTAATGCGATCGCTAGCGGGATTGTTTCTATATCGCTAAATGCTGCCACATTTAGCGATATAGTTAACGACGCTATCACCGTTAGCGATCTTCTTAACGACTTTAGCGGTACAAAAGTACCGCTAAATCGCTAAGAAAAGGTGCCACACAGCGATTAAATACTTACCAGCGGGAGCGCCGACGAGAAAATAGGGTCCGGAGCGATTCAGCGACGAGCGAGATCACAGCAGAAGCTCGTCGCTGGAAGCTGCCGCACTGAACAATATCGCTAACGGGATCGCTAAATAGTGACGTTTTTTAGCGATCCCGTTAGCGATATTGTTTAGTGTGGCATACCCTTTACACTCATGTAATTGTTTGTGCAAATCAGATATCAAACTACATGAAAAGACATGGTTAACTCTATGTAAACCAAGTGTCATTTCATGTCGGGTTCTGCATTTTCACAAAAGCCGGCAATTGAATTAGCGGCTATTATACTATGTAGAAGTGTATGAACTATAAATATATATATATATGTGTCACAAACTCAATGACATGTGTATATATATATATATATATATATATATATATATATATATATATATATATATATATATATTATATATATATATATATGAGGTGTAAAATTGCTGAAAAAAAAATGCGTGGGCTCCCGCCCTATTTTCGCAACCAGACAGACAAAGCCAGTGAGTGGGGGCAGATAATAATAGCCCAGAGAGGGACCATTATTTTTGGCCCCCCCCGGCTACTAACATCTGCCCCCAGACACCCCAGAAAGGGCAAATCTCTAATTAGATTTGCCCTTTCTGGCACTTTGCCCGTCTATTCCCATTGCCCTGTAGCGGTGGCGAATGGGTTAATAAGGGGTTAAAATGACCTTGCAATTGAAAGGTCACTTTAAGCCAGGTTAATAATTGAGAGCTGTCAATTAGACAACTATCAATTATTAATCCTATTGTATGAAAGAAAAATCAAACACACACACTTTAATAAAAAAGAAGTTTAATGAAATAATCACACAGTTTTTGACCATATTTTATTTACCTGCTAAAACCATTTCCTGTAATAAAAATAAAATAATAAAGCAAAATTATTCTTACCAATCCGATGCACAGTCAGGTCCCACGGTGTAATCCTTCAGAAAGGGTTAATGTTTACTGCAGGGACCGCAGCTAATGCTGCAGCCTCACAGTAAACCCCCAAATGAATGAGCTCCTCTCCTGGCTGACAGGAGAGGAAGTGGAAAGCTTAATTGATTGCTTTCCACTTTCACTTCAGGTCAGCCAGGGACACCATCAGTGACGTCAGAGGGAACTGGTTAACATAAATAGGGGATCCCCTCGAAAAAAAAATGGCGTGGGGTCCCCCCTATTTTTGTTAACCAGCCAGATGAAGCAGACCGCTGAGGCCTGGTTTTTCAGGCTGGTAAGGATCCAATATCCATGGACCTTGCAAGCCTGATAATACCAGGCCACAGCAGTCTGCTTAGCTTGGCTGGTTAACAAAAATAGGGGATCCCTCGAAAAAAAAACGGCGTGGGGATCCCCCCTATTTTTGTTAACCAGCCAAGTAAAATGCAGACTGCTGCGGCCTGGTATTAAAAGACTGTCAAGGCCCATGGATTTTGGCCCTCAACAGCCTGATAATACCAGGCTACAGCAGCCCCACATTTGGCGCATCAAAAGATGTGCCAATTGTGGTACTTTACCCGGCTCTTCCCACTTGCCCTGTAGCGGTGGCAAGCGGGGTAATAAGGGGTTAATGTCACCGTTGATTGCACGGTGACAATAAGCCCGGTTAATAATGGAGAGGCGTCAATAAGACACCGATCCATTATTAATCCCAAAGTTTTTAAATGTTTAAAAAAAAGACACAGCAAGAAAAAAGTCTTTTAATGAAATAAAAGAGACAACACAGTTTTCATTTCTTTTATTACACTCTCATTCCTGCGACGCCATCGATCTCCTGTAAAAAAATAAAAAAAACAAAGCAACAGTATACCACCTGTCCGACGCAGTCCATAGTAACGAGTGTCCCACGACGATCCAGCTCTGCTACATCGGAATGACAGGCAGAGCCTGTCATCCCGGCGCAGCACAGCTGATTACCTGCTTCTCCGGCGGTGACGTCATCGGACTGCTTTACGGCCGCGATTACCCAGCAGTCACTGCAGTTATCGCGAGAAACTGCATGTGACCGCCAGGGAGAAGAGGATGGCGGCCATCAAGCAGTCCGGGATGTGACCGCCGGAGATCTTCTGCCGGGTAAGTGCCGCTGACTCCTGACAGACGGACACTGACAGTGACAGTGACATTCCGATTCCGGTATCCGATATGACGAAAATATCGGTACTCGGAATCGGAATTCCGATACAGCCAATATCGGCCGATACACGATATTTGCAGTATCGGAATGCTCAACCCTAGTACTCACTTATGCATAGCAGTTCCTTAATATATAGTGTACTCACTTAACATGTCTAACACACTCCCTTAATGTATAGTGTACTCACTTATGTATAGCACAGTCCCTTAGTATATAGTGTACTCAGTTATGTATCGAAGAGTCACTTAGTATATAGTGTAGTCACTTATGTATAGCAGTTCCTTAGTATATAGAGTACTCACTTATGTATAGCTCAGTCCCATTGTAAGGTTCTATGTATATATTCCTGAAACTCAGTTTGTTCGTCAGCCATTTTACTTTCTGTCTTGCTGCAGCTATCTTGCCCTCAGTCAAAATGGAGTTTCCAGCTTGCATGTTCCCGCCCTGATTCTCTCCTTTGCTTCTTAAGCAGCCACAGCTGAGCAATCAGTGCTTCAGAATCTAGCCTGCAGTGAACCTGTGACTTGATTCCTGTAAGCCTTGGACCTTGTACTCCAGCTATTCCTACTGAGGAACTCTGAAGCACTTGTGGACTCTGAACCCTGCTCTTTGAAAGACCCACATTTGCATGGACTTACGGTAACAGAGAAGAAGATCCTGAATCTGTATTGGAGAGTGATTGCTGAGCTTGGATTACTCTGGCCTGCTGTGTCTCCTGTTTCTGTGTCTGCAAACTGTGTGACTATTTCTGCCAACTTGTATGAAGTAATACAGGACTTTTCTATATCAAACCTGTGTCTCATGTATGTTCATCGCACCCAAGCACAAGACGCTATATGAACTGTACTACATACATTACACCCATAGTATATAGTGTACTCACTTATGTAAAGAAGAGTCCCTTAGTATATAGTGTACTCACTTACGTAAGGAGTCCCTTAGTATATAGTGTAGTCACTTACGTATAGCACAGTCCCTTAGTATTTAGTGTACTCACTTATGCATAGCAGTTTCTTAATATATAGTTTACTCACTTAACATGTCTAACACAGTCCCTTAATGTATAGTGTACTCACTTATGTATAGCACAGTCCATTAGTATATAGTGTACTCACTTATGTATAGCACAGTCCCTTAGTATTTAGTGTACTCACTTATGTATAGCACAAACCCTTAATATTTAGTGTACTCACTTATGGATAGCACAGTCCCTTAGTTTATAGTGTACTCACTTATTATGCATAGCACAGTCCCTTAGTATATAGTGTACTCACTTATGTATAGCACAGTCCCTTAGTATATAGTGTACTCACTTATGTAAAGAAGAATCCCTTAGGATATAGTGTACTCACTTATGTAAAGAAGAATCCCTTAGTATATAGTGTACTCACTTATGTAAAGATTCCCTTAGTATATAGTGTACTCACTTATATAAAGAGTCCCTTAGTATATAGTGTACTCACTTATGTAAAGAGTCCCTTAGTATATAGTGTACTCACTGATATATAGCAGTCCTTTAGTATATAGTGTACTCACTCATGTACAGCAGTCCCTTAGTGTATAATGTACTCACTTATGTAAAGAAGAGTCCCTTAGTATATAGTGTACTCACCTATGTATAGCACAGTCCCTTAGTATTTAGTGTACTCACTTATGTAAAGAGACCCTTAGTATATAGTGTACTCACTTATGTATAGCACAGTCTTAGTATTTAGTGTACTCACTTATGTGTAGCATAGTCCCTTAGTATATAGTGTACTCATTTATGCATAACAGTTCCTTAGTATATAGTGTACTCACTTAAGTATAGCACAGTCCCTTTGTATATAGTGCACTCACTTATTATGCATATCACAGTCCTTTAGTATATAGTGTACTCACTTATGTATAGCAGTCCCTTAGCATATAGTGTACTCACTTATGTAAAGAGTCCCTTAGTATATAGTGTACTCACTTATGTATAGCACAGTCCCTTAGTATTTAGTGTAGTCACATATGTATAGCATAGTCCCTTAGTACATAGTGTACTCACTTATGTAAAAAAGAGTCCCTTAGTATATAGTGTACTCACTTGTGTATAGCACAGTCCCTTAGTATATAATGTACTCACTTATGCATAGCAGTTCCTTAGGATATAGTGTACTTCCTTATGTATAGCACAGTCTCTTAGTATATAATGTACTCACTTATATATAGCACAGTCCCTTAGTATATAGTGAGCTCACTTATATACAGCACAGTCCCTTAGTATATATTTATAGTGTACTCATTGATGTAGAGTCCCTTAGTATATAGTGTACTCATGTACAGCACAGTCCCTTAGTATATAATGTACTCACTTATGCATAGCAGTTCCTTAGGATATAGTGTGCTCACTTATGTATAGCACAGTCCCTTAGTATATAATGTACTCACTTATGCATAGCAGTTCCTTAGGATATAGTGTACTCAATTATGTATAGCACAGTCCCTTAGTATATAATGTACTCACTTATGCATAGCAGTTCCTTAGTATATAGTGTACTCATGTACAGCACAGTCCCTTAGTATATAATGTACTCACTTATGCATAGCAGTTCCTTAGGATATAGTGTACTCAATTATGTATAGCACAGTCCCTTAGTATATAATGTACTCACTTATGCATAGCAGTTCCTTAGGATATAGTGTACTCAATTATGTATAGCACAGTCCCTTAGTATATAATGTACTCACTTATGCATAGCAGTTCCTTAGTATATAGTGTACTCACTTATGTAAAGAGTCCCTTAGTATATAGTGTACTCACTTATGTATAGCACAGTCCCTTAGTATATAATGTACTCACTTATGCATAGCAGTTCCTTAGGATATAGTGTACTCACTTATGTATAGCACAGTCCCTTAGTATATAGTGTACTCACTTATGTATAGCAGTCC
This sequence comes from Oophaga sylvatica, assembly GCA_033576555.1. Lineage (NCBI taxonomy): Eukaryota > Metazoa > Chordata > Amphibia > Anura > Dendrobatidae > Oophaga > Oophaga sylvatica. The sequence continues at coordinate 56,331,175 of JARQOD010000008.1, read as the reverse complement.
TTAGTATATAGTGTACTCACTTATGTATAGCACAGTCCCTTAGTATATAATGTACTCACTTATGCATAGCAGTTCCTTAGTATATAGTGTACTCACTTATGTATAGCAGTCCTTTAGTATTTAGTGTACTCACGTATAGCACAGTCCCTTAGTATATAGTGTACTCACTTATGTATAGCACAGTCCCTTAGTATATAGTGTACTCACTTAATATCACTAACAGTCCCTTAATGTATAGTGTACTCACTTATGTATCACGCCATCATTAGTTACATAGTTTCCTCTTATGTATAACATCATCCCTTATTGCACACCATCCTCTCTAGTTATACATGGTGCCGTCCCTTATTATATAGCTTCCTCTACTGTTATGTGCAGTGTTGTCTCTTACATAGTTGTTATTTTTGTTATTCACAGTGCCTTCTTTTATTACATAGTCCCCTCTCTTGTTAGATATAAAATGACTGCTGATGGAGCAGCCGATGACCAGAAGACTAGTCCATCAGCTCCTCCATTAGAAAAGGAGCTCCATCAGCAGTCATTGCATTATACACTTAACAAGACAGGATGGTATGTAATAAAGACAGGGCGTCATATAATCCGATATGTAAGGGACGGTGCTGTACATAACTGAAGAGGGCACTGTGTAATAAGGGACGGCAATATACATAATAAAGGAGACATATATACACACACACACACACACACACACCCCACACAACACACACAGTGTGTGTGTGTGGGGCTATATATGTGTTGCTTTGTCGCCATAAAAAGAGCAGGAGGAGGGGGTACTGACATTTCTTGCACAGGGGCCCCAAGCTGTCAGTGTCGGTCCCTGGGTCACAGTGTACTAACACGGCCAATGGTCAGGGGGTCCTCCAAATTAATTCACAATTACTCATGTATGCACCCTGTGCACAATGCAACTCGTCATCTAAAAAAAAAAATACCACAACCTGACATAACTGCTAATAAAGGTCTCAACCCAATCACACTGCATGGGCTAATAAAGGTCTCTACCTAAGACCTAACCATTATTATGATAAAATGGCAAAGCTTATTAATTAAATTTAAAAAAATCACTTGGGTTGCAGCAGCTTGGGCTCAGACTTGGAAAAGTTTGTAATCTTGCATTAATCAGTATGAGTGCATGCACTTTCCAGAAGCTGCTTATATAATGCAAAAGTTCTAAAAGGGGCTCGTGCACAATGCTAAAGCTCCAGAGGGGGCTTGTATGAAGGTCAGCTGCAGTTACCTCACAGGACCCCACACATGCCGGCCGGCCGGCCGGCCGGCCGGGCTTCCTCCCCATTACCTGCTCAGACACCGCTCTGAAGAGGCAGGACGCGTCCTTGGCTGTTAGTTTTCTGTACAGTCCAAGGCTCCCCAGATACTCGTCCATGGTCACCTCATTGAGGGACTTCTGGCCGAAGTACTTCTTCCAGCCCTTGTGCATGGCTGCAGCCGTGTGCCGGGGCCCCACTTCTCTCGGTGACTGCAGGGCGCAGACGTTTTTATACCCGCGGGATGCGGAGCCAGTGCGCCGGCTCCTCAGCGCAGGACTCACCGCCCGCTACAATGTGTCTGTGCAGCGGTCAAACCGGAACCGGGCATGTTATACTTTCTAATAAAGAGCCACCTAGCAGGGTGGGGGAGTAACCCTTTCCGCAGCCTCCCCTCAATGCTATAATCATGGCCACCTACAGCAGTGTGAGGTCCAGCCTATGGTACTTGCAACCAGCAATGAAGGAACAGGAGAGGTTCACCCTTCACCTGGAATATCCTGTGACTGGAAATTATAAAACCAGGATAACAGATAAGTGGGAACATGTAACATTTTCCAAAACTGTGAAAAATTAAATCCCTGGACCGAGCTGCGGAAACAGCGCAACAAAAAAATGTCCTCATGTCTTGTTCAGACGCCAGTGTTTGTCGTCCGTGTGCGGCCCCTGCAGAGCAGGATTCAGGTGTATGTGCCATTGCCTGCGTTAGTGCCGACAGACTCAACGTGTGCTCTGTCATACAGCGTTTTCGGCTGTATACGCTCAGGCGTGGCCGACTGCGACTTGTCCGCCTCCAGTAGTCGTATGCTCCCGAAAATGATGCGCAACAACGCACATGTTGACATTATAGTCAATGGCCCCGACAGCGCATATGCCCGAATCCCGTTTTGCAGGGGGTTAGACGCAACCCCGGCAGGACCAATGAACGTGGGCGAGAACGCAACGTGAAAGGGGCCAAAGGCCTAAAATCTGCTGTGTTTGAGTCTAAATCAGGGGTCTCAAACTCGGCAGAGTAAGTGGGCCGCACATAAAAAAATTTAAGCTGTGGGGCCGCATTCCTTTCAAACTTAATACAGTACAAAATTATTGTTAAACAATTGTTTATTTTAACTACTATAACAATTCTATATTACTGTACTATAATACTGCTAGGTTTATACATCACCACACCAGCCAGGCCCCCCAGACCCTGTATATACATCACCACACCAGCCAGGCCCCCCAGACCCTGTATATACATCATCCCAGCCAGGCCCCCCCAGCCCCTGTATATACATCATCATCCCAGCCAGGCCCCTCCAGACCCTGTATATACATCACCACACCAGCCAGGCCCCCCAGACCCTGTATATACATCACCACACCAGCCAGGCCCCCCCAGCCCCTGTATATACATCATCATCCCAGCCAGGCCCCCCAGCCCTGTATATACATCATCATCCCAGCCAGCCCCCCCCCCCAGCCCTTGTATATACATCATCAGCCAAGCCAGGCCCCCCAGCCCCTGTATAAACATCATCAGCCCAGGCAGGTGGCGCCCCCCCCCAGCCCCTGTATATACATAAGACCAGGCAGGCCCCCCCAGCCCCTGTATAACTCACCCGGCTACACCGCTGCTTGGCGTCACTGAATATACTAGTACTGCCGCTGAGATTGCATCATTGAACTTAGCCGGCGGGCGTGGGTAGGAGAGCTCCTCCGGATGCCTGGGTGATAGGTCAGTGGTGCTGCAGCCATGGAAGGAAGAGAGCATAGAGCGCTCTCTCCGCACTCAAAGAACGTGCGTCGTGCATCGTCACGTCGGGCATTCTTAACCCCTAGGGTGCCGTCACCCCAGCCTTGTTGCCACTGACTGATGCGCGCTGCGCGCACCTGTAAAGCCGTCGCCGTGCCCGCAGATTAAAGGGCCGGTGGCAGGAAAAACAGGCCGGTGGCCGCCGCATCAGCTGGCAAACAGCCAGAGGAGCGGGCCCCGCCAGCCAGCGGCCCACAACTGATAAATACATAGCGGCCCAGCGGGAAAATGCCCGGTTGGGCAGGTTATCAATCCAGGCCTGTGGTGCACTGCGGGCCGCAGATGCCTGCCTCAGGGGCCGTATGCGGCCCACAGGCCGCGTGTTTGAGACCTCTAGTCTAAATGATGTGGATGTGAGTTCATGAAAACGCCATGCCCTCTGTGCATCCAAAGATGCCATGGCTCTGTGACTTTTTTGGTGCATTTTTGCCTTTACATTTCTTTGGGGAGCCTGACAAAAAGCATATAAAAAGCACAATCATGTTTCTGTGCTAAAAAAAAACACAGAAAAAGGTATAACATCTGAACCAAAAATGCATCGACCAAGGGGGAAACACGTAACAAATATGCAACAGAAATGCAGTATTCTAAACAGACCGCTATTGCATATTTCTACACACACTTGCAGAATAAAACAGCATGAGGTGAAAACATTGCCTTGGGGTTCGTTGTTAGGCTGGGGTCACACTTGCGAGTCTCTCGCATCAATACCCGACACTGCAACCAGCACTCGAGACCGGAGTGTGCGGCTGCATAGAAATACATGCAGCCACACACTCCAGTCCGAGTGTCAGGTATTAATCCGAGTTTCTCGCATCACACTCGCAAGTGTGACCCCGGCCTTAAAGTGAACCTGACAGATGATACATACTGTCTGATCCACAGGCAGCAAGTATCAGACACTAGCTGTATGAGCTCAGCCAAGTATATTTCACTCAAACTTTGCGTCATTCAGGAAAAAACATACTTTTATGGACACTGGGGGCTGAGTCTCACAGGAGACTAGTCGGGTAGGTCCTGGGCGGCCTCTGCCTACATACTGATCTTGAATGACAGGTTTGTCCCTGTGCATGCATGTAGGGAGAGACCTGTCTATCCAGGGCAGTGGGAGGGTAGAAGTTACTGGGGACCCACCTTTTTGACTAGTCTCCATGTGCCTTGGACCGAAGCAGCTTTTAGAGTCCCAAAGTCAAACATGCCCAGCTACAATCGTGCAGCCACAGTCTTAGGCCAGGATCACACATGCAAGAAACTCGCACGATTCTCTCGCATGAACACCCGGCACTACCGCCAGCATTCGGACCGGAGCATGCAGCTGCATGTATTTCTATGCAGCCGCACGCTCCGGTCCGAGTGCCGGCGGCAGCGCCGGGTGTTCATGCGAGAGACTCGCACGAGAATCGTGCGAGTTTCTTACATGTGTGACCCCGGCCTTATACATTTTGTCCATGGATCGAGCAGCATGTATCAGTTCAGTATAAGGCTACGTTCCCACAAAAAAAAATTTGGGCGATTTGAGGCTGCATATTTTTGCTGTTTCCAAAACGCAGCATCTTACAGTTCCATCAAAATGAATGGGATTTATAGAAATCTCATTACCACTGTGCTTCTTTTTAATACACTTGCATTAGGTGCAGAAATTTGCAGGTGAAAACGCACATGCATTTTTGCAGCATTAAGCATTTAAATCTGCACCTAAGTATAGCAATACCGTTTTGTCAATGATATATAGCAGGAAGGATCAAAAACAAATCAGTTTTATTTAAAGCATGACATACCAACAAGAGACAAAAACCGCTGTCAAAAACAAAGCGCGTGTTAAAAAAAAATGCACACAAACACAATAAGAAAGTCGCAAGTAACCTCATTTAAGTAATAAAAGACTGACTAGCACTTCCAAATCAGGAAACTGGTGTGCACAGGTGCAAACTAAGAGTAGCCATCCTACACATAACAAATAAATAAAGCTGCACTGTACAGAGTGCAACTTTATTTATTTGTTAACCTAATTTAAGTAATTTTTGCTGCGTTCTACATCACACACTTGTGTTTTGGAACTATGCCAATTTACCGCATCTAATGACAGTCTATAGGAGAAAAATGCAGAAGAGACTAGCGTTTCCACTACAGAAATTAGTTTGTTGCAGCTTGGAAAGCCACACTGCAGGTTAGTTTTTGCAGAGCTAAAACGAAGCACAGCAGGCAAGGGATTTCTATAAATCTCATCCCCTGTGCTTGTAATGAAGGACGCAGCAAAATTACACTGTGCCCAAAACACTACTATTTTCTGATTGTGGGCACGCCGCAAAAGTTCAGGGATGATTACTGGTGTATTTTGTATCATTTATTTCCTCCAGCAAGTGATGGAATGATTATCCTACCAGTAATTAGGTTCTCTGCTGCTTACATGATATATGTTTGTGCTGAACAGGTTACTTTGGGCCAAGATTTACCATCCACCTGATTTCGGGTGTGGTAATAGCATTGGAGACCATTCAATCTATCACCTGTGGTGATCTAAATACATCTTCTGGTCCTGCTACAATTCCCTACGTGGGAAATGTCATAATGGGATATCTGCAATAATCTTAAAAAAACGTGAGGCTGGTGCACATGCAGACTTTCAGCTGCAAATAAGCCACTTTATAAAAGTCCTAGCACCTTTCTGCTGTATTAGAAATTCACTACTTATTGCTTGGTTATTGTTAATAGCTACAAGCAAAACACCATCATCATTAGTATATATCTGGCTCATTTACTGCCTCCTCAGGCTAAGTGCACACGTCAGGAATTTGTGCAGAATTTTCCTGAGCAAAACCTGACATTTTCCGCGGTAAAAACGCGCATTTTTCCACGTTTTTGCGATGATTTTGCGCGTTTTTACCGCGATTTTTCCCTGAACTTTCTAGGTCAATAATATAGCGGGAAAAACGCTAGAATTCCGTGAAATTAATGAACATGTTGGTTCTTTTTCCAAGATGCGTTTTTTTTCGCAAAAACAAACGCACCATGTGCACAAAAATTGCGGAATTCATTCTAAATGATAGGATGCTTAATTCATGCGTTTTTGATGCGTTTTTTCCCGCGAAAAAAATGCAAATAATCCTGAACGTGTGCACAGTCCACGATCCGGAACCACAGCGCTTTGGACAGAGCGGAAAGTCCGCTCCGCCCCCTACTGAACGCGCGGTCAATCCGGAATGACTGCAGCACTACATAGCCCTGTGTTATTTCCCTTGCGGCGACGCAGCGTCGCCGCAAGGGAATAGGACATGCTGCGGTCTAAAAAATGCGCCACATGTCCGTTAACGCAGGTCTGCTGCCTGCGTGTTTTTAAGCATAGTGGAGATGGGTTTTCTTGAAATCCCCTCCACTATGCTGTAACATCTGGACGCTGCATGTTTGACGCTGCGCCAGCGCACAGAGTCAAACACGCAGCAATTCCTGAGTGTTTCCTGACCGTGGAAACATACCCTAAAAGTTGGAATGGACAGAGACAGAAGAGGCCCTTGTGCAAGTAACATATATGTGTCTTTTGCAGTCAGGTAGCTCGTCATAATGCACAACTACACCTGGTTTGGAGCTTGAATTGGCCCTATTAACTCTTTGGCCCATATATGTCTGCACAGATTGCACCAATGGTATTCACACCCCTGGCTAAAACCCACAGCGTGACTACTGCATTTGAATGAAGCTTTAGCCATATTCCTTTTTTAGACAACACTGAGCGATTTTCATTAGTGTTTTTAATTGGATTTTTATCAGTGTATTTGTTTTTACCACTGTTTCATCAGTTTCAGGTTACATTCATGCATTTGTGGACGTGTTACCATCTGAGGGAAAAAGACCATTTTTTTTTTCCTGGTGGCCTCCTAGTTACTTCTGTATTTTTTTTTTTTTGCTTGTTTGCTTTTTGTCTTTCTCAGGTGTTTTTTTTTTTCCTTTGAAGCACGTATATCCATTGACTCTTAGCAATGTACTAGTTAAAAATGGATGGAACTCTGAAGTACAAAGTGTGTCATCACGGTTTTACACGGATCCTCAGAGACTTAAGTGGCAGAGTCTGATCAGCAACATGGATGAGGTTAGGACATGCTCTGAGTCTCGTAGACAATGACAGATCCGTTTTTAAAACTGATGTGCATATGGAGCAACAAAACGCTATAGGTGAGTGTGCTGTCTGAGAAAAAAGCAGACCTCATTAGAATATTTCATACGGATGTGTGAATATAGCCTTTCTTGTATGCAAAACAAATTCCTTAGGGACCTTTCACACATTTAATTTCCTCATACATGGTCTGTGTTTTTCACATACGGTACACCTACTTACTGTACTATAGTCTATGGAGCTGTTTGCAAGTACATTTCTTTTGTGGACCGAGCAACTGCATAATGAAAATGAATTATGTCCATTTTTAATCTTAATTACAGATCAGAGTCTGTGGGTTAGGGCTCATACTCATCTGCGTATAAATCAGATGATTGCAATCCGATAAAAGATCGGATTGCACTCTGCCTGATGTTATTCTTTGATTCCCTGCTCATCTGCAATTATTTATTTTTTTCCTTCTCCGCAGCTGGAATCTAGATGAGAAAAAAATCGCAGTATGCAGTGAGTGCCTGTGTATATTCGACGAGACTCACCAATGCAAGTCAATGGGTGCGAAAAAAAAAATACAGACGGCACACGGACCATTCGTATCCTGTTAGGCTATGGTTCCACGGTCCGGAACCATAGCGCTGTTGACGGAGCGGAAATTCCGCTCCGTCTAAGCCCCGCCCCCTTTATGACGCGCGATCTTTCCGGAGGTGTTCAGGACACCTCCGGAACACCTCCGGAAAGAGCGCAGGGCTTCATAGCCCTGTGTTAATTATGTTGCGGCGACGCACCGTCGCCGCAATACGCGAGGACATGCTGCGGTCTGAAAAGACGCGCAGCATGTCCGTTTACGCAGGTTTGCCACCTGCGTATTGTTACGCATAGTGGAGACGGGATTTCTTTAAATCCCCTCCACTATGCTGTAACATCTGGACGCTGCCTGTTTGGCGCTGCGCCAGCGCACAGCGCCAAACACGCAGCGTTTCCTGACCGTGGAAACTCACCCTAAGATTTTTTAGTATACAATACTATTCTGTAGCATAGAACACTGTGACTGGTCCTGTAATTCTAGAATAATAATTGCAGAGAAAAAAACGCATTGCATACGCATGTTATAGTAACGCTATGTGACAAAGATCGCATTGTACTCGCATGACACTCGTCCTACTTTTCTGGATCAACATCGGAGCGATGTTTTAAACGCAGATGAGTGCGAGCTCTAAATAATAAAAGCACCGCTCCCAGCAGTTTAACCCCCTAAATGCTGCAATCGATATTAATCGCAACACTTATAATGCAGGCAGAGAGAGGGTGACCCCTCTGCCCTCTGATCGGCACCCCCACGACATCATCGCAGGGGCCTGAGTATTACCATGGTGACCTGATGTCATCATGACGAGATCCGGGTCACCAGGCTCTAGCAAATTAGTTAGATCATGCGCAGTGCATAATCTAACTAACTTGTGTCTGCAGCACTGACGGTTAGGCTTTCACACGTCTGTTTTTTGTGTCCGTATATGGGCCGTTTTTTAAGAGCCACAAGTATGGACACATGCACACCCATTGTATTCAATGGTGGTGCGCACATGTCTGTGTGAAAAACCCGCAGACCTATCAGTTTTTTATCAGCAGCAAGGACAAAATGCATGCCACAGACGTGCACACTGATGACATCCGTAAGCAAGACACGTACCGGCGCCTGGAAAGAACATTATTATTAACAGCCCCCAGCAGTCGGCTTTCCTTCTGCTGGTTATGAAAATTATGCAAAAGCCCACGCCATTTTTTTAATTTAATTATTTATTTTACACAGGAGGGACATAGCTGCTGCTGCTCAATACAACTCTCATCATTGTCACCTGTTCACGCTGATCTCAGGGAGACTAAGCAGCATTAGGCTATGTGCACACGTTCGGAATTGCCGCGGAAAACTCCCTGCAGTGGGAAATACGCATTTTTATTGGTATGCGTATTCCCGCTAAAAACTAGCGTTTTGCAAGCGTAATTAGCTTGTACAATTCTAGCGTTTTCCAAGCGATCTGTAGCATCGCTTGGAAAACTGATTGACAGGTTGGTCACATGAGTCAAATATAGTGTTTGACAAGTGTGACCAACTTTTTACTATAGATGCCGCCTATGCCACATCAATAGTAGAAAGATATAATGTTAAAAATAATAAAAAATTGTGATCTTCTCACCTTCCGGCGGCCCCCACAGCCTTCCTGGTCCTCGCGATGCTCCCGGCAACTCCTGTTCCCAGTGATGCCTGGCGACAATGACCCCAGATGACGTAGCATCACGCGAGACCACTACGTCATCTGGGGTCATTGTCGCAAGGCATCACTGGGAATGGGAGTTGCCGGGAGCGTCGCTGAGAGGCAGGAAAGCTGCGGAGGCCGCTGGAAGGTGAGAATATCATGATTTTTTTATTTTAATTATTATTTTAACATGGATATGGTACCCAGGGCCTGGAGGAGAGTCCCCTCTCCTCCAGGCCCTGGGTACCAACTGCACATGAACCGTTCACTTTGCGCATGGTGGGCATAGCCACATGCGGAAAGTAAGCGGTTCAATGCATTCCTATGGTGGCGGAATCGCCGCAATTCCGCAAAAAGAATGAGCATGCTGCGTATTTTTCCGCGATGCGAATCCGCCGCGGAAAAACTCGCAGCGTGTGCACAGCATTGCAGAATCCCATAGAATATAATGGGTTGCGTTGTGTAAGCGTTTTTGCCGCGAACACTAACAATCCGCAACGTGTGCACATAGCCTAAATGAGAGCTGCCTTCAGCAGCCAGTACCTGGGAACAGTGCAAACTGTACCACTTCTTCCCAAACATTATGTAAAATGTTCCTAACAAAAGCTTAAAATCTATTGCAAAAAAAGCAAGTCCCCAATGGGTCCATCATATGTCAATAGAAATATAGGGGGCTTCCACTTTACTGGTAGCATAAAAGCAATGGAAAAGCTAAATAGCTCCTCACCCGCCGAAAGAAGCTCCACAAATTCTATGCTCCCAAATCCAAATGACCCCCTTCCTTCTGAGCCCCAGTGTGCCTAAACCACAGTTAGCATCCACATGTTTTTCATTTTTGTAGCGATTAGAGCCCTCCTAATTTACGGATGCGTGTCTCCAGAAGCATGGGCTGAGCATAATGTACTGGGCACTACAATGTACTGGAGCTAAAACAAAAATTTGGTGGTAAAAATGTAATTATTTTTCCTTTACTGCCCAATGGAATAAAATTCTGTGACCCACCTGTGGTGTCAGTATGATCACTGCACCCTTAGATGAATTCATCAAGAGGTGTAGTTTGTAAAATGGGGTCACTTGTGAGGAGTTCTGCTGCTCTGGCAACTCAGGGGCTTTTCCAGTGGGTCATGGCACCCGCAAACCATAACAATAAAATCTTCACTATAATATAGCTCTCCTTCCCTTCTGAGCCTTCCACTGTGCCTGAAAAATATTTCCCAATTATATGTAGCGTATTGGCACACTCAGGAGAAATTTTTACAGCAAACTGAGGTCCATTTTTTCCTATTAACCCTTAGAAAAATTTTCAAACCTGGGGCTAAAACAACATTTTAGTGGTAAAAAAAATGTAATTATTCTTTCTTCATAAAATTCTGTGAGGTACATGTGGTGTTAATATTATCACTGCACCCTTAGATGAATTCATTAGGGAGTGTAGTTTATAAAATAAGGTCACACGGGGGGGTTTCTGCTGTTCTGGCACCTCAGGGGCTCTGCCAATGTGACATGGCACCCTGTTGTGAATGTGTTAGAAATGAATTCTGAGCAGAAGCTCCCTCTGGTGGTTACAAACAGTACTGAACCATTCAATGAAGATTGTGAAGATTGGCGATCAGGAGTTACAGACTGGTCTTATATAAGGGAGGTTCCCTCCCATCAGGGTTGCCGGTGATCAATTGTTCTTGTCTCAACTTTGGTTCCTGGTTCTCTTGGAAGCTTGCTGTGTTTTGCCTGCATCTTCTGCTAACAGATAAGATTTTTCCTGTTTGTATTTTTGTGCTTGCTTTTTGCATTGTTTCCTGCACTCTTGTGGAGGTCAGCCAGGTCCCCTCCGGGGGGCTTGTGCTCCTCTCAGTTTATCTGAGCCTCTGTTATTTGTTCATTTGCCTTTTCCAGTTTTTTCAGTGGCTGCGGCTTAGTTTTGTTACACCAGAGAAATAATTTAGGTGGTAGAGGTCGTGTGATCTCAGGTGTTTTTGTAATTAGTAGGGTTGGTACTTTTTAGGGGGTTTTTGGGATTGCAGTAAGTGCCCTTCCTATCCTTTTCTTTCTAGGAAGATTGGGCCCCAACGTTTGCTCATACTATTTTCTGTCTGTGTCTGTATTTTCTCTTGTCTAACCGCCATTACATGTTTGGGGGCTTCCTATGTTCTTTGGGGATCTGCTCCGGGGCAGATAGTTTTCCTCTTTCTATCTTTAGGTGTAGTTAGCTTCTCAGGCTGTGACGAGGCGTCTAGGACCAACGTAGGTACGCTCCACGGCTGCCTTTAGTTGTGGTGGTTAGTCAGGGTACTGCAATCCAGTAGATTCCAACCTCTCTGGTGTATTGCCGTTTTTGCCTGCTTTCCTCAGCTACCAAAACATAACAGTGTCACCGGCCAAACTGAAAATTATATGGTACTCACAGAAGGGAAAAATAGTGTAAAAAAAAAAAAAAGGGATTGTCAGAGTTGTCAGAGATATTTTTTTTTCCCCTCTGTTTCTCTGAGTGCTGAGGAGGATTTTTTTTTTTTTCTTTCAATGGAGCTTGCACAGTTGTCTGGCCGTGTGGATCAGCTTGCCACTGAAGTTCGGAGTATTGCGGCGTATCGCAGCGCAGCAGGTTCAAATTGTCATCTCTCTCCTGCGTGGCGATCCTCAGGATTGGGCTTTTTCCCTGACACCTGGGGACCCTGTTTTGAGTAATGTCAATGCATTTTTTCTGGCTCTGGGGTTATTGTACGATGAACCTAATGTCACTGATCAAGCTGAAAAAACCCTGTCGCCATTAAATCAGGGGCTTGAGGACGCTGAGTTATACTGTCAGAAGTTTCATAAGTGGGCAGTCCTGACCAAATGGAATGATGATGCTTTGGCAGCCCTTTTTCGGAAGGGTCTGTCAGAGAATGTAAAAGATGTTATGGTGGGTTTCCCTGCTCCCTCTGGTCTCAATGATTCTATGTCATTAGCGATTCAAATTGACAGACGTTTGCGTGAGCGTAGAGGTATGCGTGGAATAGTGTTGCCTTGTGAACCAGCTTCTGAACCCATGCAGTGTGATAGAGTGGATTCTGGGGCACAGCGTTATGAGTTTCGAAAACGCAATGGGTTATGTTTCTACTGTGGTGACGCCTCTCATGCTATTTCAGTCTGCCCTAAGCGGGGAAGATGTTTTGCACGCTCAGTTGTCTTGGGTAGTGTTCAGACTAAATTTCTGTTGACTGTTACCCTGATTTGCTCCCTGTCCACATTTTCTGCTCAGGCTTTTGTTGATTCTGGAGCAGCTATTAACCTGATGGATTTTGATTTTGCTAAACGTTGTGGGTTTCCCTTGATACCCCTACGGAAGTCTATTCCCCTACTGGGGATTGATTCTACCCCTTTGGCTGAGAATAAACCCCAGTTCTCTACTCAGGTGATAATGAGGGTTGAACCTGATCATCAGTAGAGTTGCAAATTTTTGGTGCTGTATAATCTGCATGACATACAGTGCCTACAAGTAGTATTCAACCCCCTGCAGATTTAGCTGGTTGACACATGCGGAATTAACTTGGCATTGTGACATTTGTAATGTAGATCAGCCTGGAAGTGGGAAATGCACTGCAGCAAAAATTTTTGTTTTAATTTTTTTTTTTTTTTAAACGGTAAAAGTTAATTCAGAGTGTCATTTATTATTCAACCCCTCAAACCACAAGAATTCTGTTTGGTCCCCCTAAAGTATTAAGAAGTAGTTCAGGCACCAAGAATAATGAGCTTCACATGTGTGGATTAATGATCTCTTTTGCCAGCCTTTTCTGACTATTTAAGACCCTCCCCAAACTTGTGAACAGCACTCATACATGGTCAACATGGGAAAGACAAAGGAGCATTCCAAGGCCATCAGAGACAAGATCGTGGAGGGTCACAAGGCTGGCAAGGGGTACAAAACCCTTTCCAAGGAGTTGGCCCTACCTGTCTCCACTGTTGGGAGCATCATCCGTAAGTGGAAGGCTTATGGAACTACTGTTAGCCTTCCACAGCCTGGACAGCCTTTGAAAGTTTCCTCCCGTGCCGAGGCCAGGCTTGTCCGAAGAGTCAAGGCTAACCCAAGGACAACAAGGAAGGAGCTCCGGGAAGATCTCATGGCAGTGGGGACATTGGTTTCAGTCAATACCATAAGTAACGTACTCCACCGCAATGGTCTCCGTTCCAGACGAGCACGTAAGGTACCTTTACTTTCAAAGCGTCATGTCAAGGCTCGTCTACAGTTTGCTCATGATCACTTGGAGGACTCTGAGACAGACTGGTTCAAGGTTCTATGGTCTGATGAGACCAAGATCGAGATCTTTGGTGCCAACCACACACGTGACGTTTGGAGACTGGATGGCACTGCATACGACCCCAAGAATACCATCCCTACAGTCAAGCATGGTGGTGGCAGCATCATGCTGTGGGGCTGTTTCTCAGCCAAGGGGCCTGGCCATCTGGTCCGCATCCATGGGAGGATGGATAGCACGGCCTACCTGGAGATTTTGGCCAAGAACCTCCGCTCCTCCATCAAGGATCTTAAGATGGGTCGTAATTTCATCTTCCAACAAGACAACGACCCAAAGCACACAGCCAAGAAAACCAAGGCCTGGTTCAAGAGGGAAAAAGTCAAGGTGTTGGAGTGGCCTAGTCAGTCTCCTGACCTTAACCCAATTGAAAACTTGTGGAAGGAGCTCAAGATTAAAGTCCACATGAGACACCCAAAGAACCTAGATAACTTGGAGAAGATCTGCATGGAGGAGTGGGCCAAGATAACTCCACAGACCTGTGCCGGCCTGATCAGGTCTTATAAAAGACGATTATTAGCTGTAATTGCAAACAAGGGTTATTCCACAAAATATTAAACATAGGGGTTGTATAATAATTGACCCACACTTTTATGTTTAAAATTTATTAAAATTCAACTGAGCAACATAACTTTTTGTTTTGTAAGATTTATGCTTCTGTTAATAAATCCTACTCTCGTTTGCAGTTTGAGGCTCTAACTTATTTGCATCTTATCAAACCAGCTAAATCTGCAGGGGGTTGAATACTACTTGTAGGCACTGTAATTGTACTAGGTTTCCCTTGGTTACAGTCTCATAATCCTGTTTTGGATTGGAAATCTGTGTCTGTAACCAGTTGGGGCTGCCAATGTGTTAATGCCAACACTCCTGTTTTTTCTGCCTCTCCCCAGGCTCAGGATGTTCCTGACTTTTTGACTGATTTTTCTGATGTGTTTAGCAAAAGTAAATCTGTATCCTTGCCTCCCCATAGGAGCTATGACTGCGCTATTGAATTAGTGCCTGGTAGTAAATTCCCTAAAGGTCGCCTTTTTAACTTGTCTGTACCTGAACATGACGCTATGCGGTCTTATATCAAGGAGTCATTGGAGAAGAGTCATATCAGACCATCCTCTTCACCCTTGGGTGCTGGTTTTTTCTTTGTGGCCAAAAAGGATGGTTCATTAAGGCCGTGTATTGATTATCGTCTCTTGAACAATATCACTGTGAAATATCAATATCCGTTACCCTTGATTTCTGACCTGTTTTCCAGGGTGAAAAGTGCTACTTGGTTTACCAAGCTTGACCTCAGGGGGGCGTATAACCTTATTCGCATTAAGCACGGGGATGAATGGAAGACGGCATTCAATACCCCAGAGGGGCATTTTGAGTACCTAGTGATGCCCTTTGGGCTCACTAATGCTCCTTCTGTCTTCCAGTCCTTCATGAATGACATTTTCAGGGATTTTGTGGATAAATTTCTGATTGTTTATTTGGATGATATCTTGATTTTTTCCAATGACTGGGACTCTCATGTGAAACATGTTCGGACTGTGTTCCAGATTTTGACAGAGAATGCTCTGTATGTGAAGGGATCAAAGTGTCTTTTTGGCGTACAGAGGATCTCATTTCTGGGATTCATTTTGTCCCCATCTGTTATTGAAATGGACCCGGTCAAGGTTCAGGCCATCTGTGATTGGGTCCAACCTACTTCATTAAAGGCTCTTCAGAGATTCTTGGGTTTTGCCAATTTTTATCGTAAATTTATTGGTAATTTCTCTGTTATTGTTAAACCATTGACTGATTTGACCAAAAAGGGTTCTGATGTGGTGAATTGGCCTCCTGAGGCAGTCTCTGCGTTTCAGGAACTTAAGCAGAGATTCACTTCTGCTCCTGTTCTACGGCAGCCTGATGTTTCTCTGCCATTTCAGGTGGAGGTTGATGCCTCTGAAATTGGGGCAGGTGCCGTTTTGTCCCAAAGAGATCCAGAGACCTCTAAAAGTAACCCTTGTGCCTTTTTCTCTCGAAAATTTTCTCCAACTGAACGTAATTATGACGTGGGTAATCGGGAGTTATTGGCCATGAAGTGGGCTTTTGAAGAGTGCAGACATTGGCTGGAGGGAGCCAAACATCAGGTGGTGGTCCTCACGGACCATAAGAATCTGGTTTATCTGGAATCAGCCAGGCGACTTAATCCTAGACAGGCCAGGTGGGCCTTGTTTTTCACACGTTTTAATTTTGTGGTTTCCTTTCTTCCTGGCACTAAGAATGTTAAGGCGGATGCCCTCTCGAGGAGTTTCCTTGCGGACTCTCCTGAGTTATCTGATCCTGCTGTTATTTTGAAAGAGGGTGTAGTTCTTTCCGCCATCTCGCCCAATTTGAGACTGGCTCTGGAAGGGTGTCAGGAGGATAAACCCGAGCGCTGCCCTATTGGGAAATTGTTTGTCCCAGACCGGTGGAAAAAGAGTGTGATGTCTGAGATTCATTGTTCTGCGTTGGCCGGTCATCCCGGAATTTTTGGTACCAGAGACTTGGTTAGTCGGTCCTTTTGGTGGCCTACTTTGTCTCGTGACGTCAGGGAATTTGTGCAGTCCTGCGGGACTTGCTCTCGCTCCAAGCCTTGCTCTCGCTCTAGTGGTTTGTTGATGCCATTGCCTGTGCCCAAGAGACCATGGACCCATATCTCTATGGATTTCATTTCCGACCTCCCTGTTTCTCAGAGAATGACCATTATTTGGGTGATTTGTGATAGGTTATCCAAGATGATACATCTTGTGCCATTACCTAAGTTGCCTTCCTCCTCTGAATTGGTGCCTTTGTTCCTTCAGCATGTGGTTCGGTTACACGGCATTCCTGAGAACATTGTGTCTGACAGAGGAGTCGAGTTTGTTTCCAGATTTTGGAGGACTTTTTGTTCTAAACTTGGTGTTCAATTGTCTTTCTCCTCGGCTTTTCATCCTCAGACCAATGGACAAACTGAGAGAACAAACCAGACATTGGAGACTTATCTGAGATGCTTTGTGTCTGTGTGGCGCTTCCCACGGCTGTGGGGCGCCGGGACATGGCATAGCTTGCCTAGCTAGCCAATGCTCCCACGCCGCCAGTCCACGACGACGTGAGGCATGGGTCCCAGATGATAAGAGAATGTGGACCCACTGGACCACGGAGGGAGACCCGGGCCTGCCCGGACTAGGGAAGGGCAGCGACCGGGATCCGTGGCAGCTGAGCATGTGGGCAAGGTGGCGACCTGCAGGGCTAGACAACACCGCACAACTTCAGGTAAGAAGAAACATAAAGTTTACTTAAAGAAACAAAGTACATAAACAGAAACATAAGACCGGGCTCCGATTCCGCACATCAGAGAAGGGTACATGACTCAGGATCACAGACGAGTGCTGGAGGACATCACGGGTAGATGCAGTCCAGGGTTATCTGGCACGGGCATACTTGGACGGCCTCTCTCTCAGGCCTTAGGCGTAGCACAGGCTCAGCAGGAGAACATCAGACACCGACCTCAGACAGACTTCAGACGATGGCGAGGTCATCACGGGTTGATGAAGTCCAGGATCATCTGGCACGGGCATACTAGTATGGCCTCACTCTCAGGCCTCGGGCGTAGCACAGGCTCAGCAGGAGAACATCAGACACCGGCCCAGGACGAACGTCAGACGATGGCAGGGTCATCACGGGTTGATGAAGTCCAGGGTCATCTGGCACGGGCATACTAGGACGGCCTCTCTCTCAGGCCTCAGGCGTAGCACAGGCTCAGCAGGAGAACATCAGACACCGACCCAGGACAGACGTCATCACAGGGTAGACCAAGAAGGAACCGGCAGGACAAGAGAGCGGGTGGCACCTGGGAAAAGGGCAGGGAATCACGGCAGGGGATATAGGTAGTTTCTGGACAGGCAGGTTTGTCACAGCAAGTGACCAAGGAAGTCTCTGGGCAGGCAGGTTGTCACGGCAAGTGACCAGGGCAGGCAGGTTGTCACGGCAAGTGACCAGGCAGGCAGGTTGTCACGGCAAGTGACCAGGGCAGGCAGGTTGTCACGGCAAGTGACCAGGCAGGCAGGTTGTCACGGCAAGTGACCAGGCAGTCTCTGGGACAGGCAGGTTGTCACGGCAAGTGACCAGGCAGGCAGGTTGTCACGGCAAGTGACCAGGCAGTCTCTGGGACAGGCAGGTTGTCACGGAAAGTGACCAGGGCAGTCTCTGGGACAGGCAGGTTGTCACGGCAAGTGACCAGGCAGTCTCTGGGACAGGCAGGTTGTCACAGCAAGTGACCAAGGCAGTCTCTGGACAGGCAGGTTGTCACGATAAGTGACCAGGCAGTCTCTAGACAGGCAGGTATATACGACCTGATATGGTGGAGCCTCCAGGTGGGCTGCAGTCGGATGGCAGATGATCGCTCCCAGGTGAGCAGGCAAGAGCCGGGGATCTCTGCAGATGATGTCCGAACTTCCGGATGGAGCTGCAGTCGGATGGCAGATGATCGCTCCTAGGTGAGCAGGCAAGAGCCGGGGATCTCTGCAGATGACGTCCGAACCTCTGGAAGGAACTGCAGACGGATGGCAGACAGGCAAGCCGACAGGTAACAGACAGGTAACTGGAATCAGGAGCTGATGGCTGAAACAGAGTTAGACTGCACAGGAACAACCGGAACACGGATTGGATCTCAGAGAGTCAGGAACACAGACAGGAACACGGACTGGGTCTCAGGGACACGGACTGGAACACAGGCATCGGACTCCGGACATCTGGTACCGATCAGCAGGCTCGGACATCAGGTAGAGATGGATAGGATCCGGACATCTGGAAGTGGTCATCGGACATCGGATATCAGGCAATGGTCATCAGGGATAGGATCCGGACATCTGGCAGCGACCTGAAAAGGAACCCCAGCGGGTCTGGTGCAAGCCCCGCCTAGCACAACGGGAGCTGGCCGGGGATTGCACAGAAGCTGAGCACAGAGTAACAGAAACTCAGCACACACCGGACTCCTCCTTTCAAGATGAACTCAGGTTATATAGCAAGGATTCACAGTCACTGGCACAGGGTTCTGGACACAGCAGGATTTCAGGAACATAACACATAGGACACAGTTCAGACAGTCAGGTACAGGATGCGATCCAGGATCAGGGGTTCAGGTAATTAGACACAGAAGGAACAGGCCTGGATATACAGCCTCCAGGAACGGTAATCTGGGTAATCAGCCCCCAGCATAGGCGGAAACACAAGACACAGTTCAGACATTCAGGTACAGGATGCGATCCAGGATCAGGGGTTCAGGTAATTAGACACAGCAGGAACAGGCCTGGATATACAGCCTCCAGGAACGGCAATCTGGGTAATCAGCCCCCAGCATAGGCGGAAACACAAGACACAGTTCAGACATTCAGGTACCGGGTTAGATCCAGGATCAGGGAACAAGAAACAGCAGGAACAGGGAATCAGCTCTCCAGAGCTGATCAACTTCAGAGCAGGAGCTGAACACACAACCACATACGGCTAGGTTCAGGGATTCAGTGTGGATTCAATGTGAAGCTCTGGCAACGCCCACTAGGGCTGAGGAACTTTATATATGAGCTGCTTCACAGCAATAGGCTGGAGCAGTAATTCTAATACACACCCAATCCTCATAAAAGCAGGACAGGTGTGGGCCGCGCCCCCTATGCAGAGCCAGACAACTCATCACAGAGGAACGCCTGACAGTGGCTGCTGCCACACACGTAGTAAGTCATGCACCACTGCAGAGGACTTTGCAAGCTACGGACGGCTTTCACAGCAGGCCAGGCGCCTGACAGAAGCTGCTGCCACACACGTAGTAAGTCATGCACCACTGCAGAGGACTTTGCAAGCTACGGACGGCTTTCACAGCAGGTCAGGAACCGCACATGCGGGCGGTCATGCAAAGCAGCGGAGCCACTCACGCAAGTACGGGTACGCAGCAGAGCCGGGAACTGAGCAGCATCCATATAGGTAACAGACAACAGTATCCCAGCTGGTTAGGGGGAAAGGAGCAAAAGGGTTAATGCAAAAGACATGCAGAGTAACGCTGGAAAACAAAGTACAGATAATACCAGCGTTACAGTATCCCCCTCCTCAGGCCCCCTCTTCTGAAGACCCAAGTAAAAAAAAATTCCCCAGAAAAATTCACTTGGGTTTGGCGGTAAGTCCCATAGTTCACAATATGGCAGCATAGTTAATAGCTCGAAAAGTCCGAACCGCTGACCAAGCGGGGAATCGAGCCATCTAGTCCACTTACCGTGTGGGGACCAAGTAGTCTAGTTCGCACATCAGGTGGAGCTTGGAGAAAGTCCTGCAGACCGCACATGCTCAGCGGAGTCCATGGCCAGAGCTTACTGTGGCGCTTCCCACGGCTGTGGGGCGCCGGGACATGGCATAGCTTGCCTAGCTAGCCAATGCTCCCACGCCGCCAGTCCACGACGACGTGAGGCATGGGTCCCAGATGATAAGAGAATGTGGACCCACTGGACCACGGAGGGAGACCCGGGCCTGCCCGGACTAGGGAAGGGCAGCGACCGGGATCCGTGGCAGCTGAGCATGTGGGCAAGGTGGCGACCTGCAGGGCTAGACAACACCGCACAACTTCAGGTAAGAAGAAACATAAAGTTTACTTAAAGAAACAAAGTACATAAACAGAAACATAAGACCGGGCTCCGATTCCGCACATCAGAGAAGGGTACACGACTCAGGATCACAGACGAGTGCTGGAGGACATCACGGGTAGATGCAGTCCAGGGTTATCTGGCACGGGCATACTTGGACGGCCTCTCTCTCAGGCCTTAGGCGTAGCACAGGCTCAGCAGGAGAACATCAGACACCGACCTCAGACAGACTTCAGACGATGGCGGGGTCATCACGGGTTGATGAAGTCCAGGATCATCTGGCACGGGCATACTAGTATGGCCTCACTCTCAGGCCTCGGGCGTAGCACAGGCTCAGCAGGAGAACATCAGACACCGGCCCAGGACGAACGTCAGACGATGGCAGGGTCATCACGGGTTGATGAAGTCCAGGGTCATCTGGCACGGGCATACTAGGACGGCCTCTCTCTCAGGCCTCAGGCGTAGCACAGGCTCAGCAGGAGAACATCAGACACCGACCCAGGACAGACGTCATCACAGGGTAGACCAAGAAGGAACCGGCAGGACAAGAGAGCGGGTGGCACCTGGGAAAAGGGCAGGGAATCACGGCAGGGGATATAGGTAGTTTCTGGACAGGCAGGTTTGTCACAGCAAGTGACCAAGGAAGTCTCTGGGCAGGCAGGTTGTCACGGCAAGTGACCAGGGCAGGCAGGTTGTCACGGCAAGTGACCAGGCAGGCAGGTTGTCACGGCAAGTGACCAGGGCAGGCAGGTTGTCACGGCAAGTGACCAGGCAGGCAGGTTGTCACGGCAAGTGACCAGGCAGTCTCTGGGACAGGCAGGTTGTCACGGCAAGTGACCAGGGCAGGCAGGTTGTCACGGCAAGTGACCAGGCAGGCAGGTTGTCACGGCAAGTGACCAGGCAGTCTCTGGGACAGGCAGGTTGTCACGGAAAGTGACCAGGGCAGTCTCTGGGACAGGCAGGTTGTCACGGCAAGTGACCAGGCAGTCTCTGGGACAGGCAGGTTGTCACAGCAAGTGACCAAGGCAGTCTCTGGACAGGCAGGTTGTCACGATAAGTGACCAGGCAGTCTCTAGACAGGCAGGTATATACGACCTGATATGGTGGAGCCTCCAGGTGGGCTGCAGTCGGATGGCAGATGATCGCTCCCAGGTGAGCAGGCAAGAGCCGGGGATCTCTGCAGATGATGTCCGAACTTCCGGATGGAGCTGCAGTCGGATGGCAGATGATCGCTCCTAGGTGAGCAGGCAAGAGCCGGGGATCTCTGCAGATGACGTCCGAACCTCTGGAAGGAACTGCAGACGGATGGCAGACAGGCAAGCCGACAGGTAACAGACAGGTAACTGGAATCAGGAGCTGATGGCTGAAACAGAGTTAGACTGCACAGGAACAACCGGAACACGGATTGGATCTCAGAGAGTCAGGAACACAGACAGGAACACGGACTGGGTCTCAGGGACACGGACTGGAACACAGGCATCGGACTCCGGACATCTGGTACCGATCAGCAGGCTCCGGACATCAGGTAGAGATGGATAGGATCCGGACATCTGGAAGTGGTCATCGGACATCGGATATCAGGCAATGGTCATCAGGGATAGGATCCGGACATCTGGCAGCGACCTGAAAAGGAACCCCAGCGGTCTGGTGCAAGCCCCGCCTAGCACAACGGGAGCTGGCCGGGGATTGCACAGAAGCTGAGCACAGAGTAACAGAAACTCAGCACACACCGGACTCCTCCTTTCAAGATGAACTCAGGTTATATAGCAAGGATTCACAGTCACTGGCACAGGGTTCTGGACACAGCAGGATTTCAGGAACATAACACATAGGACACAGTTCAGACAGTCAGGTACAGGATGCGATCCAGGATCAGGGGTTCAGGTAATTAGACACAGCAGGAACAGGCCTGGATATACAGCCTCCAGGAACGGCGATCTGGGTAATCAGCCCCCAGCATAGGCGGAAACACAAGACACAGTTCAGACATTCAGGTACCGGGTTAGATCCAGGATCAGGGAACAAGAAACAGCAGGAACAGGGAATCAGCTCTCCAGAGCTGATCAACTTCAGAGCAGGAGCTGAACACACAACCACATACGGCTAGGTTCAGGGATTCAGTGTGGATTCAATGTGAAGCTCTGGCAACGCCCACTAGGGCTGAGGAACTTTATATATGAGCTGCTTCACAGCAATAGGCTGGAGCAGTAATTCTAATACACACCCAATCCTCATAAAAGCAGGACAGGTGTGGGCCGCGCCCCCTATGCAGAGCCAGACAACTCATCACAGAGGAACGCCTGACAGTGGCTGCTGCCACACACGTAGTAAGTCATGCACCACTGCAGAGGACTTTGCAAGCTACGGACGGCTTTCACAGCAGGCCAGGCGCCTGACAGAAGCTGCTGCCACACACGTAGTAAGTCATGCACCACTGCAGAGGACTTTGCAAGCTACGGACGGCTTTCACAGCAGGTCAGGAACCGCACATGCGGGCGGTCATGCAAAGCAGCGGAGCCACTCACGCAAGTACGGGTACGCAGCAGAGCCGGGAACTGAGCAGCATCCATATAGGTAACAGACAACAGTATCCCAGCTGGTTAGGGGAAAGGAGCAAAAGGGTTAATGCAAAAGACATGCAGAGTAACGCTGGAAAACAAAGTACAGATAATACCAGCGTTACAGTCTGCTGATCAGGATGACTGGGTCTCTTTTTTGCCTTTGGCTGAGTTTGCTTTTAATAATAGGGCTAGCTCTGCCACTTTGATGTCTCCATTTTTCTGCAATTTTGGGTTTCACCCTCGATTTTCTTCGGGACAGACGGAGGCTTCTGTCTGTCCAGGTGTTGACTCTGTTGTGGAGCGTATGCAGCAGATTTGGGACCAGGTAGTGGAGAGGTTGTCCCTCTCTCAGGAGAAGGCCCAGCGGTTTGCCAACCGGCATAGGACTGATGGTCCTCGGTTTGAAGTGGGGGACTTGGTCTGGTTGTCCTCAAGAAATATCCCTATGAGACTTGCATCTCCTAAGTTTAAGCCTAGATTCATTGGACCTTATAAGATCATGGAGATTCTTAATCCTGTTTCCTTTCGTTTACTTCTTCCTGGGACAGTTAAGATCCATAAAGTGTTCCACAAGTCCTTATTGAAGAGGTTTGTCGAGCCAGTGGTTCCTATGGCTACGCCTCCTGACCCTGTTTTGGTTGAGGGCAATCTGGAGTATGTGGTTGAGAAAATATTGGATTCTCATTTTTCTAGACGGAAACTCCAGTATTTGGTTAAGTGGAGAGGTTATGGTCAGGAGGACAATTCTTGGGTGTTTGCTTCGGACATCCATGCTAGGAGACTGATCCGTGCGTATCACAGAGCTCATCCTGACCGACCTGGTTGCCCAAGTGAGGGTTCGGTGACCCCTCCTCGGGGGGGGGGTACTGTTGTGAATGTGTTAGAAATGAATTCTGAGCGGGAGCTCCCTCTGGTGGTTACAAACAGTACTGAACCATTCAATGAAGATTGTGAAGATTGGCGATCAGGAGTTACAGACTGGTCTTATATAAGGGAGGTTCCCTCCCATCAGGGTTTCCGGTGATCAATTGTTCTTGTCTCAACTTTGGTTCCTGGTTCTCTTGGAAGCTTGCTGTGTTTTGCCTGCATCTTCTGCTAACAGATAAGATTTTTCCTGCTTGTATTTTTGTGCTTGCTTTTTGCATTGTTTCCTGCACTCTTGTGGAGGTCAGCCAGGTCCCCTCCAAGGGGCTTGTGCTCCTCTCAGTTTATCTGAGCCTCTGTTATTTGTTCATTTGCCTTTTTCAGTTTTTTCAGTGGCTGCGGCTTAGTTTTGTTACACCAGAGAACTAATTTAGGTGGTAGAGGTCGTGTGATCTCAGGTGTTTTTGCAATTAGTAGAGTTGGTATTTTTTAGGGTTTTTTGGATTGCAGTAAGTGTCCTTCCTATCCTTTTCTGTCTAGGAAGATTGGGCCCCAACGTTTGCTCATACTATTTTCTGTCTGTGTCTGTATTTCCTCTTGTTTAACCACCATTACATGTTTGGGGGCTTCCTATGTTCTTTGGGGATCTGCTCCGGGGCAGATAGTTTTCCTCTTTCTATCTTTATGTGTAGTTAGCTTCTCAGGCTGTGACGAGGCGTCTAGGACCAATGTAGGTACGCTCCACGGCTGCCTTTAGTTGTGGTGGTTAGTCAGGGTACTGCAATCCAGTAGATTCCAACCTCTCTGGTGTATTGCCGTTTTTGCCTGCTCTCCTCAGCTACCAAAACATAACAGCACCCTCAAACCATTGCAGCAAAATCTGAACTCCAATATGGCGCTACTTCCTTTCTGAGCTTTGCATTCTGAATTAAACGTAGTTTTCAATCACATATGGGGTATTGGTGTACTCAAATTTTGGGGTTCATTTTCTCCTGCTGTCCTTGTGAAAATAAAAAATGTGGGGCTAAAACAACATTTGTGGTAATTTTTTTTTTTTTTTCATTTTCACAGATCACCATTGTAAAATTCTGTAAAGCACCTGGGGGTTCAAGGTGCTCAACACATCTAGATAAATTCCTTGAGGGGTCTAGTTTCAAAATTCACTTGTCAATTGTAGGGGGGTTCCACTATATAGGCATATAAGGGGCTCTCCAAATGCAACACGACACTCGCAGACCATTCCATCAAAGTCTTTGTTCCATAGCATCACTCCTTTCTTTCCAAGCCCTGCCGTGCGCCGAAAAGGTAGTTTCCCCCCACATATGGGGTATCGGCGTACTCAGGAGAAATTGCAAAACAAATTGTATGGTGCATTTTTTTCTGTTACCCTTGTCAAAATAAAAGATAACTTTTTTGTGGGGAAAATGTGCTTTTTTTTTTTTTTTTACGACTCAACATTATAAACTTCTGTGAAGTACCTGGAGGTTCAAGGTGCTCACCACACATCTAGATACATTCCTTGAGGGGTCTAGTTTAAAAAATGGGGTCATTGTGGGGGTTTCCACTGTTTAGATACATCAGAGCTCTCCAAACAGAACATGGTATCCGCTAATGATTGCAGCAAATTTTGGGTTCCAAATGTCAGAGGTGCTCCTTCCCTTCCGAGCCCTGCCATACACCGAAACAGTACTTTTCTCCCACATATGGGGTATTTGCATGCTCAGGAGAAATTGTGCAACAAATTTTGGCGTCCATTTTCTCTTGTTACCCTTGTAACAATAAAAAATTGGATCTTATCCTTTTTTTTCTTTTATTGCCAGAAAGTGGTAGTTTATTCCTTCAAGTATCTTTGCCACTAGGTGTTTTACTTCCTTGGAATACTTGGTGCTAGCTTATATGTTGCTCATTTGTCCTATTACACTGATTTCATGGTATTTAACTAGCTACATCAGTATTTTCCACTGTTGAGTTGTGGTGCCATCTATTGGCTTACTCTCGGTATCCCTCCTTTATACATGTTCTTCGTACTGTTTTTATCTGATTAATAAACTTTTGCTGTTTTTCAGTAATTGGTTAATTGTGCATATTTTCTTTATATACATTGACATCCGCCATAAGCATGGTCTGGCAGGCATTCTGCCAGTGTCACACTGACAGCTCTAATAAATTCCAATGGAATAGACCAAGGATCAGACAAGTGAAAGTTGAAGTGCCATAGAGGGACCAAGTGAAAAAAATTAAGTAAAAAAAAGAGAAAAAGTTGTATATATGTATTTTAAATAACTTAAAAAAATAATGAAAAAGTATTATGCCAATATTTTTTCTGTAAAAACAAAAAGTACACATATATGGTGTCACCGTGTCCGAAACGAACTGATCCATTAAGCTGTCACATTATTTAACCACTACAATATATGAAAAATAAACATTACATTGTCATATTAAGAATAAAGATTTTATTTTTTTATTTTTTTTTATCTTAAATACTTGCGATTTACCGTCTTTCCTCACTTCATTACCTAAGGTTGTGTAGAATCATCAGTGGAGAAAATACGTATATAAACAGAACTTTTTGGTATAAACTCCACTCACCGTGTTTGGAGGAAGAAGGATAAGAGTACAACCCCAAGAACACAGTCCCAACTGTGAAGCATGGTGGGGGAAACATACTTTGGGGAGGTGCTTTTCTGCCATGTGGACAGGACGACGGCACAGTATTGAAGGGAGGATGGATGGGGTCATGTATTGCAAGATTTTGGCCAACATCCTCTTTCCCTCAGTAAGAGCATTGAAGATGGGTCGTGGCTGGGTCTTCCAGCATGACAACGATCTGAAACACACAGCCAGGGCAACTAAGGAGAGGCTCCGTAAGAAACATGTCAAGGTTTGGAGTGGCTTAGCCAGTCTCCAGCCTTGAAATCAACAGAAAGAAGAAGCTGACACTCAGTGTTGCCCAGTGACAGCCCCAAAACCTGAAAAATCTGGAAAAGATCTGTATGGAGGAGCGGGCCAAAATCCCTGCTGCAGTGTGTGCAAACTTGGTCAAGATCTACAGGAAACGTCTGACTCTTGTAATTGCAGATAAAGTTTCCGTACCAAATATTAAGTTCTGTTTTACTATTGTATCAAATATTTATTTCATAGTAGAAATTGCAATTAATTATGTGAAAATCATACAATGTGATTTTCTGGATTTTTTTTTTTTTAAGATTCTGTCTTTTAACCCTGCTGTTCTGTTCGGGTTTACTATACACTTGTTATGTTCGGGTCATTTTTGACCCGAACCTATTAAAATGTTGTTTTGAGCCAATGAAAAGTTCTTTTTGAATACCTGTTGCATTATTATACTGTGTGTGATCATAGTTGTTCATTATCAAAGAAAAATTGAATGAAAAAACTTAATTTTTTTAAATTTTGTGTTGATTAATGTAAAACAGCCTAATTGCATTTTACACCAAAGTAATAAACTTGTGCTTAAATAATCAACTATATCTTTTACAACAACATCAACAACAACTTTAGGTAACTATTAGTACAACTAACTTAAAACTAAAATAAATTTTAACAGTATAAAAGCATTTTGAAAAAAAATAGTAAAAAATAATCAGAAAAAAATAAAAATTTCAGTTTTTTAAAAAAAAAGGTTTCTACTAATCTATTTTTTGCAATTAGCACAACAATAATAAACATGTCTGTTGCATATATATTTTTCACAATTAAAACAAATCATATTTGTTTTGCGGTCACTGGCAGGAGGACAAAAGCTGCATCTTTTTCTTTTTTTGCTTGTAGGTGTGCTTGTGAAGGATGTTTCGGTAGCAGAGCTGGTGGAGGGTGTGTTTTGAGCTTGGTTCTGGATTCTTTCAACAATTTTAATTGATCCTTCACTTCCTGGATGTATTTTTCTCTCTGTCACATAAGGCCTAATAAGGGATTGTCCTAATTCCTCCAGAAACAGTCGTCTTTTATGTAGTTTATTTTTGTTCCAGTTTTGATCAATTTCACACCATAAAACTAAGGCGTTGTAGGCGGACACATCCAGAATATTATAGAAAACAATCATTGGCCACCGATTGGATTTTCGTTTGCAAGTGTAAGTATTTACGAGTTGGTCAAGCGTATCTACAGCCCCTTTTGTTGCATTGTAGTCCATTATTATGTCCGGCTTTTTGTCTTCTCTATCGCTTATTGCAGCATCCTTGTGCATCGTGCTCATAAGAATAACATGTTTGTTTTTTTTGGGCACATAAGAAACCACTGTTGTGTCTTGAGTGAAATAAAACGTGGAACTGTGTATATCTTTTTTGCAAAGAATACCTTCTGGAAGCTCAGGCTTGTTTTTTCTAACTGTTCCTAGCATGGTCATTTTCTTTTTTTCAATATCTGCCCCAACTGGTATGATGTAAAAAAGTTATCACAAGTCACATTTTGCCCCTTCAGTCCTTGTGTCAAGTCAACAACTACTCTCAACTACTCTAGATAACTTGATAAACAATAGTAGATGCAATAAGTAGTCTCAAAATAAACTAAAAATCCTTTGTTTTACTAAAAAAATGGCTGTAGATTAGTATAAAAGGCTAAAGGGTCATTTTTGACCCGAACATAACAAGTGTATAAAAAACTGTAGCGCAAAAAGTAAAGCACCGAAAAAAAAAAAAAAAGTACCCTTAGTATGAACCCCATAAATTAGGAAAATAGAAGGAACCACAAGTTTCAAAATCAAAAAATGAATGAATAAAATAATATCTAATTTCCAAAACGGGTCATTTTTGACCCGAACAGAACAGCAGGGTTAAATATGAAGCGTACCTACAATAAAAATTACAGACGTTTCCATTCTTTGTAGGTGGGAAAACTTGCAAAATCTGAAGTGTACCAAATACTTCTTTTCCCCACTGTATCTATTCCAGTCAATTTTTAACTCCAAAAGTCAAATGGTGCTTCTTCCTTTCCGAGTCCTGCCATGCGTCCAAACAGTAGTTTCCAACCACATGTGCGGTATCGAAGTAATCCGTAAAAGAAATAACTCTACAATCTAGTGTAAAATTTCTCTGTGAAAATTAAAAATTTGGGTTAAAGGAACATTTTTATGGAGAAATAATGTGATATTTCATTTCCGTGAACCAATGTTACAAAATTTTGTGAAGCATAAGACGGTTTAAGATGGTCATCATACCCGTCAATGAATTCCTTGAGTGGTGTAGATTCTATCAGTGTCACTTGTGGGGGTTTCTGTTTTGACACCTCAGGGTCTCCACAATTGTGACATGGCATCCCCAATCTATTGCAGTCAAATTTACAGTCCAATAATGAAATACTGCTCATTCCCTACCGAGCTGTCACAAATTGTGGGTTCCATTTTCTCCTTTTACACTTGTGAAAAAACATTAGGGGCTAAAGCAACATTAGTAAAAAAAATTGTATTTTTTTTGTTTGCAATTATTCATGTGAAGTATCTTAAGGGTTAACAAACTTTGAGTGCAGTTTTGAATGCTTTGAATGGTGCAGTTTTATAAAATGTGGTCTTGTTTGCAAGCCCTCAAATTCCCTTCAAATGTTAAGTGTTGCCTAAATATGTTTTGTAAATTTCATTGAAAAAACAAAACTCTAGTACCACCTATTGGAAGTAGCCTATAAGCCTCTCTACACTGGCATGTCACTCTCCACAAGGAAAGACATTACTTCTTAAAGCCCAGTGCAGGGCCTCTCATACAGCCAAATCAGATCTCATGCTTTGCACTGAGGAGGGGCAACACTCCAAAACAGGTGTCTGCAAATTGATATTCTGGTTAGGCTTTTATTCTAAGTCATTTGACAATGCTCGTTAAAGGGTCGGCATTGACTTTTAGGATCACTACTTCTAATAGGTGACACTAGAGTTCAAGTCCTCTTACTCTCTGAAGAGGCAATTTGCATATTCAGTTTCCCACAGGAGCATTGCATGGTGTATGTCTCCTTAAACTGACACGTAACTCTCCACAAGGGGAGACATTACCCCTTAGACACCATTGAAAAAATGAAAAATTGCTGCTAAAGTTCCATGTGTGGAGGACATGATTCAAGAATCTAGTTATGTTGCTAGTAGTAATCCAAGTTATGGCAGATCTAGAGTTGGGATTCAAGAGGGGTGAATGGAGCAAGGAGCTCAGGACATTTCCAACACTGAGACAACTGTCAGCGGAGTCACGGATGATGATAATTGTGTGGTGGGGAGGAACTTGGAACTAGATCGAGGTAACAAGAAGGTGAAGTCATCAGAAACACGCACATATTCCAGGGGCACATCTGCTTCTTTTATGGTCAGCTTGGAAGCTGACAACCCCCACCTGCCGTTGGTGGATGTGGTTCAACAGTATTTGAAAGTTTTTATGTCCAGTAATTTCAGGTGTGGGAATTATTTTCTGGTGCCGGATGACAGTACAAGTCTTTCATTGCCCACTTAGTCATTTTAAACTGCAGAAATGCACCATTGCATTGATTGGTGACATCTCCACACCAGGTGGCACTTATGTACCTTTTACATCCTACTTAATTGTTGCAATGCGTTTGGACAAAGTAACACATGCTACCTGTATAATGCACATCCTCACTTTGAACATTTTTTAAATAACCCGCTTGAAAAAGGTGATGCTCATTGTCAAAGAGTGTGTGAGTACTTCAACAGGTCTTTTGTGGTGAAGGGGCTCCAGGCCTTGCAACTTGAATTCAATGCTGCATATATTAGAGCGTCTGTACGAGCAATATAAGGTGGTGAGGTGCCTTGAGATCACACTATTGGCTGGAGGTTAGAACTGTGTGTTGGTTATTGAGGCCCTTCGAAGAGCCTACAAAATTTGTTAATAGAGACAACTTTGGCATCAGCGATGTCATGCCTCTTTAAATTATATTGCCTTAACATAAAAAAATAAGCCATTCCTTTCATGATTAATTAACATTTTTATAATTAAAAAAAAATTAGGATTAAGACTACTGTGAAGTTCCGTGGTGGGACTGGACCTTAGAGATGGGAGAATCGATATTGAAGTCTCATTCATTCGTCTGTGTTTAAACACGAACTGTATGTGAAAAACATGGTTCCAGTGTTTCGGATCAGTGTATGGTTCATGTGTCCGTTTCTACCATCAGTGTTTTTCACGGATGCATGAATAAATACATTGCATGCCGTCCGTGTACTATTTTGTTTTTCATGGACCCATTGACTTGCATTGTCCCCTTTCATCAGTGCTGCTGGAAAAAACTGACGAGTCCTTGAGTGTAGCAGACACACGGTCCATGAAAAAACAAAAGCATGATAGCAGCCTGTAGATTATAATAGGTACACGTGTTCTATCCCAGAAAAAAGAACAGCGAGGTGCAACATGGACAGCTGAATAAGGCCTAAAAGCGCATGTACAGACTAGATAAAAAAATAAGGCAGGTTGCTGCACTGCAAGCTATTTATTGGACAGTTTTCCCCAGGAAGCACTAATCTGTGAAATTAAACATCACTCAGATATAAACCCCACATGCTGTACATCATTAACTAGCCAATATGATCCTGTTGATTGGGATTATTTTGGGAACCTCTGAAAAAGTGTCATAAGAAACGTACCCCATTCTGTGCACCCAAAATTGTGTCTGCACACAGTGGCATATGCTATGGCCCATCCTAGGGAAAACAGAAGGAAGGCTGAAAAGAGAACTTATGCATGACACCGAAAAGTGATCCTTTATAGGATGTGCAGAACAGACCTTGGCTTTTGCATGGCCCCTTTTTGCTGCAGACCTGTGAAGTGACCATGGTCAAACTTTTTATTGTTTTCATCACTGATATGGGTGTTTCCCATTTAACTCTTAAATGACACTACAGGAACTTGACTCCCGGCAGCAGTGGACTAAAAATATTGAACCGCACTTTTCTGTGTGCGCGGGAAAGTCTGAATTTCCACATACAAAGTCCGATACCTGACAGCATTCACCAGACTCGTCGTGTTATACATATGAACAAATTATCATAATTTACATAAAACGCATTTTATTACCATGTGAGCAATCATACAATTTGTTCAAAATTTTGGGAGATATATACATTGGGTAGAAAGTACAATTTGTAAAAACAAGAAACACACAACTGAGAAGGTTGGGACACCTGCATTATTAGTTTTTTGTAGCTAAGTGGTAGAGTTGTCAGAGGATGAGGACAGAAGCATAATTATACATAAAGTACTCAGCATTGGAAATTTGAAAAGAATGTATTTTTACTTGTGAGGCAATCCCAATCCCGCGCACAGTACCATGCGATTTCTGCCTTTCACAGCGCTGCTTTTCTACATGAAGGTCATTATATTCCCTGCAGTCCGAGTTTGAAAAAGGACCATATTGTAGGGCTGAAACGTTACAAGAACTGTTTTTGCGATTACCTTACAGGTAAAAATACATTCTTTTCAATTTTTGAGTGCTGAGTACTTTCTATACTGGCTGATATGGAGTGGAACCCTTAGTTGAGCACCAATATATGCGTGCCGTATATCTATTTCTGGCAGCAGAACTATAGCTGGTCAATAGTGATGTGCGAACATGCTGGGATAAGGTGTTATCCGTGTATGCTCGGCTGCTAACAGAGTGCCTTCTGCATGCTCAAATAATATGTTCACGTCTCCATGTCTCATGGCTGTTAGCCGCAACACAGGCATGGGTTGCCTGTTTGTTAGGCAATCTCGGCATATGTTGCGGCTGTCGAACAGCCACGAGTCATGCAGCCACAGGGACTCGAACATATTATTTGAGCATGCAGAAGACACTGTTAGCCCCCGAGTATACACAGATAACACCTTATCCAAGGACGTTTGCTCATCACTATTGGTCAGCCATGCTCAAGGACTCATAAGTTTGAAACGCATTAGTTGCATATGTGGGCTTTTATTTGTGTCCTATGCCTCTTGCAAAAATTGTAGGCGTGAACAAATTAATTTTGGATTTTGCTTTTATAAAGCTGTGAAGCCGGAATTTTGGAATTAGTAAATCCAGCACAGCGTGCTCATGTTGTGTCCTGTTCTCCAGCCACATGTAGCACACAACGATTTTGGTGTGAGCCAGTGAATCTCTGTGGACTACTATAGTGAGTGCAAGTGGTACCCTAAAGCCTAGGGGGATCACAAAGGTCCATTCGGCCCATAAAAGAACAATGCTATTAAAGAACCTGGATAGTTGGAGGCCCTGTAAAGGATTATGCACTGGGCCCACCAGCTTCAGTTTACACCACAGGGTAGGCGCTTTCCAAACTCCTATTTCTTCAGAAACCTCATCACCCAAGCAGATAGCCCTTACCCACACAATAGAAAATGAAGTATCAAATGGAAACCTACATATCATTTTATCTACAATTTATAACCGAATATATCTCCAGTTAGATCCAAAGTGAATGCAAGGTAATTTCCACTTTACCAATAGATTAGTATTGCTGTCCTTTTCATCATTTTTTTACAAACATCGGAAAGCACCTTTAATGCAATAGTCCATTTATATAATGCTATCGAAGCCCCACAACTTTATCAAGAAAATCTGCAAATATTTCTGGATGACCTGGTGGAAAAACTTTCAGAGATGACAGGTCCAATGTCTTCAGCGTGCTTCCTAGCGTGCTATGGAAAAAGAAAAACAGTAAGTTCCTGTGTAAAGTTATATGGGTTTGCAGTAATCGTTTGGAGCTTAAAGTTCCACAACCCCGATCACATGCAAAAAATTGGAAAATTTCCAGGTGGAAAAATATCCTTGTGAAAGAGTAGAATGCTACTTAATACTGTGGATTATCCAGCACTTCATATCCACGGCAGAATCCAAGTGATTTCTGCTGTGGATCCTGCGGTTCAAGAAGTCAAATTTGCAAGATGCAACAGTAAACTTTCCACTCATTCGATTGCCTCTGGATTACCTTTCTGATTCCTATTACTCCAGATTAAATTAACATTATTTTCCTTAATCAAACAGTGATGCCATTATAAGGACGCTGTTAAACGCTTCATTATAAAAATCGTGAACATGCAGCCTTCTATATCCATTTATTGATAATTCTATTGTTTATAGTGGCGTTATCATGGAAGGAAATCAGCTGTAGAGGAGAAAATACTGTTATCAATCACCTCCACCAAGACTATTTTTCATCTGCAGCCTCTGAAGAATATACAGGAGATTGAAAAAATAAATACAGGTCCTTCTCAAAAAATTAGCATATAGTGCTAAATTTCATTATTTTCCATAATGTAATGATTACAATTAAACTTTCATATATTTTAGATTCATTACACACCAACTGAAATTTGTCAGGTCTTTTATTGTTTTAATACTGATGATTTTGGCATACAACTCCTGATAACCCAAAAAACCTGTCTCAAAAAATTAGCATATCAAGAAAAGGTTCTCTAAACGACCTATTACCCTAATCTTCTGAATCAACTAATTAACTCTAAACACATGCAAAAGATTCCTGAGGCTTTTAAAAACTCCCTGCCTGGTTCATTACTCAAAACCCCCATCATGGGTAAGACTAGCGACCTGACTGATGTCAAGAAGGCCATCATTGACACCCTCAAGCAAGAGGGTAAGACCCAGAAAGAAATTTCTCAACAAATAGGCTGTTCCCAGAGTGCTGTATCAAGGCACCTCAATGGGAAATCTGTTGGAAGGAAACAATGTGGCAGAAAACGCTGTACAACGAGAAGAGGTGACCGGACCCTGAGGAAGATTGTGGAGAAGGACTGATTCCAGACCTTGGGGGACCTGAGGAAGCAGTGGACTGAGTCTGGTGTAGAAACATCCAGAGCCACCGTGCACAGGCGTGTGCAGGAAATGGGCTACAGGTGCCGCATTCCCCAGGTAAAGCCACTTTTGAACCATAAACAGCGGCAGAAGCGCCTGACCTGGGCTACAGAGAAGCAGCACTGGACTGTTGCTAAGTGGTCCCAAGTATTTTTTTCTGATGAAAGCAAATTTTGCATGTCATTTGGAAATCAAGGTGCCAGAGTCTGGAGGAAGACTGGGGAGAAGGAAATGCCAAAATGCCTGAAGTCCAGTGTCAAGTACCCACAGTCAGTGATGGTGTGGGGTGCCATGTCAGCTGCTGGTGTTGGTCCACTGTGTTTCATCAAGGGCAGGGTCAATGCAGCTAGCTATCAGGAGATTTTGGAGCACTTCATGCTTCCATCGGCTGAAATGCTTTATGGAGATGAAGATTTCATTTTTCAGCACGACCTGGCACCTGCTCACAGTGCCAAAACCACTGGTAAATGGTTTACTGACCATGGTATTACTGTGCTCAATTGGCCTGCCAACTCTCCTGACCTGAACCCCATAGAGAATCTGTGGGATATTGTGAAGAGAAAGTTGAGAGACGCAAGACCCAACACTCTGGATGAGCTTAAGGCCGCTATCAAGCATCCTGGGCCTCCATAACACCTCAGCAGTGTCACAGGCTGATTGCCTCCATGCCACGCCGCATTGAAGCAGTCATTTCTGCAAAAGGATTCCCGACCAAGTATTGAGTGCATAACTGAACTTTATTATTTGATGTTTTTTTGTTTGTTTTTAAAAAACACTTTTATTTTATTGGACGGTTGAAATATGTTAATTTTTTGAGACAGGTTTTTTGGGTTATCAGGAGTTGTATGCCAAAATCATCAGTATTAAAATAATAAAAGACCTGACAAATTTCAGTTGGTGTGTAATGATTCTAAAATATATGAAAGTTTAATTGTAATCATTACATTATGGAAAATAATGAAATTTAGCACTATATGCTAATTTTTTGAGAAGGACCTGTAGCTTCATGGCAGTACAGGTTAAAGCCTAAATCATTATTATTTTGCGACAATATGGAAATATTCAGACATTTCATGCCACTACTGTTTTGATGAGCGTTTTATACTTAAAGGGATCATGTCAGGTCCGATACCGCTATTATCCTGCAGATATAGGGTTAATCTGCAGGATATTAACTTAAAGGTGCTCGGCCGCTGTATTGAAAGTGTGGCACCTGGGAGCAAATGAACTTTTGTCCTCCTGGAAGCAGCCATGTCTGCTCAGCGTTTATTCACACTGACGTCAGTTTGACACATGGTAAGGTGTTAATACTAGAGGTTAAGACCGTCCCGATTTGGGTACACATTGTCTCTGTGGGATGGCTTTTATGCTTTTTTTTTTAATCAAAAACAGTGTTTACTTAGTACCCTATTTATTTATATGCACTATTGCTTTTACTTACTGCACGGTATATGTTCATTTTGCTTCTGTTTTAGGATAGAGCACTATGAACCTGCATGTTAGTAACATTATTGGACATGACAGGTTCCCTTTAACACATTCACTGTAAAGAGCCAGCCTATCATAGCGGAGTTTGCACTGACATCTTGTGGCCAATGGGCAAATTGCAACGATTCCGAGCTCACACAATATAAAACTGATTAAGAGGAGAACTAACCAGAATACAACAGTGTGAATTAGGCTGCTTTCACACATCAGTCAAAAGACTGATCCGGATTCTGGAAATCAGGGACTACTACTACTACTATACTATTATACATTTTCCACTGTCTCCGGACATGCAAACATGCATTTTCCAGCTGCAAAACTTCTTTTTCCGGGTTCAAAAGTTCAGATCGGATCCAGCAAAAAAAATGATCCGTTGCATCAGTTTTTTCATTTCAGCGCTGGATCCGTCCCTTCAGGTATTCGACGGATTATGCCTGACACAAAAAAACTGATGTGTGAAAGTAGCCTAAATTACATGTGCAAGTATTGTGCCCCATTCAAAGATCAGTGATTTTTCTTGTTTGCAAAAAGATAGACTGATTTCATATGAAAAATAAATAAAACCTTAAAAAAAATTAAGAACAACTTGACAAATAGGTGTTCGCATTTCAATTTTCAGAGGGAATTGTCCCCATTACTCAGCATGCGTACATCTTGTATTGTTACAGACTGTGCCGGACGTATCCGCCTGTTGTACCTGCATGTACAGTAGTAGAGGTGCCCATCTTTGTGGAGTTGCTTTGCGAGCTCCAGCTGATGGTTGGACATTAGTTTCTCATTGATGACAACAATAAGAGGTTTTTGTGCTTCAAGTGTTTCTAAGCAGCTTCCTGCACCTATTATGTGAAAACACAAGCATTAGAAATGGAGGGCAGGAGTCAGTCTGACCTCGAGCAGAATATCTTGTATTGAAGGTTACTTCCATCTTTGAAAGTTACCACCCCTCCAAGACTCACTCCCCATCAAGAAAAAAAGTTATCATCTATGTGAGTGATAGGTGATGACTTTCTATGTTTGTAATAATCCTTCAATACAGCGGATAGTCAAAAGTAACACCTAATATAACACTGTCTAAGATTAGATACAAGTTCTCCAAGATTTCAGAACTAAACTGAGAGTCTGACCTATTTGCTTTCAGTCCTGAAATGATAAAAAAAGCTTTTTTTTTATTAAACCATAAAACCTTAGAGCCAAAACGCCAAGATAAACAGTAGAGTTACAGCCATTTGTATTTTTGTATTATGTAAAATTTGGATAGGTATAAACAAAATGTTCATAGTACAGGGAGCAATGAAGTTGATAGCAAACATTAGATGGATGAGACGGGTCCGACTGTACGAGAATTTATTGAGAAGATGTATTGGTTCCTAACTTTAAAAAAAGCAGTATATATTAAATTAGTTTTGATGGCAAAATTTGTGAAACTATGGCCGCTGTGGAGAGATTCCAAAGAAATTAACATATCAGCTCACCGATATAGGAAGAATTCCATAATAGGTGATATGACTCCAGGCCGGTTCCTAGATAGGCATAGGCAGAAGAAGATAAGGGGAATCCAGCCTCAGCAGTTCCAACGTAAAGATTAAAACGCCACATATACTGAGAAAAGTTCAGGGTTAAAGCACTACCAGCGGTTTTTTTTTTACTGCCAGAGTGGTGCTTCTAATGTAAAGTCTCTGACCGTAGTTTTATAGTTACCTGCTGCCATCTTCACCTTTTTCCGGTGCCACACCAGTCCCGCAGTCTTGTGACTGCAGCATTTGACTGGCCCAAAAGTCAGAACTTATATCACAAGCTCTCAATGCAAGTCTATGAGAGCCAGAACGAGACCCTTCTATACTTGTATTGAGTTGTACTGAGCACTGGAGCGATCCCGGCAGGTCACAATCTGATGGAGACCAGCGGGAGAGACCATGACAAAAAGTGAAGACGACGGCAGGTAAATATGAGAGTAGGGACCGGGACCTTACATTAAAAGCACCACGGCAGCGCTGGGATAAAGAAAACGCTGGAGTAGTTCTTTAAAACCAGGATGTACCTAAAAACATGGCGCTTACATCGAAAGATGCCAGGTCCACGCGATTCTTACAATTAAGATGTATATCACCATGTTTTTATATACATCCTTCTTTTAAGCTTTTCTCAATAAATATGAAGTTTTAATATTTATCTTGGAACTTCAGATGCTGGATTCCCCTTATCTTCTTCTGCTGTGGAAAGACACCTGAAGAATGGTATCTGGACAATTAACTAGATTTTGACAAAGGTTAGAGAAGACCAGGGCAAAGTGCAGCCAGGAGGCCACATCCAGCCCTTTAGCTGTTCCAGTCTGGCCCGTGGACAGAGACAGCCGGAGGGCTTGATTTAGTGGCTCACAGGCCGCACTGGGTGGCCGCCCTCCCCCACCCGCGTCCTGATTTCACCGATATCTGCAACCTCAGGATTCACCCTTACTACACAAAGTATAAGGTGTTTTTATTTTATAAGAGACACTACTTTATTTAAAAAGGGGTTGTCCAAGTAGTGGAAAACCTCCCTAACATTGTAGCAGTGTCTATCTGTAGATGTGTGAAATAAGTACCTGCATGGCTGATAACGAGATCTGCATTCTGAATATCTGCTGCCAGCGAGTCCTTATACCTGAAAACATCCATGGCAAAGCCGGCCGTCCTGTGTGGCTCAGGTTCTACTGTTCCCCTTCCAATCTGGAGAATCACTCTGTTGTAACCGAGGTCTTTGAGGATCTAGAAGCGTAACAGACTGGGGGTTACAGAAAGAAAACAATAAATGACATTGGGTAAAGTAGCAAGAGGTGTCCACAAGAGGCACAGAAGAAATCTGCAGTGTACACAGCAGGTCTCCGGAGCAACTGATTTCAGCCTGGTTTATTTTAAGGTTTTTAAAATGCAAACTTTAGCCGTGGAGAGAGTTTTCTGAATCTAAAAAAACCCTTTAAAATTGACAGCATATTGATGGATCTTTGTGCTCAGAAATTTTTCACAGATCCATAGACTTGTATAGGTGATTTTGAGTCATGACTTTGATAAAAACTGATATGTCCCAGTGCTTTTTGCAGACACTCAGTTTTTAAAAATACACAGATATATGAACAGCTCCAGAGACTATAATGGGTGTTTTATTAATGTGAAAAACGGAGATCTGAATGAGGCCATAAATTGACCGGTACTGGGGATTTCAAATCCATAACACATCAATTTGTAATCCTGCTAACATCATGGATTTCAGCCTATGCAATTGAGAAGATGTACCCTTGAAGTGCCACTCCTGTGTATTATTCATCGAGGACAGAGCACAGTTTGGCATTGAAAACAGGAATGTTTCATTTCTTTTATTGAGGGCCTTGTTTTATTTTCAACAGGTTGGAGCATTTTATTTTTCTAAGCGATTATACTGAAGTACTTAGAAGTGAACTCATAGGCCCCGATTCATGAAGCCTGGCATTTTTTACTCCACTATTGATGCAGGGTGTGCTGGAGTAAAGTGCACCACATTCATGAAGAGGCTTGCTTCATTGCCTCATACTGAATGTGGCACATCTGCAAGAAATGTACTCCATTCAGGGGTCAGCAAACATCTGTGTCCTAATTTACGCCACTATGATGAATCTGTGGGGTGTGTTTGGCTACACCTCCTCCCAGGTGATTTTTCCCACTTCTCAAAAAGGTAGCGGAAGTGGTTGCTTAAAATCCCCAAAGGTAGCAAAATTTTTGAAAGTTTAGATTTCATTGCAACCATAAAATTGTTTGATAATTTAGCTTTCTCCCTTGATCTCCCCGCAGAAAGAGTTAATAAGCCAGGTCTGAGCCCTAACGTTTGTGCTGCAGGGCGGCTGTCAGTTGCCACCACCTAAATTTACATTGGGATGCAGACATGAGCTTCATGATTTAGAAGTTGTAGCCCACGTGGGTGACACTTCCATATGTCCAGTATGATCCATGCACTGTTGTATACGGGTCACTGTGACATTTCCGAGTTCTCTCTTGATTACCTGCTTATCTCTCAGCCTCAGATCTGTGCAGGCCCCACCTGCAATTCAGAAGTCTATAGAAATGAGTTCTGCAGGCGAGGCAGCTCCTTTGTGAGAGGACATGTAATTGGGTAACGCAGTCCCGGTTGCATACTGTCTGATGATTCTGGGGATTTATTATTTCCCAGCAATCTGTTTCCAAATAGTTCATTATATCTTTAACCCTTTTCAGAGACAAAATCAACATATTCCAAGGCAATACACTGAGCAAAGCCAATACGTGCCCACTTGTCATTGGTGAGACACAATGTGAGATATTGCAGGTGTCGCTGCTCCGAAAATCACAACCTCACTGGAGACTCTCCGTGAATACAGAATGCAATAGAAAAAAACAGAAGTGTGTGGATTACACAGGAAATAATATTCCCTGGGCTTGATAGCATTGCATAGCCACAGAGTCAGGCCAATCCATCAAATGATAAAGATCATTCAGCACTTCTGTGTATATAAAATACAGAAAGAGATTGTATTTCAAAATCACATTAAAAAGCCCCCCACAGACTGACACGTCCCCAACGCTCTCAGCGTTCTTAGTCATAGCTGTAACTGGAATGATCAGTAAAACTAATGTCACAATAACCAATGAAGACTTTTTTTTTCTATACTTTCAATGCTAATAAAATTAGTACTCAATGTGAAAGGTTCAAGTTGGTAATATTGT
The DNA here is from genome assembly GCA_033576555.1 of Oophaga sylvatica. NCBI lineage: Eukaryota > Metazoa > Chordata > Amphibia > Anura > Dendrobatidae > Oophaga > Oophaga sylvatica. The sequence continues at coordinate 56,290,427 of JARQOD010000008.1, read as the reverse complement.
AGATGACTGAGATCCAGTTTCCTTATACTGAAGCTAGAGAGAAACGGAAAGTGCAATTAGGCTGGAGTCACACACAACCACAAAAAATCGGTCCGTTTTAGACGGTCGACAATCGGATCAAAATAAAAACATCACACATCCTTCTGGCATCCGATTTTCCTTCAAAGATGCGATTTAATCGCATGTGTGTGTACCTTGTAACATCCGATTTTCATCCGACTTGCGAGATTTTCTCGCAGGCTTGCAAAACTGACATATAATGGATCCAAAAGAATAGTATTTAAATGCCAAAAGAAAGAATAGATATATACACATAGAACACATATATATATATACATGTCATTGTGACATGTATATATACATATATTTATAGTTCCTAGACTTCTACATACTGTAATAGCCGCTAATTCAATTGCCGGCTTCAGTGAAATCACAGAAGCCGACATGAAATGATACATTGTTTCCACACATTTAACCATGTAATTTCATGTATTTTTATATATGTTTGAAACATACAATTACATGAGTATATGTGTGCTAAATTTCAGACATGTAGGGGTTAATTAAAGGTGTAAATTCGTTGAAAAAAAATGCGTGGGCTCCCGCTGTATTTTCTCCACCAGACAGACAAAGCAAGCGAGTGGGGGCAGATAATAATAGCCTAGGGAGGGTACATTTTTTTTGTGCCCCCCTGGCTACTAACATCTGCCCCCAGACACCCCAGAAAGGGCAAATCTATAATTAGATTCGCCCTTTCTGGCACTTTGCCCGTCTATTCCCATTGCCCTGTAGCGGTGGCGAATGGGTTAATAAGGGGTTAAAATGACCTTGCAATTGAAAGGTCACTTTAAGCCAGGTTAATAATTGATAGCTGTCAATTAGACAACTATCAATTATTAATCCTATTGTATGAAAGAAAAATCAAACACACACAGTTTAATAAAAAATAAGTTTAATGAAATAATCACACAGTTTTTGACCATATTTTATTTTCCTGCTAAAACCATTTCCTGTAATAAAAATAAAATAAAAAAGCAAAATTATACTTACCAATCCGATGTACAGTCAGGTCCCACGGTGTAATCCATCAGAAAGGGTTAACAGGTTACAGGTCGCAGAGAGCTAATAATGCTGTCTCAGACCTGTATTCCCCTGAATGAATAACTTCCTCTCCCAGCGAAAGTAGAGGAATAGATTCATGAATGGAGCTTAATTGATTTATTGCCAATTTAACTGTAGTGACCTGACCTAAAGGGAAAGTGGACACAATCAATTAAGCTTCATTCATGAAACACATCCTCTCCTGTCGCCAGGAGAGGAACTTATTCATTCATGAGCTTTGAGCTGAGCATGCAGGATTACTTGCACAGCTTGGCTCAAAGCTAGTTAACCCTTTGTGAAGGATTACAGCGTGGGACGTGACAGATCGGCGGAATAGGTAGGAATAATGTTGTTTTATTTCTTTTTCTTTATTTTAGGAGATCAATGGCTTCGCACGGATTAAGTGTAAAATAAAATATGGTCAAAAAAATGTGTTTTTATTTCATTAAAATTATTTATTCTTAAAGTGTGTGTGTTTTTTTATTTACTTCAATAGGATTAATAATTGATAGTTGTCTAATTGACAGCTATCAATCATTAACCTGCCTTAAGGTCACCTTTCAATTGCAAGGTGACAGTAAGGTGAGATTAACCCATTCGCCACCGCTACAGGGCAATGGGAATAGACGGGCAAAGTGCCAGAAAGGGCGAATCTAATTATAGATTTGCCCTTTCTGGGGTGTCTGGGGGCAGATGTTAGTAGCCAGGGGGGGCACAAAAAAATGCACCCTCCCTGGGCTATTATTATCTGCCCCCACTCGCTTTGCTTTGTCTGTCTGGTGGAGAAAATACAGCGGGAGCCCACGCATTTTTTTTCAACGAAATTACACCTTTAATTAACCCCTACATGTCTGAAATTTTGCACAAATACACTCATGTAATTGTATGTTTCAAACATATATAAAAATACATGAAATTACATGGTTAAATGTGTGGAAACAATGTATCATTTCATGTCGGCTTCTGTGATTTCACAAAACCCGGCAATTGAATTAGCGGCTATTACAGTATGTAGAAGTCTAGGAACTATAAATATATGTATATATACATGTCACAATGACATGTATATATATATATATATGTGTTCTATGTGTATATATCTATTCTTTCTAGTCTTTATTAAAGCTGTCAGTGTGATTTTACAGTATAGGCAGGGATGAATTGCCGGCTTTTCTAAAGGACACCGATGCGATTTCATCGCAAGTCACATGTGCGGTCCGTTTGTAATCAGATTTTTCATCGCTCCCATAGACTTGCATTGGCGATAGTCGACCCACAATCGGTGACAATCGCAGCATGCTGCGATTGTACACGGACGTTTAAAACGGACCACAAAAAATCTGATACTGGGAGCTGCTCCATAGATTAACATAGGTCCGACTGCAATGCGATATTTCATCGCATTGCAGTCGTCCGATTTTGTCGCCAGTGTGACTCCGGCCTTAGGGTCTTCTCCAGGTTGAGCAGATAGGTGCACATATGGTGTGCTCACCTGGTGGGGTATTGGGTTACACAACCGCTAATAGCGTGCAGACAAGAGCTGCTGCAGCATCCACGAGACATTCAACCAGGAGAGGTGGATTAGATCAGATTCACTTCTGGTTTAAGTATACATAGTTTTCTTTCATTGACACAATCTATATAATTATACGGGTTATCGGGGACCTTGATTATTTTTCCTTATGGAGATAAGAACTTAAAGGGAATCTGTCACCCCATTTTTGGAGTATGAGATGAGGCCACTGCCATAAGTAGCTTATCTACCACATTCTGTAATGCTGTAGATAAGCCCCTGATGTCACCTGAAAGAGAAGAAAAACAAGTTATATTATACTCACCCAGGGGCGGTCCGGTCCGATGGCCGTCACGATCCAGTTCGGCGCCTTCCATCTTGTAGTGAAGCCATCCTCTTCTCTGCGTCCCGTTGCGGATCCTGCGCAGGAGCACTGATCTGCCCTGGTGAGGGCAGAGCAGAGTACTGCAGTGTTCAGGCACTGGGAAAGGTCAGAGAGGTCCGGCGCCTGCACACTGCAGTACTCTGCTCTGCCCTCACCAGGGCAGATCAGTGCTCCTGCGCAGGAGCCGCCACGAGAAGCAGAGAAGTGGAGGGCTTCGCAAGAAGATGGGAGGCACCGAACCGGACTGCGACGCACATCGGACCGGACCCCTGGTGTGAGTATAATATAACTCGTTTTTCTTCACTTTCAGGTGACATCGGGGGCTTATCTACAGCATTACAGAATGTTGTAGATAAGCCCCTGATGGTGGTGGCCTCGTCTTATACTCCAAAAATGGGGTGACAGATTCCCTTTAAAGGCAGGTAGTTCATAACTATCTATTATGCCCGGCACTGATCTCTGCTGGCTCAGAGCAGTCATGGATCACTCCTGCCGTAGATTCTGCGTCTTCAGGTGATGCCACGTCAACGGAGCAGCTTCTTCTCTACCGCTCTGCAGGGTTGACAGGGTGTCTCTGCTGAAGCCATGCTGATTGACAGCCAGCTCCTGCTACTGAACTGTGGGGAGGCGGCTGTCAATCAGCATGATATCAGCAGAGACGCCCCATCAACTGAGCAGCCTGGAAGAAGAAGAGCTGCTCTGTTGACATGAGGTCATATGAAGGGGCAGAATCTGTGGCTGGAGCGGTCCGTGGCTGGTGCTGGGCAGAGATCGGCGCCGGGCACAACAGGCAGGTAATTAGCAACTATCAGCCTGTAAGTTCTTACCCCCGTGAACAATAACCAAAGTCCCAGATAACCCCTTTCATTCAAATGGTATTTTAAGACTTCATGACAAGACACTGGAGCAATGTATACACGAGGGAGTTACATGGTATTTTGCATTAATGTTTTCACCATCAGTGATTTTCATGTATGAAAAAAATAATTAAATGTTAAAATGTGTAATGTAAATCCCAGGCAGCGCACGGACTGTACACTGCGATTGTCACCCACCCATAGACTACTGGACGGAATTTTGTGACATTGATCAAAATCAACCACGTCCCCAGGTTTTTTTGTGGACACACGGTGTGGAAAATAAAAACAGAACACAGACATGTGATTGGCAACAACGACTGTAACGGGTCCATGTTACATACGTGAACACGGCTGTGTGAATAAGGCCCAGTCATCAGCAGGATGATAAAACCACTGAGCGCGGAGAAATCCTGCGGATGACGAGCTAAACGCCGATCACGACTTCTCCGGATGTGAGCGGCAGAGAATTCTCCAGAAGAAGCTGAGTCCACATTGTTTTCAATAGGATTCGGGTTCAGGTTTGGATAAAATTCTGGTCCGCGAACTGAAGCTTGTGGTCGGCTCATCCCACAGCTGGGATCCCAGGATCTGGGCACAGCCTGCAGCTCTCTCCGTCCTGAGGAGCGGCTGCCATGTGATGGCCGCAGAGGAGGCCGCGCCGTGCAGCCGTGTGATCTCAGCTCCCTGCTGGAGCACGGACTACAACCCCTCCATGTACAGAACTACAACCCCCGTAAACCAGTATCGGGACCACCCAGAACACCAGGTGCACCCGGCTTACACTGAGCAGCTGCTCCGAGGAAATGCAGGAGATCAGCTCATCAAAGCTGGTGGTGCCCACAGTGAGGAACACGCACTTCCCCATGACGCAGCTCCAGGCCTCAGTGTGCACAGACCGCTAGCAAGGAAAAGACGCGACCTAAACCGTGCCAGCCAGGACCTTCCGTGATGTCATCGTCATGTGATAAGTCACGTGCCTGGCAGCTGTCAGAATTGGATTTATCAGCGCATGCGCAGGAAGAGTGCGTGCTGTAGACTCTACGATGACATCACGGAAGGTCCTGGCTGAAACACACTTTACACACATAGAGCTCGGCAGCACACCGACAGCTCTGCAGTGTAATGTGTACAGAGCTCTATGTGTAATGTGTGTGTGTGTAAAGTGTGTTGCAGAGCTGCATGTATAACGTGTGTGTATATAATGTGTGCTGCAGAGCTGTGTGTGTAATGTGTGCTACACAGCTGTGTGTGTATTGTGTGCTGCAGAGCTGTGTGTGTGTATTATGTGCTGCAGAGCTGTGCGTGTGTGTAATGTGCGCTGCCGAGCTCTGTGTGTATTGTGTGCTGCAGAGCTCTGTGTGTATGTGTGCTGCAGAGCTGTGTGTGTGTAATGTGTGCTGCATAGCTCTGTGTATGTGTAATGTGTGCTGCAGAGCTGTGTGTGTGTATTATGTGCTGCAAAGCTGTGTGTGTAATGTGTGCTGCAGAGCTCTGTGTGTGTATTGTGTGCTGCAGAGCTCTGTGTATGTGTAATGTGTGCCTCAGAGCTCTGTGTGTGTATTGTGTGCTGCAGAGCTCTGTGTAAATTGTGTGCTGCAGAGCTCTGTGTGTGTATTGTGTGCCGCAGAGCTGTATGTGTACTGTGTGTGTATTGTGTGCTGCAGAGCTGTGTGTGTATTGTGTGCTGCAGAGCTGTGTGTGTACTGTGTGTGTATTGTCTGCTGCAGAGCGTGTGTGTGTATTGTCTGCTGCCAGAGCTGTGTGTGTATTGTGTGCTGCAGAGCTGTGTGTGTGTACTGTGTGTGTTTTGTGTGCTGCAGAGCTGTGTGTGTACTGTGAGCTGCAGAGCTGTGTGTTACTGTGTGTGTATTGTGTGCTGCAGAGCTGTATGTGTACTGTGTGTGTATTGTGTGCTGCAGAGCTCTGTGTGTATTGTGTGCTGCAGAGCTGTATGTGTACTGTGTGTGTATTGTGCTGCAGAGCTCTGTGTGTATTGTGTGCTGCAGAGCTGTATGTGTAATGTGTGTGTAATGTGTGGTGCAGAGCTGTATGTGTAATGTGTGGTGCAGAGCTGTATGTGTAATGTGTGTGTAATGTGTGCTGCAGAGCTGTATGTGTAATGTGTGTATTGTGTGCTGCAGAGCTGTGTGTGTATTGTGTGCTGCAGAGCTCTGTGTGTATTGTGTGCTGCAGAGCTGTATGTGTAATGTGTGTGTAATGTGTGGTGCAGAGCTGTATGTGTAATGTGTGTGTACTGTGTGCTGCAGAGCTGTATATGTGTGCGTAATGTGTGCTGCTCAGCTGTGTGTGTGTATTGTGTGCTGCAGAGCTGTGTGTGTCTAATGTGTGCTGGAGAGCTGTATGTGTGTGTCTTGTGTGCTGCAGAGCTCTGTGTGTTATTGTGTGCTGCAGAGTTGTATGTGTAATGTGTGTGTAATGTGTGCTGCAGAGCTGTGTGTGTATTGTGTGCTGCAGAGCTGTGTGTGTGTATTGTGTGCTGCAGAGCTGTGTGTGTGTATTGGGTTCTGCAGAGCTGTGTGTGTGTATTGTGTGCTGCAGAGCTGTGTGTGTCTAATGTGTGCTAGAGAGCTGTATGTGTGTGTCTAATGTGTGCTGGAGAGCTGTGTGTGTCTTGTGTGCTGCAGAGCTCTGTGTGTACAAACACATGAGCCATGCACACAGTGAACAATCCTGTAGGGACAGTGTTCACCCCACCGAAAGACTGAAACAGAAAAGCACAGTAAAACAAACGTATAAAAATACTCTGTTGTAAAGAAGTAACAGTAAACAGGAAGTGCTAGTAAAAAGATGATAAAACACAGGGTATTTGGTTGATACGTTTTTTTTTTAAAAATGTATATTAAGCCGCTCTACAATACATCAAGGTATACCTGTATCAGAGCAGTCCCTGACTAATGTATTTAATTCCTAACTGATGTATTTAAAAACTTGGTCATGTGTATAGTACCTATATGAGCAGGATTCAGAAAGGTAATGTCCAATGTGGACACGCTGCAGAGAACGGCCTTTATGTGCATGGCTCACAAAGGAGGGGTGGAAAACCTCCCTAATCTTGCAATGAATCAAGAAACCAATTAAATACAAACACATGATCCATGCACACAGTGAACAAGCCTGTAGGGACAGTGTTCACACCACCGGAAGACTGAAACATAGAAAAGCACAGGAAAACAAGCGCATAAAAATACTCTGTTGTAAAAAAGTAACAGTAAACAGCAAGTGCAAGTAAAAAGATGATAAATCACAGGGTATTTGGTTGATACGTTTTTTGCAAAAAATGTATACTAATCCTGCTCATATAGGTACTATACACATGACCAGGTTTTTAAATACATCAGTTAGGGATTAAACACTTTAGTGAGGGACTGTTCTGATACTCAACCACAGGTTGAGAAGCACTGGTGGAATGGATGATTGTCACTGTATCATACATTATCAAGCAGCCCCCTAATGCATGCTCTCACATCCTATGTGACACAGAAAGAAGGATACAAAAAATGCTTGTAACAACATTAGATTGATAAGCATGAAGAAAAGTGAAAGAAGAAATGACAAAGCCCACGTCCTGGAATATCGTGAGTCAACTCACCAAATACTGTATATCACCAAATTGTGTCATTTTTAAAACTTAACTTTTAATAGTATTATATAAAATATATTTGCAGCCGCAAACCAAATAAAGAATCACACATAAAATCTACTCTAGTGCATTCAATAACTGGAATACTGGTACCACAGCCCTGGATTGTTTATACGGATACACATGTGCATCGTTATGATCCCTTATTACCCCAAGTGGAGGTAACTCATCAGGAGGCACATAGGGAAAATGTGGGCATCCTGTGCGAATGGACGGATCTTGTTAGGGTCTCGATCTTATACTTGTGGCAGATCGTTTCACTTGACTGCTCATAGAGGTAGACACAGGAATGCTGTCTCTTTCAATTTTCCACTGGTTTATTTAGGTATAGCCTAAACCAGGGCAGAGTTAGCAACTTAAACATGGCCTTTCTGGCCATACCGGAAAACAAAACAAATGGCACAATTCCTGTTGATGAAGGGATCTGACCACTCAGGGGACAAACGTAGGACAAAAAAAGTCCAACTTTCCTTTATCTTCACACTCAGCTCTGGAGTTCACATCTCCAGGCACACCCAACATCGAATGACTCAGAGGGCTGACTATTTACCTCTTAAACCCCACCCTGGGGTTGAGATATGGTGAATAGTCTCCCACCCACTCTACAGATGTTCACTAAACCTAGCCCTTTGTTGTGAACACTTTTGATTTGGCTTCTGAGTTTCGGCTCCCTCTGGTGGTTGCTGCTGGTTATGGAGCTGGTCTGGCTGACAAAAGTCAATCACCTGAAGAGGATGATTGGAGGTCAGGTGTTACTGACTGGAGAGATTTAAGTGAGCAGCCTTCCCTTAGATGTTGCCGGTAATTTGGTTTTCTTCCTGAGCCTTCTGGAAGTCTGCTTGCTCCCTGCTTTGTCCTGCATCTTTCAGATAAGTTATTTGTTTTAATCTGTGGCATTTTTTCCCTTTTTGCTTTTCTCTGTTCTCTGCCTTGCTGGTGTGAGTTCAGCCGGGTTCCCTGCTGGGACCTGTGCTGGACTCTGTTTTCCTTTGCCACAGCTTATGTCAGTCTTTTCTGTATTTCTAGTCTCCTGTTATTTCAGTATCTGTTGTTTTGCGTCCAGTTCACACCAGAGTTCTGATTTAGTGGGATGAGAGGTCATGTGGCCTCAGTATTTTTGCATATCAGACGTGTTGGAATTTTTCTTAAGGTTTTTGCGGGATTGCAGACAGTATCTTTCCTGTCCTGTTCTCCAGACAGTTTGGGCCCAGCATTTGATCACTCTATTTTCTTCCTGTGTTTGTACTTCATCTGTCTCACCGGCAATATATGTTGGGGGCTATCTATTCCTTGGGGATCTATCCGGGGCAGTTTAGCTTTCCCTTTCTCTCTTTAGGCTTAGTTAACTCTTTGGCTGTGTCGAGGCTTCTAGGGCATCGAGTAGGTGGTCCCACGGCTAATTCTAGTGTGTGTTTCAGTTTAGGGGTCTGCAATCTGCTAAGTTACCAACCTCTCTGGGTGTTTGGTGCCTAGCCTATTTCTCTATTTTCCTCCTCTGTTACCAATACATAAAGCCCTTACCATGGCACCGATTAACCCCTTCTTAACACTTGGTGTGCTGGAGGAATTGAGGTTCATATCACTGAAGCTAACAACCTCAGTGATACAATTACCCTCAGGAACTTTGCCAGTGACTTTGTCACATACCATAGGGCTCAATATGTTATTTCAGACTACCATACTGCTGGTGTTACGAGTCTTTGAGGCATGGACGAGTATACAAGGACTCTGTTGAATGATAGATGGGAGAGATTGTCCTTTTTTATATACATACCTCTCTACACGCACCAATGGTTTAACGATGTTTAACAGACTACGTGGGTCCTTTGTGAATTTGCAGATATTTTGTATAGCTGACCGCATTAGTAGAGAATTTACATACCCTTATTTATAACTTTAAAACTGTCTTTGCATCCATCATGTGGATATTAAATTTTTTGTGTGCATTTTACTCCTGCGCTAGATAGGTGATTTATTAATGTGAAATTTTTTATTTGGCTTGTGATTGCAAATTTTTTTATATAATACATATCAAAGGTTATGTTTTTAAAATATTACCAATTTGCTGATATATTAACATTAGATATGTCAAGTAAGACCAATATTTAAAGAAGGTGAAATTTGAATGGTTGCTGGGATGACTACCTCCGTTGCTCCAGAATTTTATGTCTCCTGTCTGCTGGTTATTTATTATTTACGATACAATACGATACACTCTATTGATCCCTAGGGAAATTATGGTATCACAGCAGCGTTACAACAGCATTACAACAAAACATTACAAAAAGCATTACATAGAGTAATTACTAGACACATATCTTGCACATGACTAACCACAATACGTAACAAACAAAGGTACACAAATCTCTAATCATTTCCATTAGTGCGCCAGTCCTAGGTCGTAGCCATCTTTCACCCTTAGTGAATTGTTATAGATCCCCATAGCGGTAGGCACAAATGATTTCCTGAATTTCTCCTTGCACCTTGGAAGGATTAGACGGCTGCTGAATGTGCTCTTCTGCTTCAAGAACAGCTCGTATAGTGGGTGTGTATTATTGTTCATTATAACCCTGCACTTCTTTTGAATTCTATCCTCCGCTACCTCCTCAAAAGAGTCAAGATGGAGGCCAACAGCTGCACTTGCCTTCTTGATAAGTTTGTTGAGCTTATTAGCGTCAGCTACTCGCACACTACTGCCCCAGCAAATGATAGCAAAAAAGATGGCGCTTGCTACAACAGACTGGTAGAACATTTCCAGCATTTTGCTGCACACATTGAACGACCTGAGCTTCCGCAGAAAGTACAGTCTGCTCATTCCCTTCTTGTAAACCTTTTCTGTATGACACCTCGAATCAAGTTTGCTGTCAAGGTGAACCCCCAAATATTTGTAGCTCTCAACCATCTCCACCTCCTGGCCAGCAATAGTGATCAGTGAGTAATCATCCTTTTTCCTTCTATAACTCACCACCATCTCCTTGGTTTTCTTCACATTTAGTTCAAGACAGTCTGACACCAATCCACAAAGTCAGTAACCACCCTTCTATATTCCTCCTCCCCCCGGTCTCCCACAATGCCCCCTACAATCACTGAGTCATCTGAGAATTTTTGCAGGTGACAGAAGTCGGATTTATACTGAAAGTCAGCTGTATACAATGTGAAGAGGAAGGGTGACAGCACTGTACCCTGAGGGGCTCCAACACTGCTACATACACTGCCAGATACCACCTCCCCATCCTTACAAACTGCGGCCTGTCCGTCAGGTAGTCACTTATCCAGTTCACCATCCCCTCATCTACCGCCATAGCAGTCAACTTATTACGTAGTAAGGGGCTGTAAGGTATTGAAAGCACTAGAGAAGTCAAAGAACATGGCATGCACTGCAGTGCCATCATTGTCCAAGAACGAATGCATTGTATGTAGCAGAGACACTACCGCATCATCCACCCCCAATCTCTGCTGGTACGCAAACTGCAGGGGGTCAGTGTAGGCCCTCACCCTCGGGCACAAGTAGGCAAGTACTATTCTCTCCAACGACTTCATAGCATGCGATGTTAAGGCCACTGAACGATAGTCGTGTAGGGAAGTTGGAGAGGTGATCTTGGGAACTGGCACCAGGCAGGTGGTCTTCCACAGCACTGGTATTCTCTGTGATTGTAGGCTCCTGTTAAACAGGTGCTGAAAACATTACACAGTTGGTTTGCACACACTTTTAGGACACGTGGACTGAGGCCATCAGGCCCAGCTGCTTTGCCAATGACTAGTTTACGAAACTGTTTCCTCACATCCTTTGGGGAGACAGTGAAAGCAGACAGTTCATCACCCAAAGTCAGCTCCATCCCTCATTCCTGATGACGCAGCACATGTGTTGGTAAATCTGTTGAAAAACTCATTCATTTCATTAGCCATGGGCAGATCCACTTCCCAACACTCCGGCCTTGCCTTAAACCCAGTTAACTGCTTCATGCCCAACCACACCTCCTTGGAATTGTTGTGTGACAGTTTATTTTCTAATTTAATTCGGAACGCCTCACGGGCATTCTTAATTTTTCCTTTTAAGTCCCTTTGTATCAATTTCAGTTTCTTAGCATCCTTAATTTTAAATGCCATTTTTTTCTAATTTAGTATTTCAATTCTTTTGTAATCCAAGGCTTGTTATTTAAATAACATTGAATCTTTTTAACTGGTACAACAGTGTCAGTACAAAAATTTATGTAATCAGTTACTCTCCCGACAATATCATTTACATCATCATCAATTACTTAATGAAAGTAATTATAATTAGAAACAGAAATGGACATGGTAATTTTTGGAAAATACAGACTCAAATCACATTTTGTGAAATTTTCAAGACCTTACACGTGAGCACGTTCAAGTCATACAGTTGTTTTGTAATTATTTAGGGTGCAAAACCAACTATGTCCACAAGATGGAACTTTACTCTTACATATGTACAGTACACATGTGGTCAAAATTGTTGGTACCCCTCGTTTAATGACAGAAAAACCCACAATGGTCACAGAAATAACTTGAATCTGACAAAATAATAAATCAAAAATATATGAAAATGAACAAATGAAAGTTAGACAGTGCTTTTCAACCAATTTTTCCACAGAGTTAAAAAAAAATAAAACTCATGAATTAGGCCTGGACAGAAATGATGGTTCCCTTAACTTAATATTATGTTGCACAACCTATTGAGGCAATCACTGCAATCAAACGATTCCTGTGACTGTCAATGAGAATTCTTCACCTCTCGACAGGTATTTTGGCCAACTCCTATAGAGCAAACTGCTCCAGGTGTCTCGTGTTTGAAGATTGCCTTTTCCAGACGGCATGTTTCAGCTCTTTCCAAAGATGCTCAATAGGATTTAGGTCAGGACTCATAGAAGGCCACTTCAGAATAGTCCAATGTTTTCCTCTTAGCCATTCTTGGGTGTTTTTAGCTTCGTGTTTTGAGTCATTATCCTGTTGCAAGACCCATGACCTGCGACTGAGACCAAGCTTTCTGACACTGGGCAGCACATTTCTCTCTAGAATTCCTTGATAGTCTTGAGATTTCATTGTACCCTGCATAGATTCTAGACACCCTTGCCAGAAAATGTTTGATTGTTGCAATGAACTTGTCCCCTGAATTGGGCATAGCAGATCCTGAGGATGGAGGCCTGGAGACAGCCTAGGCCTGAGGCCTACAATTGGATACCATAAAGAGCCACCAGATCACATCCAATTGTTATGGATACATTGTAATTCTTTAACATAGGAAACTGTGCTTAGTCTTACATTTTAATAACTACTGCTGTATAAAAACAGATTGTACATGGATGACAAAAAAGAAAAAAATAGTCTGGTTTTCTGGATGAAACTCACTCAACTTTTTATGTGTTCGTGTGAACTTAGCCTGAGTCTGATGGGTCTAATGCACTTCAATACTAAGTATTGCAGCTTCCTCCAAATAAATAAAAACACAACAACAAAAAAAAAGCGAGAACCCAAAAATATTTTACCCTTTAACCCCTTAGTGACCGAGCCAATTTTTTACAATTCTAACCACTATCAATTTATGAGGTTATAGCTCTGGAACGCTTCAACTGATTCCACTCATTCTGAGAATGTTTTTTCGTGAAATATTGTACTTCATGTTAGTCGTAAAAATTCTTTGATATAACTTGCGTTTATTTATGAAAAAAGATGGAAATTTGGCAAAAAATTTGAAAATTTTGCAATTTTCAAACTTTTAATTTTTGTGCCCTTAAATCGGAGAGTCGTGTCACACAAAATAGTTAATAAATAACATTTTCCACATGTCAACTTTACAGCAGCACAATTTTGGAAACATACTTTTTTTTTTAGAACGTTATAAGGGTTAAAAGTTGGCCAGCGATTTCTCATTTTTCCAACAAAATTTACAAAACCATTTTTTTAGAGACCACCTCACATTTGAAGTGAGTTTGAGGGGTCAATATGACAGAAAATACCCCAATGTGACACCATTCTAAAAACTGCACCCCACAAGGTGCTTCAAACCACATTCAAGAAGCTTATTAACCCTTCAGGTGCTTCACGAGAACTGAAAGCAATGTGGAAGGAAAAAAATTAGCATTTTACTTTTTTCACAAAAAGATTTACATTAGACCCAAACTTTTTTTACTTTCTCGAGTGTATCAGGAGAAAATGAAACACAAAATTTGTTGTGCAATTTCTCCTGAGTACGTCTAACCCATATGTGGGGGAAAGCCGCTGTTTGTGCGTATGGCAGGGCTCAGAAGGGGGGAGCACCGTTTGACTTTTTCATTGCAAAATTAGCTGGAATCAATGGCGCCATATCAAGTTTGGAGACCCCCTGATGTACCTAAACAATGGAAACCCTCCAGGCCAAACTCCAACCCTAACACAGCCCTAACCATAACCCTAACCCCAACACACCCTTAACCCTATTCACAACCCTAACCAGAACCCTTTCCCCAACACACAACTAACCCTAATCCCAACCATAACTGTAATCCCAACCCTAACCCCAACACAACCCTGACCCTAACGCTAGCTCTAGCCCCAACCCTAACCCAACCCTAAACCTAGCTCTAACTCTAGCCCCAACTCTAATTCTAGCCCCAACCCTAACCCTAGCTCTAACCCCCAACCCTAACCCTAGCCCCAATGGAAAAATGGAAAAAAATACATTTTTTATTTTATTATTTTTACCTAACTAAGGGGGTGATAAAGGAGGGTTTGATTTACTATTTTTTTTATATTGATCACTGTGATAGGGTCTATCACAGTGATAAAAATGAACCGATAGGAAAAATCTGTTGTTGCCGGTGCCAGCCGCAGATCTCAGTGGGCGCACTGCGCATGCACCGCCATTTTCTTTCAGGAAGAGGACGCAGAGGGTCGAGGTACAGAGCCGGAGGGTCCATAGGAGGTTCAGGGACCCCATTCTCTCTCCTCTAGTATGCTAGATCATATCAAAGGAGAGAGAAATGAATGGAAAATCTAACTTTTTTTTTTGCGATCGCCTTTATTCCATGAATAACGTTGATCACTAGACTGGGGACGGTAAAAACCGACCCAAATCATGTTCTCCGGGGTTTCAGCTACCCCCAGTAGCCAAGACCCTGGAGATTTTACGATGCTGGGGGGCGCTCTACCCTTATTTCTCAGCGTCGTTAAAAAGGCGTATCGGCGGTTGTTAAGGGGCTAAACACATTTTTCTTGTAAAAAAAATTGAACAATAATACTATACACATTTAGTATCGAACTATAAAAACTGCCAGATTAATTAATCTTACAGTCAATAATTAAATAAAAAGCATGGAAAAAATGTGTTTTTCAGACCACCAAAGAAAAAGTGTAATTATTATTATTATTATTAGAAGAAGTAATGTACCCGGCCGGATGCGACCAATCAGCGACAGGCGCCCACCTCTCTGCACAGCTGCCTCCGGATTGGATGTGGGTGTTTGCTGGGGGGGTGCGGGCACGCCCCTTGGATACCCGACCGCGGCCTTAGCAACGTCACAGGGACTGTCACAGAACCTGTGTTAGGGAGCACTGTGTTAGAGAGCATTGCATTATTCTTAAATCTTCATAAATAAACTACATACATATTCTAGAATACCCGATGCGTTAGAATTGGGCCACCATCTAGTAGTACATAAGTGGGCAGGTGTTATACACTAATATATTGGATTATATATGTGGCTTCCCTGTTTTATTAATTAATTGTCCAGCAGTATTATTATTTTTACATTTTAACCAATTATTGGATCTAATAAAAATAATTTTAAGAGTTTATGCTTTTTTTGGTTATTTATCAACCGTTCATTGTTGTGTTTGCATTCAATTTTAGTTTAATACCCATTTATTTTGGAGGGATTTTTGGATTAATATATTGAATGCCCATGTAGAAAGCTATATGTAGGGCGAACCAAGTGCCCCTATGTAAAAGAATCAATGAACACCTCCGCAACATAAAAAATAAATATGATAAGCACCCTCTATCTAAACACTTTGCAGATTTACATGGGGGATCCCTGCAGGGGGTGAAAGTAGTCCATAAAGACTGGCGTAATGGGGACTATATAAAACAGATGTCCCGAGAAGAAACCTGATGCATCTTTGAACTGGATACACTAAAACGAAGTTGAACTGTTTGCATTTGACTAATCTATGCAAGATGAACCAAGGGTATTTAAAGCCATCTGACACAGGAGGAGCCAACCCTGAAGAAGGAATCCAAAACGCGTAGGTTTTTGGCTCCAACTGAAATCCGTACTTATTTCTGGGGCACCACGTGACCGAGTAAGTCACGTGACCCGAATGTCACGCAGGTCCTGCTAGTTCCTGCATAGCACCACGCAAGGATCTCCATACTTCCGGCTGGGTGAGCGCTTGTCTCCGGCCGGGACAGCGCTCACAGGACTGAACTACAAGCCGACTGAGTGGGACTTTAAGCTAAAGGTACTGTCACACTAAACGAGATCGTTAACGAGATCGCTAATGAGTCACCGATTTCATGACGCAGTAGCGACCTCGTTAGCGACTTAGCTGTGTGTGACATGTAGCAGCGATGTGGCCCCTGCTGAGATGTCGCTGATCGCTTATAAAACTTTTTAATACTGCAGCCAAGATTGCCCTGACAGTTCTCTGAATATACTACGCCAGTTCCTATGTTACAGTGTGATCCAATGTATATCTGAATTGACTCACTCCATTTGTTACATGCACTTCAAGCATCATCCTCATCTAAACAGGTACCTAATATCATATAGTGTTTAGTCTATGTACTTGGTCTTATAAAGCGGGTACATTACTTCTTTCTTGTAGTTCTAACATTTTCCTATGTGGTTTAGGGCTTTACCTGCAGCTGACCTCATTCATCTATACTAGCGCCGCTACACACCAAGTTTATTTATTATTATTAGTATTATTTATTTACATAGCACCATTGATTCCATGATGCTGTACATGAGAAGGGGTTACATACAAATTACAGATATCACTTACAGTAAACTAACAATGACAGACTGATACAGATTGGAGAGGACCCTGCCCTTTCGGGCTTACATTCTACAGGACGGTGGGGAAGGAGACAGCAGGTTGGGGGTTGCAGCAGTTCCGGTGTTGGTTGAGGTGATATCTCCGGTAGTGGTGAGGAGGCAGCGGGGTCATTGCAGGCTGTAAGCTTTCCTGAAGAGATGGGTTTTCAGGTTACGTCTGAAGGATCCGAATGTGGTTGATAGTCGGACATGTTGGGGCAAAGAATTCCAGAGGATGGTGGATATATGGGAGAAGTCTTGGAGGCGGTTGGGTGAGGAGCAAATAAGTGTGGAGGAGGGAAGGAGGTCTTGAGAGGACCGGAGATTAGATCAGAGATATATGGAGGGGACAGGTTATCGATGGCCCTGAAGGTTAGTATTAGTAATTTGAACTGGATACCCTGAGGGAATGGGAGCCAGTGAAGAGATTTGCAGAGGAAGAAGAGGAGGGGTAGCGAGGAGAGAGATGAATTAGTCGGGCAGCAGAGTTAAGGATGGACTGGAGAGGTGTGAGGGTATTAGCAGGAAGGCCGCAGAAAAGGGTGTTGCAGTAGTCGAGGCGGGAGATGATGAGGGCGTGCACAAGCATTTTAGTAGATTGAGGCTTGAGGAAAGGACGGATTCTGGAAATATTTTTGAATTAGAGGCGACAGGAGGTAGAAAGAGCTTGGATGTGCGGTTTGAAGGACAGGGCAGAGTCAAGGGTTACTCTGAGGCAGCGGACTTCTGGTACGGGGAAAGCGTGATGTTCGTTAATTGTGATAGATAGGTCAGGTAAGGAAGATCTGTGAGATGGAGGAAAGATGATGAGTTCAGATTTGTCCACATCGAGCTTGAGGAAGCGAGAGGAGAAGGAGGATATGTCTGATAGACACTCAGGGATTCTGGACAGCAGAGAGGTGACATCTGGGCCAGAGAGGTAGATCTGAGTGTCATCAGCATAAAGGTGGTACTGGAATCCATGGGACTTTATGAGTTGTCCCAGGCCAAGTGTATAGATTGAGAAGAGTAGGGGTCCTAGAACAGAGCCCTGGGGGACTCCAACAGAGAGAGGGTGGGACGAGGAGGTAGTGTTGGAGTGGGAGACGTTGAATATGCGGTTGGAATGGTATGAGGAGATCCAGGATAGGGTGAGGTCTTTGATGCCAAAGGAGGAGAGGATCTTGTAGGAAGAGGTAGTGTTCAATTGTGTCGAAAATGTAATCAAAAAGTCAGATGTAAATAAAAATGCTATCACTGAAAACGTCATCTGGTCCCATAAAACTCAAGTTCTCAACTAGCTCTGTGTGTTAAAAAATAAAAAAGTTACAACTTTCAAAATATGGTATTGAAGTAACACATTAAAACAATAGTTGTTAGTGTTCTGAAATAGCAAAACATAGAAAAAAGGCAATGTAAATCTGGCATCATTGTAATCGAACTGACCTGAAGAATATATTTGTTAGCACATGTATTGCCTGATGAACAGTGTACAAAAAAATTTTTTTCTTCATTCTGCCATTCTTTTTTTACGCATTTTCTTTCATCTATAACAAATCCACTTGAAAAAATGGCACTAGTGCATGCTGCATTTTAGATAAAAACACCAAAGAAACAAAAAATGCACCAAAGTGGAAAAAAGCCACAAAAAACAGTTTGTAATATGTGTTCCATATTTCCCATTGACATGCAGCTACGCAGAATTTACGAGGTGGTCCTGTTTTTCATCTTGCAATTCAATGTAATAATCAACTTTCTGTTAAACGAAAGTTAGGTAACATGGATTTGGGGCATTCACAGCAGCATTTTGTCTAGACATTTCTGTAGCTGAAATAATTTCTATTGACATAGGCCAGTCCAGATATTTCTTGTAACAAAGTTGCGTATTACAGCATACTCTTTAAGGATCTCACTAGGTTTGTTATCCATCTGAGAACAGCATGATGCAGCGGTAGAGAACCTGAAGCAGCAAGTGTGTGAAGCCTTACTGGGTGTTGCAGTTTATTTAAACAGTTTTTCGGCTGCAGATCTAAGCAGTTCTTGATGTGAGCTCTGCATAACTCCGCCACACCACTGATTGGATGTACTTTCTGGTGCTTGCTAAGCAAAAACTCCTCAGTGATGGGCAGGGTTATAAGCCAAGAAGTCTCTGGTGATAAGCTCCTGCTGTTAGAACTATGATGTAGATTTTATGCAAGTACAACCAGCGAAGTCAGCAAGTTACCCATCACATGAATCAGGGTCCTGTCTGCCCTACATTATTCTTTTGGATTACTGTAAGCGAATTTTTGGTACAGATTACTAGTAATGCTACTTCCTTGCACGCAGTTTATTTAAGTGCTTGTAAAAATGGAGACTTACAGCTTTGTTTTTTGTCACAATGGTAATTGCAAAAGTGCTTCTTCCAGAGCCATGCTGCCAGTGATGTATAAATAAGTCATGACCCAGAATTTTGCAATCTCTAAATTTCCTTTCATGACTTTGTTCTGGTTCCCAGGACCAAGGGCTCCTTCCGTCCCTAGCTAGGGGCGACCTAGCTCACCCAGTGGCCCCAGATACTTCTGATGGTAAGCACACCACGCCAAACGTACTCTTGCCTGTAGCTCTGAATCCGCCTATCTGTACCCTTACCCCCCAGGGAGGGGAGTAGTAGTGTACCGTAGTATATCAACCATACTAACACGGTAATACGAACAAAAATAAAGGAATATACCAATCATACAAATATACACACAAAAACAACAGAGGGATGCACTGGGGAGTGGAGGATGGGTAAAACCAAAGTAGGAGAAGAAAGGGAGTTATCACATACTCCAAACCTAGCAACAGTCACAGATAAATCCACCAAACGCCTTCTCCAATAACAACCAATAACAACCTCCAGCCATGCAGCATAAGCTTCTGTGACAATGAGTGCTAGCCAGGGCCCAGATTATATAGGAGAGGGGAGTTGCTAACAGTGAACAGCTGAGAGCCTTAATGGAGGAAAGCTTCCAGGAGCTCTCAACTGAGCAGATTAACTCCTGCACTGCTAAAAGAAACCTGCACCCTTTAAAATGAAAGTGAAGTGCTTCTAATCAGTGCAGCAGTAGTAGAAATCAACCGCTGCGGTCTTTTGGCTCCTCTCTATCATGGTAAACCCAGGACAATACCTATTATGTAGTGTATTTTTTAAAATATAGTCTTTAAAGTAACATGTGAGTGTCAGTGTTTTCCTCCTAAAAAGATTTTGAAAAACACCAGGAAAAACCTGGGGCATCAAAACACAATACCAGACCCCAATCAGAGGGCAATAAAACTCTCACTCCTTATCTATGAACTGTTCGAATATTTATGTTCATCCCTCTGCCATAATGACAGTTCTGCTTCACGTCACATGTCTTACCTATTGCATTATTCCTGTGTCCTCTTGTGTATAAATATGTGATTCTTCAGTTTTTGTTTTAGTCTTTGCCTGATGAAGAGACCTGAGTAGTCTCGAAAGCTTGCAATTTGTTACCATCTTTTCAGTTAGCCATTAAAAGGTATCAACCACTGAGGACTCTCAAATCTAAATATTTTTCAGGAAAAACAAAGCATATTTCTGAAGGATGTATGTGAAACCAGCTTGAAGGTCAAGAAACGAGGAAATCTCATTATTGCTTTAAATTGTACATTGCAAATGATGTAGATGATGAGGACTGATTCCAATCATTCACAGCAACCACCACGACCAATGATGATATTAACCCCTATGTAAATGTCTCCTCATTTCATTGCCTTATTGGTAGGAGATAATGTGGCCTACGAGAATGGTATATTCAAGAGATTTGATTGGTCAGTAGTTCATTCCAGGTTAATTATGATGTGTAGAGCTGTCGCATGCCGGCTGCACGTAGCACATTAACAATATATTTATGGCATGGACTTGGCGTTTCATTAATTCTGTGCACAAGTAATGTCTCTCCCCAGAGTCATCTATTTGCAAACCAGCAGTGCTTACGTTCTTGGAAAACCTACAGCTGCCAGTCTGCAGGAAGATTTCATGCATTATTCATGAGTACGAACAGCTCATACCCACGTCGTATTTTCATCCTCGCCTTTAATGAGAAAATACAATGAAAAGAGATTATAATCTCTACAGTTTTCTACGGGGATTTTATACTCTTACTAAATGTTACCTGCCAGGAAATGTCACTTGAAAAATATTTTTATTGACTTTAATAGTTCAAAATTGTAGGTGAAATTGCAATGTATCCTAACACTGTGCCGCTGCTCCAAAATTAAATGGGTTCTTAATGGCGTTATTTATCTTGGAACATTTTCTGTTGGTGTTTCTTGAAGTCTATAAAGCAAAATTCTATAAAAAGATCATTATACCCAGATTGGGGGATATTTATTATGTGACTTGTGCCAGTATTATTGAGGCAAACAATTGTGTTGTTTGTTTTGTGCAAAAATTTTTTAACTCTATTAAGTATCTACCACTCTTGTTACACCAGAAGCTGTCGCCAATTTTTTTACAAATTTACAACAAATTATAACTGGGATGGATTTGCTTTACTGGTAGATGGATATGCAGAAATTTGTCAAATTTCATTATGAAATATGTCGTATTTTATGCCAGTGTATATTTCATAACACCCAAAGAAAAGCTTTACAAAAATGCCAAGAAATAGATTAAAAATAATTTTATTGATCACAATATATAAAAAATCTTTAAGATAAAAGGTAACCAGGGCCGTATTTGCCACTAGGCACTTGAGGGCACGTGCCTAGGGCGCTAGGATGCGGGGGGTGTGGCACCTGAGTAAGGTTTTTTATTTTTATAGTCGGGGATCAACCCCCCAACCCACCTCAGTCTTCCGTCTGCTGCGGGGGTCTCGGATCCCGCACTGTCACCGCTGTGGAGGGCGAGCAGAGGCGTATCTAGGGGGGAGGCAGCCAGGGCATGTGCCCCGGGCGCATCCGGCAGGGGGCGCAGTTGGGCCGCCTAACGCAGTGTCTCCCTTGGCGGCGGCATTCTGCCACCCCTCAAACTGGGAGTCGGCCATTCTCTGTGTCGGCTGTTAAGTTGACAACCGACGCAGAGAAGCTGCAGCGCGCTGGCTCCCAGGGATCAATTGTACTTGTGTCTTAGAGACGCGAGTACAATTGAAGCTGACCGACGCCAGCAACGCGATCAGCTCATGTGATCACGCTGCTGACGTCAGTTGCCGACGCCACAGAGACACAGGATGGGTGGTAAGTGCTCCAGCGGAGCTGAAGACACCGAAGATTAAGTGCATGAGGTGGGGGAGATTTAATGTGTGGGGTAGAATTTGGAGTGAAGATAGGGTGGAGATTTAATGTGTGGGGGAGAATTTGGAGTGAAGATGGGGTGGAGATTTAATGTGTGGGGGAGAATTTGAGTGGAGATGGGGGGATTTAATGTGTGGGGGAGATTTGGAGTGGAGATGGGGTTATTTATTGTGTGTGGTGAGATTTGTAGTGGGGATAGGGGAATTTAATGTGTGGGGGAAATTTGAGGACACAAAATGAGGAGCAAAGGGGGAGATGGGGGCATGTATGAGAAAATTGGAGCACCCGCCAGGGCCATGGGGTACCCGGTACCGGGCCGCTTCTTAAAGGGGCAGTGTCATGGCAGCAGTGACCCGGTCCATGGTCCTGGGCGTCCAATAAAAGGGGATGATGAAAAGGGAAAATAAAGTTTATAATATAATGGATTAAACGTTCGTGACGCCACCGGTGTTCGGTCAGGGGACCGACGCTGCAATGCAGATCCTCTGGGATGATGATAGGGCAGCGGAGATGGTTAAGCTCTCCATGGGTAGAGCTGTGGCCCAGGGCAGTTAGGATGTTAAGGTGATGATGGTAATGATGTTGGTGGTTGTTGTGAGTGCAGTGCAGGGCAGGTGAGGTGTGAATAACTCAGATGACACAGCAGGGTGCAGTTTACAATGATTTACTCACAGTTCACTTGTGCACAGATGCCCACTTGGTGCCGTGTTCTCCAGGTGAGGGGTCCAGCAAACTCCCAGGTAGATTGGACTGCATCTTTCCAGGACTCCCTTCAGTGAGTACCTCCTGGTGGTCTCACCGCGCATGGTTTCTGCCCTCCTACCCAGCACCCTCACAAAGTTTCCCAAGCCAGCAGCCGCGGACCTTGTCGGGTGACGTCCTCTGAGTCCCTGGCTCCTATATGGCTGCCTTTTCGGCGAATAATTGTGGATGTGGCTGGGGCAACTACAGCTGCCCCTGCCTCCAGCTTGCTAGCTGAGTCTTGCAATCCTCCATAGTCTCGTGGGCCAGCTTCCCCACTGCAACCTGGTCCCTCCACTTCTGGATATGGGCCCCACGGGTGTCTTGGGCTCTTACCGTGTCCCTAGGACCCCTTCTGTCTTCCTGGGAACTTCCTTCAGACTCCCCTCACAATTCTCTCTCTGCAGCTTCTCTACTGCACTCCTTCTCCTTCAGTCTCCTCAGACCAACTGCTCTGTTTTTCCTGCTCTCTAAGCTCCTCACCATTTCGCCTACCCTCCACCCACACCCCAACACCCTTTCCTACCCAGCCTGAGATGAGGCCCTCCTCCCTAAGGGTACGCCCAGATGCCCTGACTGAACTAGTATGTGTTGGGTGCGAGTGTTAGAGTCCTGGGTAGTGCTCCCTCCTTTCCTGAGAGTGGGATACTACACCTCTGGATGAGGTGCAGTACCTCTGTGGCGACTGGACTCTCAGGGGCACCACAAAATAGTAGAGTGGGGGCATGTATAAGAAAACAGTACGGGGGAATGGGGGCATGTACGAGAAAACAGTACGGGGGAATGGGGGCATGTATGAGGAAACAGTACGGGGGAATGGGGGCATGTACGAGGAAACAGTGCGGGTGAATGGGGGCATGTACGAGCAAACAGTACGTGGGAATGTGGCAAGTATGAGGAAACAGTACAGGGGAATGGGGGCATGTATGGGGAAACAGTACGGGGGAATGGGGGCATGTAGGAGGAAACAGTATAGGGGAATGAGGGCATGTATGGGGAAACAGTAGGAGGGGATGGGTGCAGAAATAGTATGGTGATTGGGGATGGGTGCAGACAGTATGGGGAGCGAAAGGGGAATGTATGCGGACACAGTATGAGTAGCGATGTGAAAAATGTATGTGGACAGAGTATGGGGAGTGAGGGAGATGGGATGTGTGCAGGCACAGTATGGGGAGTCAGGGGTATGTGTGAGCAGGAAGTATAGAAAGAGAGGGTAAATATATGAGGAGACAGTATGGTGAACAGGGGGATGTGAGCGAAGACAGTATGAGGAGGGAGGGGAATAGTGTGAGGTGACAGTATGGGTGGAGAAAAGTGAGTGGGCACAGAATAGTAGTGGGGGTGTAGCATAGGGGGACAGTGTAAGGGCATAGCCAGGAGGGGGCAGTATGCCAAGGAGGGGTATGTAATGAGAGAGTACAGTATAAATACTGGGCCCTATAGGGGGGACACAGTATGAGAGGACAGTGTGAAGAGGGGGGGCCGGTATGGAAAGTAGAGGTCAGTGTTGTGAAGAGCATGTACCATAAGAGGGACAGTGTGGGGTCATATTTTGTGCAGACAATATAGTGAGGGGCAATCATTTATTCAGAGGCTCAGCGTACTGCAGATAATTTTATTCAGGAGCATTATAATGACACTTCTATCTTTAAGGCATTGTGTGGGGATGTGCTGCTGAAGACTGGAGAAGATGGAAATTTGCAGAGATGAGCTGTGGATGAGAAAACTTATCATTGGGTCTGGACAAGATGAGAAAAGAGGAGAATGACTCCAGAGACGACGTCATCTATAAGGTACCTGGATATAAATGTTATTGTGATAATGACTATTCTCATATTTTTATTTATGTTAGGAGCATTAAAGAGGTTGTCCGGGTTTGTGCAGAGTCTGTAGTCATTCTGTGTGACTGCAGACTTCTGAATCTCACAGTGCTCACTGCATGTGTGTAGCCAGTACGCAGGCAACATAAAGTCCAGAGAGTGCACTGGAAGGTAACAGCAAAGCTTGATATGCACTTCACTCACACTTTCAGACACGCCCACTGAGATATAAGGAGGTGGTGACTTGTAGCAGAGCTCAGTCAAGCTTCCTGTCTCAGGACATGTAGTTCAGTCAGTTTCCTGTCTTCAGACAGTGCAGTTCAGTCCAGTGGAGTCTGGACTTGGAGAGAGAGAGAAGGGAGGACTGGATCCTCGCAGAGCTAACGTAGCTCACCTGACAAGCAAGTGGAGGCTAGTACGGGTGAAGTGGATCATCCTAGCCTAGTCAGAGCTACCCTTAATCAGTACCTCAACAGAAGCTGGAGGGAGGAGGTTACTGAGAGCTGCTCGGCGAGCTCTAGAAGAAAGCTGACATTACCATCGAAGTTACAATTGCTTGTGCTAAGAGCGAGAGCAGGGCGAAGGGCAGTGGAGAAGATAGAGAAGTGCTTCAGGTATTGGATTGCCTGCACTAAATTGCCGGACACCGGAGTCCGAGGCGTTGCTACAGTTTCAAGCTTAGTAACAAGAAAACCGGAGGCATCTGGACTACAGGTCGCAGAGAGCAGCCCTCAGTGTCAATACGTAACCGGAGTCAGGTGGAAACAGGGACTTTGAGTCAAGTGCACGACAAAAGTAAGGACTTAGTTTCATCACTTAGAAGGCTCCACCACAACGTTGGCCGGGCAGTACAGCTATAGAGAAAGCTGGGGTTTCAGAGTTAACTTCGCTTCAGGCAAGTTGGACTCACATGTACATTGAAGTTAAGGAGGCCTCTAACCTGCTCAGCTGTTACCGGAAAGTGCACTCTTCACCCCGACCAGCTCCCCGGGATCTGCTTGAACTACCATCAGTAAAAGGTATGAAAAGGAACTACCTTGTGTGTGACTGAATTCTTACTACCCCTGCATCATAACCACCATAGACTTCCAGGGACACGTCTCACCTGTGGGAGACTTACTATCAAGCTGCCCCATAACATCCCCTGTGAAGACCCTTACAGCAGCGCTGGTACAAATTACCAGAAACCACAGGTGGCGTCACGAACTATCCTAATAATCCCCTGTAAATATTCCCCCATTGCACGACCGCCAGGGCCACGGACCGAGCCACCGCTACTAGTGACAACTCCCATAGATGCCCATGGGCTCGGCTCCGAGTACCCCATAGCCCTGGTATCCACAATTGTGGTGCGTGGTCGCAACAACTAATTTTGGCGTCACGAACAGGATCTGAAAGCTTGCAATTGTGAGTCCTGTGTGCCTATATGAACTGTTTGGTGAAAAAGACTGTTTGCTGCTTTTGGCGCCAAATACCGCCATTTTGCCGTCAAGTTGGCGCCCTGAGGCGCTGGTGAAGAAGGTGGGCGTGCATTCGTGGGCGTGTACCCCCCCTGAGGCGCGAAAGATATGCCACCCTCTCCAAGTGTTACTACAATGTGCGGTCCTGCCCCACTGCTAAAGAAATCCGCCTCCTCTTCATCCTCTATCCGAAGAGGAGGAGACGCAAATCCCGCCTCCACGGAAGAGACCAGACAGTTCCTGATGGAACCTATACTCTTGCCTGGGATGAGATGGCGGAAGGACAGGAGGATCTGAGCCGAGGACCGGATGATTTCCTACCTGTGCCGGAGCTGTCCCCAGATAGGGACACCGACCCCGCCATGATGGAGCGGCGGAAGGAGAACGAGGAGCTGAGAAAAGAAGCTCCAGAGTCGTGCTGAACTGCAGGAGACGGAGAGACGCTGGCGCACCCAAACACAGCGGCTGCTGTGGGACGCCATGTTCTCTCCTACAAGCCAAGCGCCGTCTCCTGAATTCCTGAAATCGCTGCTTGAGAAGGCTGAGGGACGACCGGAGGCGACCACCGAAAGAGCTGTACCTGATCCCACCGATGGAGCGGTGGAGGCGAAGGAGGCTGAGGAGGTCCTGCCCGTTCCGGAGTGCCAGCCCGGCCAGGAGGCCGCAGCGGATTACCGTTCCCCGGTAAGGACACCGGAGGGTTCCTGTCCATCGTTGCCGGAAGTCGACTGGGACGAGATGGAGCGTATTGATGACATCACGTATACCGTCCAGTGGGAAAGAGAGATGCAGTGTCGTGAAGAGGAGCAGCGACGCCGGCAGGAGGAAGAGCGGGAGGTGCAGCGGAATCGACAACGGCAGTATGAGCAGTTGGTCGCTGACAAGGAGATGGTCCGCAACGACAAAGGTACCCGAAGGGAACCGCGGCGGCAGGGGTGCGTGGTAGAATTCCAGCTCCGCAAGGGCTGGGGTTTCATCCGGGAACCGGGACTCTATCCGGGGGTATTTGTGAGCCGCCGGGACGTAGAGTCCCACCTGCCCATCGGTCATCCGGGAAGGGACCTAGTAAACGGGGACATAGTGAGCTATACACGGCACTGGGGTTTAAAGGGCTGGTATGCCCTCAATGTGTCCATCATCAGTGACCCCGTCCCCGACGCTGGTAACGTCAACACTACCGAAGCGTCCCCGTCTCGAGCGCCCACAGCACCAGGCCGTATTCCAGCATCGCCCCCTGCAGGCCCATCGCAATCTATGTCGCAATCGGCATCGCCTCCTGCCTACTCAACGCAAACCAAGTCACAATCTGTACAGCAGCCCAGGTCTCAGCCAGCGCTGCCGCCTAAACCGCAAACTGCGACCAAATTAGTATCGCAAAAAGTTGTGGCACCTGTAGCGACGCAATCGGCGTCTCACAAAGAGGAAGCACCCGGTGTGCCCCTAGCGGTTCGCACAAGGACTGTAGCGACCCAGACATTGATAGCAGGTCACGACCTGTTTGTAATGCGCTCTAAAGAGCATCGCATCGTTCCAGCCCCAGGAGTGGAAGACGTCATTGAAAGTTGTAAAAGTGAAGACCGGTAGGACCCAGACAGGGGTTTACCGCATTCTAGTAACTGTAGAAAGTTTTGAAAGAAAATTGCATTTTTGCACTTTAGTATTGTATACTGATGTTTTACATATTTGGAATAGAATACCCGGCTGGGTAAAGAGAGTTAAAGAATTTAGAAAGTTAAATAATGTGTTGATTGCATAGTATACCCTGGTTGGGTAACTCCAGTTGAATTATATGTGAATACTTGAAACATGAATGTCTTTTATTATGTCATAAATGGACTGCGAGGCTGTGGACTGAGCCAGCCCAAGAACTGATTTTGTAAATAGTTGCGCTACGGTGCTTTATCTTGGTTTCACATAAAACCATTACTATCAACCTCTGAAGAAAAACCGTATGGTGGGCCTAGAGTGAGGTCTGCAGTCAGAAGTCCTGCAGCCCACCCAGGACCCACGTGGGAGGTTTTTGGTGCGGGTCCTCCACAAGTATCTAGCATTTATGAACACGTTTGATATTTTGATACTTTTGTATTCTTTATTGTACAAATTGTAACGTTCAAGAATCCTCACCTCCCGGATGGGATGATGTTGTGAATGGGTTTGAGATGAGTTCTGAGCAGAGGCTCCCTCTGGTGGTTACAAGCGGTACTAGTGAAGATTGTGAGGACTGGGAATCAGGTGTTACTGACTGGTCTTATATAAGGGAGTCATTTTCCCATCAGGGTTGCCGGTGATCAATTGTTCTGGTCTGAATCCTTCATTCCAGTTTCCCTTGTAGCCTGCTGTGTCGTGTCTGCATCTCCTGCTACCAGATAAGAATTTTTCTTCTTTTGTGTTGTTGCTATATTTTTGCATTTTGTCCTGCACTTCTTTGGGGGCCTTCTGGGTCCCTCCGGGGGCTTCTGCCTTCTCAGTTTAGTTCAGCCACTGAGTTTTGTTCTTTTGCTTTTTCAGTTTTTTCAGTGGCTGCTGTTTTGATTTTGTTACACCAGAGAGCTAATTTAGGTGGTAGAGGTCGTGTGATCTCAGGTGATTTTGAAATTAGTAGAGTTGGTGTTTTTCAGGGTTTTCTGGGATTGCAGTAAGTACCCTTCCTGTCCTTTTCTATTTAGATAGTTTGGGCCCCAGCGTTTGCTCATTCTATTTTCTTTCTGTGTCAGTATTTCCTCTTGTCTAACCGCCATTACATGTTTGGGGCTTTCTATTATCTTTGGGGTTCTGCTCCGGGGCAGATAGCTTTCCTATTTCTATCTTTAGGTGTAGTTAGTTTCTCAGGCTGTGACGAGGCGTCTAGGACCAACGTAGGAACGCTCCACGGCTGCCTCTAGTTGTGGTGGTTAGTCAGGGTACTGCAATCCCATAGATTCCAACTGCTCTGGTGTATTGCCTTTTTTACCTGCACTCCTCAGCTACCGAAACATAACAGTATCACCGGCCTAAAAATTGAAAATTGTATGGTACTCACAGAAGGGAAAAAATATTGTAATAGAAAAAAGGTTGTCAGAGTTGTCAGAGATATTTTTCTGTTTGTTGCATTTTTTTTTTCCCTCTGTATCTCTGGGTGCTGGGGAGGATCTTTTCTCCCAATGGAGTTTGCACAGTTGTCTGGCCGTGTGGATCAGCTTGCCACTGAGGTTCGGAGTATTGCTATCTATCTTGCTGGGTTGCCTGTTGTGGAACCTAGGATCCCCATGCCAGATTTGTTTTTAGGGGATCGAGCTAAGTTTCAGAATTTCAAAAATAATTGTAAATTGTTTTTTGCCTTAAAATCTAAGTCCTCAGGGAACGCAGCGCAGCAGGTTCAAATTATCATCTCTCTCCTGCGCGGCGATCCTCAGGATTGGGCTTTTTCCCTGATACCCGGGGATCCTGTTTTGAGTGATGTTGATGCGTTTTTTCAGGCTTTGGGGTTATTGTACGATGAGCCTAATGTCACTGATCAAGCTGAAAAAGCCTTGTTGGCATTAAATCAGGGGCTTGATGACGCTGAGTTATACTGTCAGAGATTCCGTAGGTGGGCAGTCCTGACCAAATGGAATGACGACGCTTTGGCGGCCCTTTTCCGGAAGGGTCTGTCAGATAATGTAAAGGATGTTATGGTGGGATTCCCTGTCCCCTCTGGTCTCAATGATTCTATGTCATTAGCGATTCAAATTGACAGACGTTTGCGTGAGCGGAGAAGTATGCGTGGAATGGTGTTGCCTTGTGAACCAGCTCCTGAAACCATGCAGTGTGATAGAGTGGTGTCTGGGGCACAGCGTCATGAGTTTCGAAAGCGCAATGGGTTATGTTTCTACTGTGGTGATGCCTCTCATGCTATTTCAGTCTGCCCTAAGCGGGGAAGACGTTTTGCACGCTCAGTTGTCTTGGGTAGTGTTCAGACTAAGTTTTTATTAACTGTCACTCTGATATGCTCTCTGTCCTCATTTTCTGCTCAGGCTTTCGTTGATTCTGGAGCAGCTATTAACCTGATGGATTATGATTTTGCTAAACGTTGTGGGTTTCCCTTGATACCCTACAGAAGTCTATTCCCCTACTGGGGATCGATTCTACCCCTTTGGCTGAGAATAAACCCCAGTTTTCTAATCAGGTGATAATGAGGGTTGAACCTGATCACCAGGAGTGCTGAAATTTTTGGTTCTATATAATCTGCATGACATTATCGTGCTGGGTTTCCCTTGGTTGCAGTCTCATAATCCTGTTTTGGATTGGAAGTCTGTGTCTGTGGCCAGTTGGGGCTGCCAATGTGTTAATACCAACACTCCTGTTTTTTCTGCCTCCCCCAGGCTCAGGATGTTCCTGACTTTTTGTTTGATTTTTCTGATGTGTTTAGTGAAAGTAAATCTGCATCCTTGCCTCCCCATAGGAGCTATGACTGCGCTATTGAATTAGTACCGGGTAGTAAATTCCCTAAAGGTCGCCTTTTTAACTTGTCTGTACCTGAACATGACGCTATGCGGTCTTATATCAAGGAATCATTGGAGAAGGGTCATATCAGACCATCCTCTTCACCCTTAGGTGCCGTTTTTTTTTTTGTGGCCAAAAAAGATGGTTCATTAAGGCCGTGTATTGATTATCGTCTCTTGAACAATATTACTGTGAAATATCAATACCCGTTACCCTTGATTTCTGACCTGTTTTCCAGGGTGAAAAACGCTACTTGGTTTACCAAGCTTGACCTCAGGGGGGCGTATAACCTTATTCGCATTAAGCACGGGGATGAATGGAAGACGGCATTCAATACCCCTGAAGGGCATTTTGAGTACCTAGTGATGCCCTTTGGGCTCACTAATGCTCCTTCCGTTTTCCAGTCCTTCATGAATGACATTTTCAGGGATTTTGTGGACAAATTTCTGATTGTTTATTTGGATGATATCTTGATTTTTTCTAATGACTGGGACTCTCATGTGAAACATGTTCGAACTGTGTTCCAGATTTTGAGAGAGAATGCTCTGTATGTGAAGGGATCAAAGTGTCTTTTTGGCGTACAGAGGATCTCATTTCTGGGATTCATTTTGTCCCCATCTGTTATTGAAATGGACCCGGTCAAGGTTCAGGCCATCTGTGATTGGGTCCAACCTACTTCATTAAAGGCTCTTCAGAGATTTTTGGGGTTTGCCAATTTTTATCGTAAATTTATTGGTAATTTCTCGGTTATTGTTAAACCATTAACTGATTTGACCAGAAAGGGTTCTGATGTGGTGAATTGGCCTCCTGAGGCAGTCTCTGCATTTCAGGAACTTAAGCAGAGATTCACTTCTGCTCCTGTTCTTCGGCAGCCTGATGTTTCTCTGCCATTTCAGGTGGAGGTTGATGCCTCTGAAATTGGGGCAGGTGGCGTTTTGTCCCAAAAAGATCCAGAGACCTCTAAAAGTAACCCTTGTGCCTTTTTTCTCGAAAATTTTCTCCTACTGAACGTAATTATGACGTGGGTAATCTGGAGTTATTGGCCATGAAGTGGGCTTTTGAAGAGTGGAGACATTGGCTGGAGGGAGCCAAACATCAGGTTGTGGTCCTTACGGACCATAAGAATCTGGTCTATCTGGAATCTGCCAAGCGACTCAATCCTAGACAGGCCAGGTGGGCCTTGTTTTTCACACGTTTTAATTTTGTGGTTTCCTTTCTTCCTGGCACTAAGAATGTTAAGGCGGATGCCCTCTCGAGGAGTTTCCTTGCGGACTCTCCTGAGTTATCTGATCCTTCTGTTATTTTGAAAGAGGGTGTAGTTCTTTCCGCCATCTCGCCCAATTTGAGACTTGCTCTGGAGGGGTGTCAGGAGGATAGGCCCGAGCGCTGCCCTGTTGGAAAATTGTTTGTCCCGGACCAATGGAAAAAGAGTGTGATGTCTGAGATTCATTGTTCCGCATTGGCTGGGCATCCCGGAATTTTTGGTACCAGAGACTTGGTTAGTCGGTCCTTTTGGTGGCCTACCTTGTCTCGTGATGTCAGGGAATTTGTGCAGTCCTGCGGGACTTGCTCTCGCTCCAAGCCTTGCTCTCGCTCTAGTGGTTTATTGATGCCATTGCCTGTGCCCAAGAGACCATGGACCCATATCTCTATGGATTTCATTTCCGATCTTCCTGTTTCTCAGAGAATGACCACCATCTGGGTAATTTGTGATAGGTTTTCCAAAATGATACATCTTGTGCCATTACCTAAGTTGCCTTCCTCCTCTGAATTGGTGCCGTTGTTCCTTCAGCACGTGGTTCGTTTACACGGCATTCCTGAGAACATTGTGTCTGACAGAGGAGTCCAGTTTGTTTCCAAATTTTGGAGGACTTTTTGTTCTAAACTGGGTGTTCAATTGTCTTTCTCCTCGGCATTTCATCCTCAGACCAATGGTCAAACTGAGAGAACAAACCAGACATTGGAGACTTATCTTAGATGCTTTGTGTCTGCTGATCAGGATGACTGGGTCTCTTTTTTGCCTTTGGCTGAGTTTGCTCTTAATAATAGGGCTAGCTCTGCCACTTTGATGTCTCCGTTTTTCTGTAATTCTGGGTTTCACCCCCGATTTTCTTCAGGACAGACGGAGGCTTCTGTCTGTCCAGGTGTTGACTCTGTTGTGGAGCGTATGCAACAGATTTGGGACCAGGTAGTGGAGAGGTTGTCCCTCTCTCAGGAGAAGGCCCAGCGGTTTGCTAACCGGCATAGGACTGATGGTCCTCGGTTTAGAGTGGGGGACTTGGTCTGGTTGTCCTCAAAGAATATTCCTATGAGAGTAGCATCTCCTAAATTTAAGCCTAGGTTCATTGGACCTTATAAGATCATGGAGATTATTAATCCTGTTTCTTTTCGTTTGCTTCTTCCAGGGACATTTAAGATCCATAACGTGTTCCACAAGTCCTTGTTGAAGAGGTTTGTTGAGCCAGTGGTTCCTGCTGCTGTGCCTCCTGACCCTGTTTTGGTTGAGGGCAATCTGGAGTATGTGGTTGAGAAAATATTGGATTCTCGTTTTTCTAGACGGAAACTCCAGTATTTGGTTAAATGGAGGGTTATGGTCAGGAAGACAATTCTTGGGTGTTTGCTTCGGACATCCATGCTAGGAGACTTATCCGTGCGTATCATAGAACTCATCCTGACCGACCTGGTTGCTCAAATGAGGGTTCGGTGACCCCTCCTCAAGGGGGGGGTACTGTTGTGAATGGGTTTGAGATGAGTTCTGAGCAGAGGCTCCCTCTGGTGGTTACAAGCGGTACTAGTGAAGATTGTGAGGACTGGGAATCAGGTGTTACTGACTGGTCTTATATAAGGGAGTCATTTTCCCATCAGGGTTGCCGGTGATCAATTGTTCTGGTCTGAATCCTTCATTCCAGTTTCCTTGTAGCCTGCTGTGTCGTGTCTGCATCTCCTGCTACCAGATAAGAATTTTTCTTCTTTTGTGTTGTTGCTATATTTTTGCATTTTGTCCTGCACTTCTTTGGGGGCCTTCTGGGTCCCCTCCGGGGGCTTCTGCCTTCTCAGTTTAGTTCAGCCACTGAGTTTTGTTCTTTTGCTTTTACCAGTTTTTTCAGTGGCTGCTGTTTTGATTTTGTTACACCAGAGAGCTAATTTAGGTGGTAGAGGTCGTGTGATCTCAGGTGATTTTGAAATTAGTAGAGTTGGTGTTTTTCAGGGTTTTCTGGGATTGCAGTAAGTACCCTTCCTGTCCTTTTCTATTTAGATAGTTTGGGCCCCAGCGTTTGCTCATTCTATTTTCTTTCTGTGTCAGTATTTCCTCTTGTCTAACCGCCATTACATGTTTGGGGGCTTTCTATTATCTTTGGGGTTCTGCTCCGGGGCAGATAGCTTTCCTATTTCTATCTTTAGGTGTAGTTAGTTTCTCAGGCTGTGACGAGGCGTCTAGGACCAACGTAGGAACGCTCCACGGCTGCCTCTAGTTGTGGTGGTTAGTCAGGGTACTGCAATCCCATAGATTCCAACTGCTCTGGTGTATTGCCTTTTTTACCTGCACTCCTCAGCTACCGTAACATAAAGTATCACCGGCCAAAAAAATTGTATGGTACTCACAGAAGGGAAATTTTGAAGGAAGAAAAGTTGTCAGAGATATTTTTCTGTTTGTTGCATTTTTTTTTTTTTCCCTCCTTTGTGAGGAACCACGTTGCGCTGACTGTCCTGAAGGTAATTGAATTTGTGACTCCTCATCCTCCACCTCTTCCAAAACCTCTTCCTTTAGTGCTTTCAGTGATTTCTGAAGCAGGCAGATAAGGGGGACAGTCATGCTGACTAGTGCATCATCTGCACTCGCCATCCGCGTTGAGACATCAAAAGCACGCAAAACATCGCAGATGTCCTTCATAGAGGCCCACTCAGTAGTGGTGAAGTGTGGACGGCGCAAAGAGCGACTTGATTGCGCCTGATGCAGCTGATACTCCATTACTGCTGTCTGCTGCTCACACAACCTCTCCAACATATGTAACGTGGAATTCCACCTGGTTGCTACGTCACATATGATGCGATGTTCAGGAAGGCGAAATCGGCGTTGCACAGCAGCAATGCGCGATCTGGCTATGCTGGAACGTCGCAAGTGAGCGCACTCTAGGTGGACCTTCTGCAGCAGTCCAGCAAGATCCGGATAGTCCCTCAAAAAACTCTGCACGACCAAGTTGAGCACATGTGCCAGACATGGTATGTGAGTAAGGTTGCCAAGGCCCAGAGCTGCCACCAGATTTCGGCCATTGTCACACACTACCAAGCCTGGCTGGAGATTCGCAGGCAAAAACCACACGTCGCTCTCCTGCTTGATGGCATTCCAGACCTCCTGCGCTGTGTGGCTTAGATTCCCCATTGAAATCATTTTCAGGACGGCCTGTTGACGTTTGGCCACGGCTGTGCTCATATCGGTCGCAACAGGTAAGCGTTCACGGGTCCATGTGGAGGTATACCGTGACGGCTCGTGCAGCGATGATTCTGAGGAACTGGAGTAGGAGGAGGAATCAATGTGTACAGACTGGATTCCTGCAATCCTTGGAGTTGGCAGAACACGTACAGCGCCACTGGCAAGATCTGTACCCGGCTCCACAACATTGACCCAATGGGCAGTGAGGGAAAGGTATCGTCCCTGGCCATGGGTACTGGTCCACGCATCGGTGGTCAGGTGGACCCTGCTACTGACGGCGTTTAGTAGCGCATGTTTAATGTTTCCCTCGACATGTTTTTGCAGAGCAGGGACGGCTTGCCTGCTGAAATAAAATCGGCTTGGCACATTATATTGTTGGACTGCCAATGCCATTAAGTTCCTGAAACTGTCAGTCTCCACCAGCCTGAATGACAGCATTTCAAGGGACAGGAGTTTTGCAATGCCAGCATTCAGAGCCTGTGCTCGTGGATGGTTTGCCGAGTATGGCCGTCTTTTATCCCATCCCTGTGGTACTGATGGCTGTTTTGTGGCCTGGGAGTGTGACGATGACTGTGAACTTGCTGCTGTGGGTGGAATAACAGTTTGTCTATGGACAACAGTGACCGAGGTTCTTCCATGGAGATCCTGTGAGGAAGCCGAACCAGGTGTGTGTGAGCTGGAGGTAGAGGCTCCAACACGACCTGAAGATGTAGGTGCTGCTGTAGGTTGGCCTACATCTCCAGTGTGTCTTTGTAACTCAGCTACGTGCTTTGTCCGTACATGTTTCCACATATTTGTGGTATTCAGGTTACTGATATTTTTACCTCTTTTAACTTTTTGCTTACACAGCTTGCATTTAACATAGCAAATATCATCTACAAGTCTGTCAAAAAAGGACCACGCAGTGCAAGTCATGGGAGCGCCAATTTTGACATTTGTAAGAGAACTGCTCCCAACAGGTGCCAAACTGGAGGCTACAGGCAAGCGAGTCTGCAGCCTACCTCTCCCTCCTCTTTGTACCGTTGGGCCAATCTCTTCCTCAGAGCTGCTCCCACCACCTTCCTGTTGCTCACGCCATGTTGGGTCTCGGACTTCATCATCTCCACTACCCTCTTCCAACACCTGCTGCTGTTGGATGGTCTGGGCAGCACCATGCTCCACAAAACCTGGCACCTGAGTCTCATCATCATCATGAGATGCGTTCTGCGGTGTGCTGTCCATCGGCACTGGCTCACCCGCCTCTTCAGATTGAGAGAGACACAGCTGTTGCGCATCACTGCATACTCCCTCTTCTTCAAATTGCAGAATGCTGCTTGCCTGTGCCCGTGTTTGCGAGCCAACAGATTCTGAGAACAGAAGCAGAGACTCAGCTGGCTCCTGTACAGAACTCTCTGACTGCCTGGGCAATTTGACAGGCGGTGAACAGACAGATGGTTGCTCAACAGTGTTGTGTTCCTGAGAGGAGGTGGAAGGAATTGAAGTCGATGCATTGGCTGCCATCCAACCAACAACGGCTTCAATTTGTTCTTCCCGCAGCAGGGGGGCACGCCGAGCTCCTACCAAAGTGCGCATAAAGGAACGCTCACGGGAAAACTGGTGGATGCTGTGTCACTGAGGGTGGCAGCAGCCACAGAATCCCCACGTCCTCTCCCTGCTGAAACTCCACGGCCACGACCACGTGCCTTACTCACTGACTTATTCATCTTGGTAGATTGATAAAGAAAGTCAGAAAAGTTATAAGGCCTAAGTGTGGTTATTACGCAGAGACTGAAGTGAACACTGAAACACAACTGTTCACAA
Organism: Oophaga sylvatica; assembly: GCA_033576555.1. NCBI lineage: Eukaryota > Metazoa > Chordata > Amphibia > Anura > Dendrobatidae > Oophaga > Oophaga sylvatica. Next base: position 56,253,899 of record JARQOD010000008.1, on the reverse strand, counting down.
TCTGTGAAAGGCTACTCCTTTGTCTACTTCTATAGTGTTTGCAACCAATGTATTGGATACGGATGGAAGCGCGTCACACTAATAGATTATATTTATTTTAAATGGAATGGAGCAGAACCAATTGGAGAGAAATGACAAGGATGAGGCACTGAGACACGCTCAGCAGAGTACAAGCAGCAGTGCTTGAACAAGTAACTGGAGCGTGATGTGCACTCAAAAAATAAAAAACACAGACTGAAGTGAACACTGAAACACAACTGTTCACAATCTGTGAAAGGCTATTCCTTTGTCTACTTCTATAGTGTTTGCAACCAATGTATTGGATACGGATGGAAGCGCGTCACACTAAAATTTAAATTGCATGGAGCAGCAAGAATTACACTGAAGAAAAAAAAAAGAGTCTGTGAGTGACACGTGCAGATGCCTACAGACAGCGTTGCATGCAGAGCAAACTGCAGCGTCACCTGCACTCACACACACCTTGCAGAGCTGTTAAAACAACACTGCAGGCAAAAGGAAGCTTTACACAGCGGTTGGTGCTAGCCTGCCTAAAGCACAGTACACTAAATCGCAATCTCTAACTGTCCCTCAGAGTCAGCACAGCAGCGTTCTGTCCCTTACTGAATTCACAGCACAGTGACGCTAAAATGGCTGCGGCGCCTTTTATAGTGCATTCTGACATCATTTCAGCATCCAATCACAGCCATGCCATTAGTTAACATGACCGCAGCAGTACAGGATGTGCCCACACTTCTTAGGATTCCTCATTGGCTGACTAAAATCACATTGCCTCTCAAAGAATTATGGGAACTTCCGATTCCGGTATACGATATATGGAAAATATCGGAACTAAGTATCGAAAGTCCGATACAGCTAATATCGGCCGATACCCGATACTTGCGGTATCGTATCGCTCAACACTAGTGAAGACACTGAAGAGCAGACAGTCTAGTCAGAGGGCTGCAGCCTGCAGTGTCACCTCGTAGACTAGAGCAGAGTTCAGTTGTTAGTTGTGAGGTGAGGAAGAACGTGAGAAGAGTTGTTAGTTCTCTTGGAGTGAAGCAAGTAGAGAGTTAGCTCTAGGAGCGAGCACAGATCAGTGAGTCTGCAAAGCCAGGTGCAGGTCAGACGGTGAATCCTGATAGCCGCTTCAGACAGAGCTTAGAAAGAAAGAGGGAAAGAGAACAGCAGTTATTGAAAGAACCTGAAGACTGCAGCTCTAAGCTTAGTTCAACGTGTGGAGGCTAGTACAAGTGGAAAGATAGCCACTCCAGCCTAGTCAGAACTGAGTCAACTGAGTACAGTTCAGTGAGCATGCGTGCCGATACTTTGAGAGCGGTGAAGAAAGGAGAAGAAGCAGCCATCTACTGCTAGTGTGTTTATGTGAGGGTCAAGTAGGACGAAAGACGAGTGGAAGAGAAGAAGAGAGTGCCAGAGGTTGAAATAGCATTGATAGCTTACCTCTACCCTGAATACCCGGACACCGGGTCCGAGCTTGCTAGAATCTACACGACTAGTAGGAGATACCGGAGACCCTGTGGGACTTCAAGTCGCAGGGGCCCACGAGTGTTGATACGTAACCGGGGTCAGGAAGACAGGAGTCTGGGCAGGATCCGCCATTAGAGACACTGTTCTATCCAAGAGAAGGCCCTACCACAAAGTCAGCCGGGCGTGTAAAGTTGAAGACAGAGTTAGGCCTCGTTTCATACAGGTCAGAGACTCACATTATAGAAGTAAGGAGGCCCTACACCTACTCAGTGGGAAGAACTGGACGTGCATCCTTCACCCTGCCACCACCCCGGGACGTGCCTGCCATTCCATCAGTAAAGGTACAGAAAGAGACTTTTGTGTGTGTCTACCTTATTACTCCTGCTGCTGAACTCCTCTCCTCCATCCTGCACTCCTACTCCCCATTTTCCCTGAAGGACCCCAGCCTTCCCTGTGGAAGGCTTAACACCTTGCTGCCCAACACCAACCCTTCAGCGGATCTGCATAGCAGCGCTGGTCACCCTGACCAGGTACCACAGGTGGCGTCACGAATAGTGTTGAGCATTCCGATACCGCAAGTATCGGGTATCGGCCGATATTAGCTGTATCGGAATTCCGATACTTAGTTCCGATATTTTTCATATATCATATACCGGAATCGGAAGTTCCCATAATTCTTTGAGAGGCAATGTGATTATAGTCAGCCAATGAGGAATCCTAGGAAGTGTGGGCACATCCTGTACTGCTGTGGTCATGTTAACTAATGGCATGGCTGTGATTGGATGCTGAAATGATGTCAGAATGCAGTATAAAAGGCGCCGCCGCCATTTTAGCGTCACTGTGCTGTGAACTCAGTTAGGGAAAGAACGCTGCTCTGCTGACTCTGAGGGACAGTTAGAGATTGCGATTTAGTGTACTGTGCTTTAGGCAGGCTAGTTTACCATCAGCTGTGTAAAGCTTCCTTTTGCCTGCAGTGTTGTTTTAACAGCTCTGCAAGGTGTGTGTGAGTGCAGGTGACGCTGCAGTTTGCTCTGTATGTAACGCTGTCTGTAGGCATCTGCACGTGTCACTCACAGACTTTTTTTTTTTTTCTTCAGTGTAATTCTTGCAGCTCCATGTAATTGAAATAATAGTGTGACGTGCTTCCATCCGTATACAATACCTTGGTTGCAAACACTATAGAAGTCCACAAAGGAGCCTTTCACAGCAAGTGAACAGTTGTGTTTCAGTGTTCACTGCAGTCTGTGATTTTTTATTTTTTTTGAGTGCAGATCACGCTCCAGTTACTTCAACTAATGCTGCGTGTACTCTGCTGAGCGTCTGTCACTGGCTCATCCTTGTAATTTTTCAAAAATTGCTGCTGCTTTCTTCTATTTAAAATTTACAAAAATCTATTAGTGTGACGCTCTTCCATCAAAATACAATACATTGCTTGCAAACATAATAGAAGTCCACAAAAAGGCCTTTCACAGCAAGTGAACAGTTGTGTTTCAGTGTTCACTCTAGTCTGAGCTTTAATTTTTTTGTAGGAATGTAGATCCCGCTCCACTTACTTCAACCACCGCAGCGTGTACTCTGCTGAGTGTCTGTCACTGGCTCATCCTTGTAATTTTTCAAAAATTGCTGCTGCTTTCTTCTATTTAAAATTTACAAAAATCTATTAGTGTGACGCTCTTCCATCAAAATACAATACATTGCTTGCAAACATAATAGAAGTCCACAAAAAGGCCTTTCACAGCAAGTGAACAGTTGTGTTTCAGTGTTCACTCTAGTCTGAGCTTTAATTTTTTTGTAGGAGTGTAGATCCCGCTCCACTTACTTCAACCACCGCAGCGTGTACTCTGCTGAGTGTCTGTCACTGGCTCATCCTTGTAATTTTTCAAAAATTGCTGCTGCTTTCTTCTATTTAAAATTTACAAAAATCTATTAGTGTGACGCTCTTCCATCAAAATACAATACATTGCTTGCAAACATAATAGAAGTCCACAAAAAGGCCTTTCACAGCAAGTGAACAGTTGTGTGTTTCAGTGTTCACTCTAGTCTGAGCTTTAATTTTTTTGTAGGAGTGTAGATCCCGCTCCACTTACTTCAACCACCGCAGCGTGTACTCTGCTGAGTGTCTGTCACTGGCTCATCCTTGTAATTTTTCAAAAATTGCTGCTGTTTTCTTCTATTTTAAATTTACAAAAATCTATTAGTGTGACGCTCTTCCATCAAAATAAAATACATTGCTTGCAAACATAATAGAAGTCCACAAAAAGGCCTTTCACAGCAAGTGAACACTTGTGTTTCAGTGTTCACTTCTAGTCTGAGCTTTAATTTTTTGTAGGAGTGTAGATCCCGCTCCACTTACTTCAACCACCGCAGCGTGTACTCTGCTGAGTGTCTGTCACTGGCTCATCCTTGTAATTTTTCAAAAATTGCTGCTGCTTTATTCTATTTTAAATTTACAAAAATCTATTAGTGTGACGCTCTTCCAGAGGACAGCGTTTGTTGGCCAGTTGTGAGTCTGCAGCACATGGTTGATTTCATGCTGCACTGCCTGAGAAACGACCGCCGCATCGGCCACATTCTCACCACGTCAGATTATTGGGTGTACACCCTCCTAGACCCTCATTACCGGGACAACTTACAAAGCCTCATCACACCGTTGAACCGGGACCGTAAAATGCTGGAGGACCAAGACACACTGTTGAAATCCATAATGTTCTCCATTCCAGCCGAGAGCGCTGCTGCTGCTACTGCTTTACAAAGCAGCTCTGTGCGTCGAGGCATTGTAGACACCTCTGCAACAAGAGGGAGCACAAGCAGCGCCTCTGCACAGGGCAAGAACTGTATGTTACAAATGTGGCAAAGTTTTGTGACAGCGCCACCAAGGTGTACACCATAGTGATGGGAAATCTAGTTAATTTTGTTGATTAGTTCACCATGAACTAGTTCACTGAAAAGATTAGTTCAAAAGATTAGTTCATTTAGTTCATTTAGTTCAGTTTTTCTCCACCCTATCCTGTGAGGAGCTGATAGGAAATGCATCATGTGACCTCTGAACTAAATGAACTAGATGAATTGCTGAACAAAATGTTCTATTGAGAATGACTCAGGACAGCCTAGTTCAATCTGATGCCTCTGACTGAGCCCAGCAGTGCCACATAATGATTGTGTATGAGGGGGCTGAGAAGCAGTTCAGCATCCACCATTTTAAGAACAGAACAGGGGTCAGTGTTAAAGATTTTAGCAAGACTGATCTTCTAGGCTAGAGGCATGAACTACACACAGAAACACTCTCTCTTATACACACATATGAGCTGTGTCTGTGTACTGTGTGTGCAATTTCATTTTTTATTAATAATATTATTATTACTGTTATATTTGTATTTGATGTGTGGTATGCCTTGGAGGTGCTGGCTTGCCCTGCTGCCAGTGTATTATCTGAGCGCGTCTTTAGTGCTGCAGGTGGTGTACTAACAGACCGTCGCATGCGACTATCCTCAGACAATGTAGACCGGCTTATTTTTCTGAAAATGAACAAGGCATGGATCTCACCTGAATTTGCCTGTCCGTTTTCAGATTAAATAACTGTTTGCCAACGTTTTCCAAGTCTCCTGTTATGTTCATCTTTCTACCACCTGAACTCTACTCCCTGGGCTACAACACTGCCAGTCACAGGGAATGATCATTTACAAAACAAAATGTTATCCCCAACAAATAGTAGCGCAACGACTCCAGTGCCCACTTTATCGCCAGGCACTCTCTCTCTACAATGCTGTCTCTGTTTTTTGATGGAGTAAGTTTTCGACTCAGAAAACTAATGGGATGCTCCTCCCCGTTAAGCTCCAGTCCTGAGACAACACGGCACCCATACCTACCTCTGACGCATCAGTCTGGACAATGAATTCTCTTTTGAACTCGGGTGTGCTCAAAACTGGTGACCCACACAGTGCCCCTTTTATTGCCCCTGTTGATGACCCCTTGCTGATTTATTAACCGGCTACACCAGATCCATGGGTATTCTCTCAAACTGGACCTCTAAAATTTTTAATGGCACCAAGGGACTCACTAAATGAGGCTGAGGACTGTGTACCTGGCGCATGCGACAAGAGTTACAATACCGTTTAACTTCTTGATAGACCCCCAGCCAGTAAAACCGTTGTATAATTCTGTGTAGGGTTTTCTTTTGGCACAAATGTCACCCTAGTACATGCGCATGCGCTAAGTCCATTACCAACCTCCGATATGACTGCGGTAGCAGCAATTGTTAAAAAATTTCAACATGTATTTTATAAACCTGATACAGCAAATCTTGGTTCAGCTCTAATTGTTGAAATACTGTAGCTGCCCCGGGGTGTTGGGGTTCCCCATTGACAACCAGTAAATTTTCACGGGCTAGACTCAACGTAGGGGCCGCAGAGTTGCGCCTTAACAAATTTGTCACCTGTCACATTTAAGTATTACAATTCAGGTCCCGGTGTCAAATCTTCCATCTCCCCAACTAACACTTCGATAGGAGAGGGGTTTTCCTACTCCACCGAAGGCAAAGGTAATACTGCCCACTGCACACATGTGTTATGCATAGTGAGACTGATAGTAGCCAACAAAGTAGCAAACAAAGGCCACTTGTGATCGCCCTATCAGCGTAGGACCAATGCTACTCAAAAGATCTGCCATGATCCTGGACAAAATCTTGATATAATGGTCAATGAGTGAGAATGTACGATAGGATCCAGGCAGATGTGAATGTTTGTTTGGTTTTAGTAGCAACTTCATGTGTGACATGTTTGAATGGCTGGGCAACCCTCCTGTCTCCAATATATGATTGAAGGTGCGTACCAATGTGGACGGGATATCCTCACTCAATAATTTAAATAATTTGGCTGTAAACCCGTCAGGTCCTGGAGCTTTCCCGTATTTAAAGTAACTTATCGCCGCTGTCACTTCCGTCACCTCAATTTGTTTTTTTAAAAGGAGAAGCTGATAGTTTGTGATGGATGGTAACCGTACTCCATCTACAAAGGTGTTACCCTCCGCACTATCCGTATGTTCCACCTTATATAAGTCTGAGTAGTATTCTTGTAGAATGGTGTTTATGGTTCGAGGGTCTGTGTTCATGATCCCATGTTTATTCGTTAACGCTGTAATATGTTGATGACGAATGTGATTTCCTTTCGCTAGTCGTGATAATAGTCTCCCTCATTTGCTACCATAACGATATACATCGGCTCTATAATTGTTATTACTGCTTGTCTCTCGTCGATATACCCATACGTGTAAGTCAGCCTTAGCCTGCTTACATCTATTTTTAACCTGTGTTGATGAACTTGTCTTGTTTGCCGTGTACCTATCGCGTAATATCCTGCTAGCCTGCGAGTAGTTTGTCGCAATCTTCTTTTTTAGCGTTGTCTGATAACCTATTAGTTTCCCGCGCATTACTCCCTTCCCTGCTGCCCATAAAAGTTCCGGCCTATCCCTAGTATCTCCATTATCCCTTACATATTAAAAACACCATTGCTTCACGTGATGTCGAAACTTCTCATCCATTAACAAATAGGTCGGGAAGCGCCAAGTTTGGTTTGGCCTCATCTGCACCATATCTGGCAGGGTCACTGATACGGGCGCGTGGTCATATTTAGCTACGTTGTGCACATCTGCCTCTTCCACTCCCCTTAATAGCTCGTGTGCTAGCAATATATAATCTATTCTGGACCAAGAGTCATGTGGCGCCGAATAGAATGAATATTCACTGCCATCTGGGTTCAGGTGTGTCAAAATGTCTACAAAGTTACTCGTGTCTAGCAAGGGTTATTATAAACGTGTGTCATGTGATCGCACATTCATTCGCATCGACCTACAGTTCTTCACTGTTTAGATTCACCATATTTAAGTCACCACCGTGGGTGGTTTTAATGCTCTCCTATCGGCCTGATATGCTTGGATACCTGGGATAAAATCAGGAACGTCTCCAAACTCCCTACTCACATGTCAGCGCAGGAACCGTAAGAGGGAACGTGCTTGTTTTGTTGCGCATAGGTGGAGTTTTATACAGTAAATGATTACTGCTGTCTTATTTTTTGCGTCCCAAGGGCAGAATAAGTCTGCGTAACGTTACATTTTACAGACACTCATATAATAGACACACGCTACCCTAACCGTGACACAAGGAAGGTATTGTTGCCGGATAAAGCCGCCATTTTAGCGTCACTGTGCTGTTAATTCTGTTTGGGACAGAACGCTGCTCTGCTGACTCTGAGGGACAGTTAGAGATTGCGATTTTGTGTACTGTGCTTTAGGCAGGCTACTTTACCAACCGCTGTGTACATCTTCCTTTTGCCTTGCAGTGTTTTTTTCACAGGTCTGCAAGGTGTGTGTGTGAGTGCAGGTGACGCGCTGCAGTTTGCTCGGCATACAACGCTGTATGTAGGCATCTGCACATGTCACTCTCACACTCTTTTTTTTTTTTTCTTTAGTGTAATTCTTGCTGCTCAATTCAATTGAAATTATAGTGTGACGTGCGTCCATCCGTATCCAATACATTGGTTGAAAACACTGTAGAAGGACACAAAAAGCCCTTTCCCAGCTAAAAAATGTGTTCACTGTAGTCTGAGATTTTAATTTATTCAATTTTGATCACGCTCAAGTTACTTCTTCAAGCAATGCTGCTTGTACTCTGCTGAGCGTGTCTTACTGCCTCATCCTTGTCATTTTTCTCTAATTGGTGTACATGTACATCAAAGTAGTCTTCATTTTGTTCGAAATCCAAGCAGGTACCCGGACACTGTATGGCTGCTTTTATACGGTGGACTGGCTCCAACATTCAATAACACTTAAGATGCAATCGGGCACCTTGTCAAGGCCCAATCCTCTTCTCCCTCTGATATAATAATAATAATAATCTTTATTTATATAGCGCCAACATATTCCGCAGCGCTTTACACTTTAACAGTTTCAAAACACAAGTCATAGGTAACAACGTTAACAATACAATAATTAAAGTAAAATAAGCCGACCCTGCTCGTGAGAGCTTACAATCTACAATGAGGTGGGGGAGATACAAAGTACAGGTGTGTATATATAATGGTGCATTTCCAATGATGGTCCAGCCATCTTGAGGGAGTGAGGCATGGATGGAGATAGTGAATGGGCTCCACATACACACTTAAACATAGAACGACTTTGGTTATTGAATGTCATAGGCCACTCTGAACAAATGTGTTTTGAGGGAGCGCCTGAAACCAGGCAAATTGTGGATAGTCCTAATTTCTTGTGGTAGAGCATTCAAGAGGATTTGCGCAGCGCAGGAGAAGTCTTGTAGTCGGGAGTGGGAGGTACGGATTACTGCAGAGGTTAGTCGAAAGTCATTTGCAGAGCGCAGCAGTCGGTTAGGCCGATAGATAGAAATGAGGGAGGAGATGTAGGGGGTGCTGCACTGTGGAGAGCTTTGTGGGTGAGAACCAGTACTTTGAATTGGATCCTATAATGAATGTGCAGCCAGTGTAAGGACTGACGAAGAGCGGACGCGTCCGAGTACCGATTAGCCAGATGGATGACCCTGGCTGCTGCATTAAGGATGGACTGGAGAGGGGATAGTCGAGTAATGGGGAGGCCAAGTAATAGAGCATTGCAGTAGTCCAGGCGGGAGTGGATCAATGCTACAGTGAGGGTTTTTGTTGTTTCCATGGTGAGAAAAGGGCGGATTCTAGAGATGTTCTTTAGGTGTGTAGACGGCAAATATCTAACAAACAGGTCATGCTGGAGAGACTTGCACCTACTGCCACTCAGGGTCTTCAGCTCCTTTGTGAGAAACTAATGTTTGGCCAGCCAGTATATCAAATAAAGTTCATGAGAAATGGGAACTGTGGTTGGCTTCACTTTTGGTACTGGCTGGGTGCTAATACCAAACCATGGTGTGCCATTCAATGGATATTCCTGGCTGGTTGGAGACAAGCTCATTCCCACAGAAAAGTACCTGAAAGCTAAGGAGATGGTGGCCTCTCTCAACATGAAGGAGTTTGCTCGTTGTCTAGGAGACCGACCACCCCTGCTGTGTACCTTGTCAACGTTGTGTTGAAGCTTACAAGGATTAAGAGGTTACAGTGGTAAGTCTGGTTTTTACTAAAGATCCTGCTGTGTATTATAGTTTTTATGTTTTAAAAAAAAATTATCTTAGGAATGTTAAATAAATTTGTTATTTTTTTGGTTAAATACAATGTATGTTATGAATGTTAAATAATTTTTTTTTGGTTTTTTATAAAATAAAATGTATGTTATGAATGTTAAATAACTTTTTTTTTTTTTTTTTCAGGTATTTGATCTACCGTAGCTAGTTGCTGATCGTTGACTCTACACCCCTCTCCCCAGAATGTTACTCGGGTTATGGGGAGAAAATCACCGCTATTCCAGACTGATTTCATGTTAATGTGTCTGGCTCTTACACAGCACACAGCACTTGATGTTAGTTTATCTTTTTCCTAAATTATTTGTTACACTGCCCTTCTCACATTTTATTTTCACTTTTTTTTTTAAGCACAAGTTTTTTTACACTTCCTTGTTCTGTAAGTAGGCTTAATGGTTAAATGTTTTATACTAGATGTAAATATGTAACATGTAAATTTTAGATTAAGATTTTGCAAATTATTAGGTCCACACCATCAGGCTCTTTCGTCCCCTCTCCCTCAGAGTAGCGGTAATATGTCGGACCCCAGGCTCGCCCACACAGTTCCTTGACCACTTCTCTGCCTGGCTGCCGCACTTTCATGTCCTCAGAAATACCAACCCTTATCCTTGGAGACTTCAACATCCCCATTAACAGCCCTACTTCCACACTCAAAATACATTTGTTCAGAGCGGCCTATCACATTCACTAATCAAAGTCATTCTATGTGTAACGTGTGTGTGTGTGTAGCCCATTCACTATCTCCATCCATCCCTCACTCCCTGAAAATGGCTGGACCATCATTGTAAATACACCATTGTATATAAACAACTTTACTTTGGAGCTCCCCCTCCTCATTGTAGATTGTAAGGTCTCACGAGCAGGGCGGCGTATATTGCTTTAATTATTGTATTGTTAACGTTGTCACTTATGACTTGTGTTATGAAACTGTTAAACTGTACAGCGCTGCGGAATCTGTTGGCGCTATATAAATAAAGATTATTATAGTAGAGGCCCACTCAGTAGTGGTGAAGTGAACGGCGCAAATTGCGAGTTGATTGTGACTGATGCAGCTGATACTCCATTACTGCTGGCTGCTGCTCACACAACCGCTCCAACATATGTAACGTGGAATTCCACCTGGTGGGTACGTCACATATGATGCGATGTTCAGGAAGGCAAAATCTGCGTTGCAGAGCTGCAATGCGCGATCTGGCCATGGTGGAACGTCGCAAGTTAGCGCACTGTAGGCGGACCTTGTGCAGCAGTGAATCAAGATCCGGATAGTCCCTCAAAAAACTGTGGACGACAAAGTTTAGCACATGTGCCAGACATGGTATGTGAGTGACGTTGCCTAGGCCCAGACCTGCCACCAGATTTCGGCCATTGTCACACACTACCAAGCCTGGCTGGAGATTCGCTGGCAAAATACACATGTCGCTCTCTTGCTTTATGGCATTCCAGAGCTCCAGCGCTGTGTGGCTTTGATTCCCCATGGAAATTAATTTCAGGACGGCCTGTTGACGTTTGGCCACGTCTGTGCTCATATCGGTCAACAGGCTCGCTGTCTGGTGTTATGTTTGACACCAATCTCTCCTTCACCTCCCATATACAATCTGTTGCCCGCTATTGCCGCCTACACCTAAAGAACATCTCTCCCGAATCCAAGACTTCTCCCGCGCTGCGCCAATACTGTGGAATGCTGTACCCCAAGAAATTAGAACTATCCACAATTTGCATGTTATTGGGCGCTCACTCAAAACACATTTCTTCAAGGTCTTCCCTCTCCTAGTGTATCCTCACCCATCCCTGTAGACTCTGAGCCCTTGCGGGCAGGGTCCTCTCTCCTTCTCTACTTGTGTGTGCCTTGTATTGCTCATGTTTACTGTACTTGTCTATACTTGCCCCTCTTCACATGTAAAGCGCCATGGAATAAATGGCGCTATAAAAATCTATAATAATAATAGCGGCCTATCACCTTCACTAATCAAAGTCATTCTATGTGTAAGTGTGTGTGTGTAGCCCATTCACTATCTCCATCCATCCCTCACTCCCTCAAAATGGCTGGGCCATCATTCTAAATATACCATTGTATATAAACACCTGTACTTTGTATCTCCCCCACATATTTGTAAATTGTAAGCTCTCACGAGCGTGTGCGGATTACATTGCTTTCATTATTGTATTGGTAACGTTGTTACTTATGACTTGTGTTCGGAAACTGTTAAACTGTAAAGCGCTGCGTAATCTGTTGGCGCTATATAACTAAAGATTCTTATTAAGCGTTCACGGGTCCATGTGGAGGTAGACCGTGATGGCTCCTGCAACGATGTTTCTGAGGAACTGGAGAAGGAGTAGTCAATGTGTACAGACTTGATTCCCGCAATCCTTGTAGTTGCCTGAACACGTACAGTGCCACTCGCAAGATCTGTACCCGGCTCCACAACATTGACCCAATGGGCAGTAAGGGAAAGGTATCGTCCCTGGCCATGGGTACTGGTCCACGCAGCGGTGGTCAGGTGGACATTGCTACTGACAGAGTTTAGTAGTGCATGTTTAATTTTAACCTCAACAACATGGTTTTGCAGACCAGGGACGGCTTGCCTGCTGAAATAAAATCAGCTTGGCACATTGTATTGTGGGACTGCCAATGCCATTAAGTTCCGTAAACTGTCAGTCTCCACCAGCCTGAATGACAGCATTTCAAGGGACAGGAGTTTTGCAATGCCAGCATTCAGAGCCTGTGGTCGTGGATGGTTTGCCGAGATTGGGCCTACACCCGATACGCCACAACCTGACACCCACAGATAAACAAGCCATAAAATCTCTGAAAGATAACCCAACATTATTATTAAACAAGCAGATAAGGGGGGTGCTATCGTTATTATGAATAAGACCCAATCTATTGCCGAAATTCATAGACAACTGTCAGTTAACCTAACCTACAGACAACTCAATTGTGACCCTACATTTTACATCTGTCAAAAAATTGATCGTATCCTGACAAAACATCTTTAATTGATCACCATAGACTGTAAGACTATGACATTCCTTAATATTCAATACCCCATCACCCCTGTTTTCTACACACTCACAAAAATCAACAAAAAACTACATTATCCACCCGCATACCCTAGAGGGATAATTCTCCGTGTTCTACAGTATCACCCAAATGTTTAACATGTTGCCTAATTCCTATGTATATATATTCTTCACCCTATGTATATATTGTATATATTATCCATTGTCATTGACTGTAAATTTTTCTATCTCTTCCAGCGACTATTTGATAAAGGCCACTGCGTTGCCCAAAACGTCAGTCAGTCGTCTCATAGCTATTTTCTTTTTTCACATCAAGTGTGCAATAAAAATTTCAAATTTAACCATGACATATGCAGTTAAACTGTGCTGTGATTCTCTATAGACTGTACATCTTCAGTATGTCTTTGTAACTCAACTACGTGTTTTCTACGCACAATTTTAGACATATTTGTGGTATTGAGGTTACTGACACTTTACCTCTTTTACTTTTTGATTACACAGCTTGCATTTGACATAGCAAATATCATCTGCAAGTGTGTGAAAAAAGGACCACGCAGTGCAAGTCCTGGGAGCGTCCGTTTAGACTTTTGGAAGAGAAATCCGAACAGGTGCCAAAATGGAGGCTACAGGCAACAGAGTATGCAGCCTAACTCTCCCTCCTGTTTGTACCGTTGGGGCAATCGCTTCCTCAGAGCTGCTGCCACCACCTTCCTGTTCCTCACACCATGTTGGGTCTTGGACCTCATCATCTCCTGCTGCTCTTGGGTGGTCTGGCCACCACCATGCTCAACAGAAACTGGCACCTGAGTCTCATCATCATCAGATGCGTTCTGCGGTGTGCTGACCATCGGCACTGTCTCACCCGCCTCTTCAGATTCAGAGAGACACAGCTGTTGCGCATCACTGCATACTCCCTCTTCTTCACATTCCAGAATGCTGCTTGGCTGTGCCCCTGTTTGCAAACCAACAGATTCTGAGAACAGAAGCAGAGACTCAGCTGGCTCCTGTACAGAACTCTCTGACTGACTGGGCAATTTGGCAGGCGGTGAAGAGACAGATGGTTGATCAACAGTACTGTGTTACTGAGAGGAGGTGGAAGCAATTGAAGTCGATGCATTGGACCCTGGGCTCCAACACCACCAGTTGTTGCCTGTAACTGCTGTTAGCACAGTCAACACTTGCTCCTGTGTTACTGGGGTTGAGTAATGCAGCTGTTCCCCTGCTGTGTGTACGACAAAAAGTCATGCTGCCTCCACCCTGTCCTCCTCTCATCCTGGGCTCCAACACCGCCAGTTGTTGCTCGTAAGTAATTGGCACGGGTACTGACTCATGCCCACCCTGTTTACAGCACCACAGCTGTTTCCTGGCAGTGTCAACGTAAATTAGCCTCCAATAAGTTGTCCTGTCATGTTGCATTCCGGTTATCCGACTCTATGGTGCCTGCAGTTTAGGTGATTCCTATGTGTGCTGTGGGATATGTAAATAAAGGCTCTTTCCGTTGTGAAAATAGGACAAGCACCCACTCTAGGGCTGTGTGATTTGGTAACTGCAGACGGCTTGCGGCCTGTCAACTTACATTTTCATGGGTGCCTTATGGTACCCATCCGAGTTCCAGTACCGTTAGCTGGTTCTCCACAGTGCCTTTGGCCTAGGTGCCTCCATCTCGGTATCCGAGTTCCAGCAACGTCTGCTGGTCCTTGGTAGTGCTTTGGAGCACAGGTACCTCCTGCTTAGTAACCGTGTCCCAGTAACGTCAGCTGGTCCTCGGTTGTGCCATTGGCTCTTTTCCTTCTGCTGCCCCTCCGGGTTCCAGCACAGTCAGCTGGTCCTCGTTACTTGCATTGGCTCTTGTACCTTCTGCTACCCGTCCGGGTTCCAGTACCGTCAACTGGTTCTCCGCAGTGCCTTTGGCCTAGGTGCCTCCATCTCGGTATCCGAGTTCCAGCAACGTTTGCTGGTCCTTGGTAGTGCTTTGGAGCACAGGTACCTCCTGCTTAGTAACCGTGTCCCAGTAACGTCAGTTGGTCCTCGGTTGTGCCATTGGCTCTTTTCCTTCTGCTGCCTCTCCGGGTTCCAGCACAGTCAGCTGGTCCTCGTTACTTGCATTGGCTCTTGTACCTTATGCTACCCGTCCGGGTTCCAGTAACGTCAACTGGTTCTCGGAAGTTAGATGACCCTAAAGACCACCCCGAAGAAGATGACGACCCCAAGGACGACGAGCATCAAGCCAACCAGCCTGAACACCATCACAAAGAAGAAATATAAGATTACCCAGAAGAAGATCACCAACAGGAAAAAGAAGGTTACGACAAACTACAAGATACAGAACAAGAGACAGAAGAACAATAAGCAGAAGATCAAAAAGCAGAAGAACATGAAGTATAAGATCAAAATGAAGAGCAAAATATATGCTCTAAATTATAAGCAGAAGAAGACTAATGTCATGGGTGTATCGCCACAAGGATCGTCGCGATTACACACTCTGACTTCTCACAGCTGAGTTGCTGTTTCTTTGTGTTTGGTAATGAGGGAGTTAATTTTACCTAGCTCTTTGCTAAGACTAGGTCCAGCCTCGCCCGGCTGCTTTTGATTATGTTCTAATTAGATTCCTTCATATACCTGCCAGTCTGCTTGTTAGATGCCGGTGAAAGCCTTTATGTAGTCTAGCAGACTGGATCGGTTCTGAGAATACTTAAGCTAAGAGTTCCTTAGTTGTTTTTACTCTTATAGCTTATAGTTTATCTCTGAGACCTTAGGTGTTCCTACTGTGTGTGAGTGTTGTATGTAAGACTTTATTTACTTTATTTCTTGTCTTTCTTGTATGTCTTTCTGTTCATTAACCGTTACCTGTTCATTCCCTTTGGTGGTAATCTGGGTTCTTCTTAGGACTAGATTACAGTTGGCAGGGATTGATAGGAGACAGGGTTTACGCTGGTGGCCTGGACCTCTGTACCTTTAACAGTACCTCCAGGTAGAGGGATTAGTTAGGACCCCAGTTTAGGGTCAGCATAGACCCCGGTCACCCTCTAGCCGGAGACAGCATATAACGGATTCCGTATTGACCCACTGGACTTTCTGTCAGGTAATTCTATGTTATCATATATCTATGCACATGTTATTGTATGTTGCCCTTTTGATATAGATTACTGTCATCACATATATATATATCTGCTATACAGCGTGACATTTTCAACCGGCCATACTAAAGATTCTCTCCAGCTGTCATGGATCCAGTAGCCCAGCTGGCCCGGCAGTTGCAGGGGTTGTCCATGGAGTTTGCAGACATTAAGTCCAAGGTTTTGTTCCCCCCGGAGCAAACCAGATCTGAACCTAAGGTTGCTCTCCCGGACAGGTTCACTGGTGGGCGGGACAAATTTTTTACTTTCCGGGAGGCATGTAAATTGTACTTTCGGCTGCGGCCTCGGTCATCTGGGAGTGAAGAGCAGAGGGTGGGAATTGTTATCTCGCTCTTACAAGGGGACCCTCAATCTTGGGCGTTCTCTATTCCTCCAGGCTCCCCAGATCTCCAGTCAGTGGATCGATTTTTTACTGCCCTGGGTCTGGTATATGATGATCCGGATCGAGTTTCCCTTGCTGAAACAAAGTTACGTAAAATACGGCAAGGGAATCGTCCAGCGGAGGAATATTCTTCTGAGTTCCGTAGATGGGCAACAGATACTCAGTGGAATGACCCAGCTCTTAGGAGCCAGTTTTGTCAAGGGTTGTCCGACAAATTAAAAGATGTGTTGGCTCAGTATGATTCTCCTCCATCACTGGAGGCTGCTATGGCCCTCGCTATTCGCATGGATAGACGAATTCGGGAAGACGCGAGGTAACTCCGCCTCCCGTGATGACTCCACCTACTACTAAAGTCCCTTATACTGAGGTTCCCCTGGTCTGTTCTGAGGAACCCATGCAGTTGGGAGGGACATCTTTTTGTAGGAGGGAATTGGCGGTGCACCGCAAGACTAGAAGGTGTTTCTTTTGCGGGAGAGAGGGACATTTTGTTGGGGGGTGTCCATCCCGGGCCTCTTTGAGCAAAGGAGTTAACCTGGGAGTGTGTATTTCGTCCCCAAATCCCTCTCAGTTTCTCGTGCCTGCGGAGGTGGTGATTGGTACTAGAACTGAGAGGATTTCTGTTTTTCTTGATAGTGGGTCCGGGGCTAATCTGGTGGACGCTCGGTTTGCCCAGGTGCATGGTATGCAACTGAGTGTATTGGCCAAACCGGTCCCTATAGTCTCTATTGATTCTAGACCTCTCGGTCAAGGTATCTTGGTACAAGCTGTTCATAACATAGATCTTCGAGTAGGGGCAAGACATAAAGAGCAATTGTCTTGTTATGTGTTGGAGGGTCTACCTACTCCTATTGTGTTGGGACTTCCTTGGTTGGCTAAACATAACCCAGTGATTGATTGGCAATCCGGAAAGATAAGCCAGTGGGGTGAATTTTGCAGGAATAACTGCATGAGCACGGTCATCGGTGCGGTTGTGCCTAGGACTTTGTCTCCTTTTCTGGAGGACTTTGGGAGATGTTCTCAGAGGAGGGTGTAAAGAGTTACCTCCTCATCGCGCATATGACTGCTCAATAAAGTTGCTTCCTGATGCCTTATCTCGTACTTTCCCAGGGGCCGGGAAGACGGATGATCCGGTTCCTATTCCTCAGGAGGGAGTTGTAGTGTCAGCTGTATGCTCTGAGCTTGAGGGGAGGTATTGGGGGCTCAGGGGACGCCCCGGTGGGACTTCCAGGGAGACTGATAGTTCCAGATCGGTTAAGACTGAAGGTTACGGGAACCGTTACAAACGGATGGCTGATAGGGGGAGAGTTTCTGGTCTAGATCTGAAGGTGAACGATCTAGTTTGGTTGTCTACCAGGAATATAAAACTTAAAGTTCCTCCTGGAGGTTGGGTCCCAGATTCATCGGGCCGTACAGGATCAGTTCCATAATTAATCCTGTGGCATTTCGTCTGGACCTCCCTCCTACATTTAAAATTCATAATGTGTTTCACAAGTCATTACTTAAAAAGTATGTGGCACCAGTCATACCGTCACCTCTACCTCCGCCTTCAGTGGTGGTCAATGATAACGTGGAATTTCATGGTCGAAAATCATTGACTCACGTCTCAGTCGCCGATCCCTTCAGTACTTGGTTCATTGGAGGGGTATGGTCCTGTGGAGAGGACGTGGGTCCCTGCGTCTGATGTTAACGCAGATCGATTAGTTCGGACCTTTCACACAACTCACCCGGGCAGACCTGGCCCTGAGGGTCCGGAGTCCCCTCGTAGAGGGGGGGGGTACTGTCATGGGTGTATCGCCACAAGGATCGTCGCGATTACACACTCTGACTTCTCACAGCTGAGTTGCTGTTTCTTTGTGTTTGGTAATGAGGGAGTTAATTTTACCTAGCTCTTTGCTAAGACTAGGTCCAGCCTCGCCCGGCTGCTTTTGATTATGTTCTAATTAGATTCCTTCATATACCTGCCAGTCTGCTTGTTAGGTGCCGGTGAAAGCCTTTATGTAGTCTAGCAGACTGGATCGGTTCTGAGAATACTTAAGCTAAGAGTTCCTTAGTTGTTTTTACTCTTATAGCTTATAGTTTATCTCTGAGACCTTAGGTGTTCCTACTGTGTGTGAATGTTGTATGTAAGACTTTATTTACTTTATTTCTTGTCTTTCTTGTATGTCTTTCTGTTCATTAACCGTTACCTGTTCATTCCCTTTGGTGGTAATCTGGGTTCTTCTTAGGACTAGATTACAGTTGGCAGGGATTGATAGGAGACAGGGTTTACGCTGGTGGCCTGGACCTCTGTACCTTTAACAGTACCTCCAGGTAGAGGGATTAGTTAGGACCCCAGTTTAGGGTCAGCATAGACCCCGGTCACCCTCTAGCCGGAGACAGCGTATAACGGATTCCGTATTGACCCACTGGACTTTCTGTCAGGTAATTCTATGTTATCATATATCTATGCACATGTTATATTGTATGTTGCCCTTTTGATATAGATTACTGTCATCACATATATATATATCTGCTATACAGCGTGACAACTAAGCAGTGTATGGGGGTGAGTCCATTCCTCCTCGTGGTGCCCCTGGAAAATGCCTGCTGCTGCAGGCTAAACTGAACATGGACAAATACTGTTGTAATTTAAATCTTTTGTGACAGCAAGAACGGAAGGATGAAAAATTCATACTTTGACAGATTACAAGTACAGGAATCTCTGTCACAAATAAGAATATGATGAAGAAGATGAAGAGGAAGAAGATGAAGATGTAGAATATGAAGAAGAATAATAGTTTAATAAGAACAATATGAGTAATGTTAACAAAAAGATGAATAACAAGAAGTTTACGAAGAAGATAAAGAAGGTGAAGATGAAGAATAATTTGATGACAAAGATGATGCTGCTGAAGATTATGAAGGAGAAAGTGTGTCAAAAGTTAAAAAGGTGAAGAGCATGGAAGTTGTGAAACATACATATTTGCCAAAATAGAAAACAGGTTAACAACATAGTCAATTTCTTCGTCAATCCGAACGTATTTCCAAAAAAAAAAATATTAATGCTATTCCATTGGATTGGGTTAAACATCTATGCCTTTAATGTCTCCTCAACCTCCCCCAATACATTCTACATTACTCTTTGTTGTTTTCCTTCATGTACAATTAACCAACAAGGCAAGAATGGGTTTTTTTTAATTCCGATATTTTGTTCCCATAGACTTACATTGGATTTCCGGTATCGGTATCGGGTATCGCAGATATTTTTTGGGTATCGGCGATACCATTCCGATTCCGATACTTTTGGATATCGGAAAGTATCGCTCAACTCTAGTCACGAACATATTACAAACCTTTAATCCCCTGTAAATATCCCCCTTTTCAGTGAGCGCCCAGTGCCACGGACCGAGCTGTGTCGCCGTGACATCCCGCATAGAAGTGAACGGGCTCGGTGCTGAGTACCCCACGGCCCTGGAGGGCGACTCATCTTTTGGCGTCCCCGAACAGGATCCAAAGCTCGCTATAAGCGAGTCCTGTGTGCCTGAATTGGACTGTTTTTGTGCAAAAAGACTGTAATTGCTATTTTTATGACTTTGCCTCCATTTTACCGCCATGTTCGCGCCCTAAGGCGCTGGTGAAGAAGAGGGGCGTGAAGTCGTGGGCGTACCCCCCCTGTGGCGAGAAAATTATGGCCGCCCTGTCTAAGTGCTTTTACAACATCAGATCATGCCCCACTGCAAAGGAGATCCGCCTCCTCATCCTCCTCAGTGCAAGGAAGAGAAAGCGAAAGTCCCGCCTCCACGGAAAAGACCAGAGCGTTCCAGAACGAAAGCACAGTCTGGCCTGGAGAGAGATGGCTGAAGGACAGGAGTCGCTGTGTGGGGGAATGGAGGTGCGCAGACCCTGTTCCCCTGAAGAGGCGCAGCCTGTACCCGAACCGTCCCCAGGTCGGAAAGGAGATGGTGAGCCCTATTGTGTGGAGGAGGTGGATGCTGCACTGCAGGATCTGGCCCGGCACCGCGCAGAGATGGAGGCGATGGAGCGGAGCTGGCGGCCCTGAAGCTGCGGCTGCAGCGGGACCAACCGCTCTCCCCCCTGGATGTGCGACTGCCACCCTCGCCACCACTGGAGCCAGCGGCTGAGAGGGAACCGGAGGCCGAACCCGGAAGAGCTGTACCTGACCCCGCCAAGGACGCGGCGAGAGGAGAGGAGGCTGCGGAGGCCTTGCCCGGACCGGAATGCCAGCCAGGCCTGGAACCAGACACCGTACCGGAAGCTGAGGAATGCAGTCCCCCGGTAGGGACGATGGAAGAAATCCTGCCTTGAGCTACAGAAGTTGATTGGGAGGAAATGGAGCTCCTGGACGATGAGGAGTACGCCGCCCAGAGAGAAAATGAGTGGAGACGCCGTGAACAGGAGGCGCGGCAGCAAACAGGAGCACGTGAGGCGCAGCGGCTTCGCCAGAGGTACCGGGAAAAAGATCTCGCAGATAAGGAGAACGTCCAGCGAGACAAAGGTACGCTCCAGGAACCGCGGCGCCAGGGGGCGATAAGAGAATTTAAGCTCCAGGAGGCTGGGGTTTTATCCACGAACCTGGCCTGTATCAGGAGGTGTTTGTGAACCGTTGGGATGTGGAGTATCACCTGCCTGAGGGACACCCGGACAGGGACCTGCTAATTGGGGACATTGTCACCTACACCCGGCATTGGGGCCTTAAGGGGTGGTATGCCTTAAATGTCTCCAGAGTCAGCGCCCCAATCCCGGAAGCAGGGAATGTGCCCCGCGTCTCGGCGTCCCAGGCCCCAACCACACCAGTGCCCGTCCGCGCACCAGTGCCACGTCCTGATGCGCTGCAGAGCGCGGCGGCTGCCAGCTCACCCCCTGCTGAGCCATGTCTGTGCACGCAGCAGAGCTCAAGCTTAAGTGAGGCACCTGTCAGGTCTCCAGGAAACCGGATGGAAAAGAAAAGAACTGTAGCTACCCAGACCCCGGTAGTAGGCCATGACATCATGGTGTTGCGATTCAGGACCCATTGTGTACTTCCAGCCCCAGGTATAGACACACAAAGCTGAATCACAATCAATTAGAATAAAGCAATTAAAAAAAATAAAAAAATAATTTTTTATTATTAATTAGGACACAGCCAAGAAAGTTGGATGGCAGACCATCCGGATATATAAGATCCAACACCGAGGAATGGTGAGAAGATAAATGGAGGGATGCAAATGTATCAAAAAATAAAAAATAAATAAAAAAATATATTAAAAATTAATAAAAAATAAAAATGAAACATATAAATAATTATTTAAATAGTTATTAAACATGAATAAAATATATATATATATATATACATATATATATATGTATATATATATATATATATATATAAAAAACAATGAACATACACTCAAATAAAAAAGGTTTTATTGACATGTAATGACATACAGATACAATAATGATACATGATTAAAAAATTGATTTTAATATTAAATTAATAGATTTAATACAATTGAAACACTCCACTTAAAGATATAATGATAATATTAGTCCAAGGCAGAAAAAATACACAGGGGAATTGCTGAGCACTATAAACAAGTGAATAAGTGCACAAAAAATACCTAATATGAAAGATATGATCTATAATAAATAATAAAAAATGCAAACAACACAAAATAATGTGCAAAAAAATAATAATATATAATATTGCTGAAGAGCAAATCCAAACACAAATGGTGTGGACTCAGTGTGATGGAACTAAATACCAAAAAGGAAACCAACCCAATATAATATAAGTGTCCAAACATGTAATGGTGAAAAAAACAACATCCCCCTGACGAAGGACTTTATTTCCGAAACGTGCGTTGGGGCACGCTATCTTGTGACACTCCTCTGTCCTCGGCTTCCAGGTATTAGCAAGCACTTTGTGATTTGGGTGTGTTGGTTTTTTCACCATTACATGTTTGGACACTTATATTATATTGGGTTGGTTTCCTTTTTGGTATTTAGTTCCATCACACTGAGTCCACACCATTTGTGTTTGGATTTGCTCTTCAGCAATATTATATATTATTATTTTTTTGCACATTATTTTGTGTTGTTTGCATTTTTTATTATTTATTATAGATCATATCTTTCATATTAGGTATTTTTTGTGCACTTATTCACTTGTTTATAGTGCTCAGCAATTCCCCTGTGTATTTTTTCTGCCTTGGACTATTATTATCATTATATCTTTAAGTGGAGTGTTTCAATTGTATTAAATCTATTAATTTAATATTAAAATCAATTTTTTAATCATGTATCATTATTGTATCTGTATGTCATTACATGTCAATAAAACCTTTTTATTTGAGTGTATGTTCACTTGTTTTTTATATATATAATACATAATAATATATATTTTTATTCATTGTTTAATAACTATTTAAATAATTATTTATATGTTTCATTTTTAATTTTTATAATTATTTATATTTTATTTATTTTTTTTATTTTTATTTTTTTTTATTTTTTATTTTTTTATACATTTGCATCCCTCCATTTATCTTCTCACCATTCCTCGGTGTTGGATCTCAGCCCCAGGTATGGAAGATGCTGCCATATTCAAGGATACATCTGATGAAGAAGACCAGTAGGACCCGACAGGTTTACTGAACTGTAGAAAAGTTTAAAGGTTGCTTCACCCGACAGGTGCATGTCAGTTTTATTGTTTACATGTTGTGCCTTATAAAGTGTTTACCTTTATGATGAGAGTATACCCCAGTTGGGTATGGTGATTTAATGTGATTGATGTGATAATGTCCTTTGACAAGAACTGCGTGGCTGAGGACTCTGCCAGCCCAAAAACATTCTTTGTATATAGTTAGCACTTTTGTGCTCCATCTTGGTTTTACGTAAACCATTACTACCTTAAGAAGACAAAACCCGTTTGGTGTGGCTGAAAGTGAGGTCTGCTAAAAGTGAAGTCTTGCAGCCCCACCAGGACCACCGTGGGAGGTTTGGAGCAGGTCCTCCACAAGTATAATGTGTACTTGAACTGTACAGTATTTTGCACTGCATTTTCTACTAATATTAAAAGTGTTATTTATTGTTTGTAATGTTAAAGAGTCCTCACCTCCCGTAAGGGAAGAGTTCATTTGTTATTTGATGTTAACGTTGTATTTAAAAATATTTTCTTTCAGCCCGGGAGTGCTGATGTTTACTAGGGGGGAATGTAAGCCCACTGTGCCTGAATTCTTACTTCCCAGAGTGATGCACCGAAGGTGATGACCACTAGAGGACCCAATATGCATACACACATCTTCACCAATCCCTAGAGCCACCAGAGGGAGCCTTTTCAGAGTATATAAGGATGGTGAAGACACTGAAGAGTAGACAGTCTAGTCAGAGGGCTGCAGCCTGCAGTGTCACCTCTTAGACTAGAGCAGAGTTCAGTTGTTAGTTGTGAGGTGAGGAAGAACGTGAGAAGAGTTGTTAGTTCTCTTGGAGTGAAGCAAGTAGAGAGTTAGCTCTAGGAGCGAGCACAGATCAGTGAGTCTGCGAAGCCAGGTGCAGGTCAGACGGTGAATCCTGATAGCCACTTCAGACAGAGCTTAGAAAGAAAGAGGGAAAGAGAACAGCAGTTATTGAAAGAACCTGAAGACTGCAGCTCTAAGCTTAGTTCAACGTGTGGAGGCTAGTACAAGTGGAAAGATAGCCACTCCAGCCTAGTCAGAACTGAGTCACTGAGTGCAGTTCAGTGAGCAAGCGTGCCGACGCTTTGAGAGCGGTGAAGAAAGGAGAAGAAGCAGCCATCTACTGCTAGTGTGTTTATGTGAGGGTCGAGTAGGACGAAAGGCGAGTGGAAGAGAAGAAGAGAGTGCCAGAAGTTGAAATAGCATTGATAGCTTACCTCTACTCTGAATAACCGGACACCGGTCCGAGCTTGCTAGAATCTACACAACTAGTAGGAGATACCGAGACCCTGCGGGACTTCAAGTCGCAGGGTCCCACGAGTGTTGATACGTAACCGGGGTCAGGAAGACAGGAGTCTGAGCAGGATCCGCCATTAGAGACACTGTTCTATCCAAGAGAAGGCCCTACCACAAAGTCAGCCGGGCGTGTAAAGTTGAAGACAAAGTTAGGCCTCGTTTCATACAGGTCAGAGACTCACATTATAGAAGTAAGGAGGCCCTACACCTACTCAGTGGGAAGAACTGGACGTGCATCCTTCACCCTGCCAGCACCCCGGGACGTGCCTGCCACTCCATCAGTAAAGGTACAGAAAGAGACTTTTGTGTGTGTCTACCTTATTACTCCTGCTGCTGAACTCCTCTCCTCCATCCTGCACTCCTACCCCCGTTTACCCTGAAGGACCCCAGCTTGCCTGTGGAAGGCTTAACACCTTGCTGCCCAACACCAACCCTTCAGCGGATCTGCATAGCAGCGCTGGTCACCCTGACCAGGTACCACAGGTGGCGTCACGAACATATTACAAACCTTTAATCCCCTGTAAATATCCCCCTTTTCAGTGACGCCCAGGGCCACGGACTGAGCTGTGTCGCCGTGACATCCCCCATAAAGTGAACGGGCTCGGTGCCAAGTACCCCACGGCCCTGGCGGGCGACTCATGGACACATGGTGTCTGTCATCTAGAGCAAGCCAACTGAATTAACACTGGTCACTGGACATCACACATCTGTATAATATGCTCATCTGAAGAGGCCTAAATCAAATACTGCAAAGCGGCAGTGACACAGATTTTAGTAGAAGGACTTTAGTCAAAGATAGATCATTTCCACGCTACTAAGGTGTAAAGCCATAGCCGGGGGTGGACTCACCTGCGCTGTCTGTACTTACTGTGATGGCAACTGCTTCGTCCCTGGTGTATTTCTCATCCGATTCGGAGTTCAAAGAATTGGAGTCAGAGTCCAGAATAACTTCAAAAAGTTCAACTTTATTTTCCTCCGTACACAGCACATCCAAGGCACCATTAGCACGCTCAACACGGTACCAGCAGTACATTTTCCACAACTCCGCTTCACTTCCTCTGCTACATCAGAATGGACCACAAAGTAACTGCGGACGAGGAGCCCATGAAAACGACACTTCGATCTCTTCCCTGGAACCGACTTCTGTCTAGGCACGGAAATTCACATCTACTAGGCCGTCCACCCCCTTCTGGTTATCCTGCCGGTGTACTCGTTGGTGCCCACTCGACTACTTCAGCACTCACACTTCTGCTGAACGTTCCCACAATGGCTTGTCCACTGGCTCTACTACTTCATCAGCCCACAAACTCTGGCTGATGGTCCCACAGTGATTGCTTCATCGGCTTCACTACTGCTGATACCTTTCACACTTCACTCTTCTTGTCAGATATGCTGCTCAGGACAGGGACATCCGAGCAGCAAACAGGGTCTACCCACGACTGAGCCTATCTAGGAAGTCCCCCTCCTAGTTCCCGCTGACACTTCTTACTTAACCCTTTGTGTCGTACAAGTTTCTCTATATTGAATGTGTTCAGTGCCTCCACCTTGTGCCCAAATCACTCTGCTCTCACTGAACATCTAGAAACTTCCTAACAGGATCCACTAATATACCCCCATCTAGTGGCCCTCTGCAAAACTACACTTACCCCGAATTATGTTACTATACTACAAGTGTCCTCCTCTAATGTTCCCAAAGGATGCACTACCTTACCTAAATCTATGTGGAATACAATACAAAAGACACTAAAATATGTCACATTAAGATAAATAACAATTATATACATAGACATATACATAAAAAAAACATTTAAAGGGTTCCTTACAAAGGAATTAAGCAATCCCATTATACCCATATCTTTTGATTGACTTTTATTGATTCTCTTCATAAGATTATTTCTTTATCTCTAGATGTTATTATAGCACAAATGTAAGTTTGTCTATTGTCTTTTCAGAAGAGGTCCTAATATAAATGAAATTGTGGGTATCTTCAAAACTGTATCATGTTTCTGCATCTGCATAGACACCTTCCAAGAAGCTAAACAATCTAAATATCTATATTGAATGTTCCTGATTGCTCTTCACAAAGTGATTCTTTCTTGAAGTGATTTTTTTTACCAGAACCAACATTGCATTTTTTTTGTAGAGTACTGCATCTTCAATTGATACCAGTAAATCAGTGTCACACTAGTGTAATGTCTGGCACATAACTATTTTGTTTTAGGCCTAATTCAAATGTTTGTTTTGCCCTATGCGTTTTTCAGGGCTAGAACACGCGCCCCATTATAATGTATGGAGCTGTTCACACGTCTGTATCTTTTTTTGTAAACAGTGTGTCAGAAAATAAAAAAAATACCAGAAACATGTCCGTTTGATCTACGTCATGAATCAAAGTTACCCACACAAGTCTATGGTTCCATGAAAGTTACAGACAACATACGGACAGTATCAGTGTGCAGTCTGTGTGCTGCTTGTTACATTGTATAGGAGAAGCTTTGCCATTTTTTTTCATACTTGAAAATCACGGATGGTAAAAAGTGATTTTTTTTCCTCTATAGGATTCAAGGAGGAGCCTACTGTAAAGATTGTAAAAAACTCAATTAAGTTTTTTAAGTGCAGAATCAAACTCTTCTGTACTAAAAGAAACGCTGCACCAAAAATACATCAAGTAAAAAAAAAAAATGTATGAAAAAAACAGCCCGGCCCAAACTGAATAATCAGAGAAGATGGATATTGCGTATTTTGGTGCTGACACTTGCAGAAAATATGCTAGTAACCTTTTAACTACAATCAGAAAAATTTATATTACAAGAGTCTGTAGAATTGAAGAAAACCCATCAAGGACAACATCTGCTGTTGTGAATGGGTTTGAGATGATTCTGAGCAGAGCCTCCCTCTGGTGTTACAAGCGGTACTGTGAGGATTGTGAGGACTGGGAACAGGTGTTACTGATTGGTCTTATATAAGGAGTCATTTTTCCCATCAGGGTTGCGGTGATCAATTGTTCTGGTCTGAATCCTTCTTTCCATTTCCCTTGTAGCCTGCTTGTGTGTCTGATCTCCTGCTATCAGATAAGACAATTTCTTATTTTGTGTTTTTGCTATATTTTTGCATTTTTCCTGCACTTCTGTGGGGGCCTTCAGGGTCCCCTCCGGGGGCTTTTGCCCTCTCATTTAGTCCAGCCCTGTGTTTTGTACTTTTGCTTTTTCCGTTTTTTTTCAGTGGCTGCTGTTTTGATTTTTTACACAGAGAACTAATTTAGGTGGTAGAGGTCGTGTGATCTCAGTGATTTTGAAATTAGTAAGTTGGTGTTTTTCAGGGTTTTCTGAGATTGCAGTAAGTACCCTTCCTGTCCTTTTCTATTTAGATAGTTGGGCCCCCGCGTTTGCTCATACTATTTTCTTTCTGTGTCAGTATTTCCTCTTGTCTAACCGCTATTACATGGTTTGGGGCTTTCTATTATCTTTGGGTTCTGCTCCGGGGCAGATAGCTTTCCTATTTCTATCTTTAGGTGTAGTTAGTTTCTCAGGCTGTGACGAGGCTCTAGGACCAACGTAGGAACGCTCCACGGCTGCCTCTAGTTGCGGGTTAGTCAGGGTACTGCAATCTCATAGATTCCAACTGCTTGGTGTATTTCCTTTTTTACCTGCACTCCTCAGCTACCTAACATAACAGTATCACCGCCAAAAAAATGGTATGGTACTCACAGAAGGGAAATTTTGAAGGAAGAAAAGTTGTCAAGGATATTTTTCGTTTGTTGCATTTTTTTTTTTTTTCCCTCTGTATCTCTGGGTCTGGGGAGGATCTTTTCTCCCAATGGAGTTTGCACAGTTGTCTGGCCATGTGGATCAGCTTGCCACTGAGGTTCAGAGTATTGCTGCATATCTTGCTAGGTTGCCTGTTTGTGGAACCTAGGATCCCATGCCAGATTTGTTTTTAGGGATCGAGCTAAGTTTCAGAATTTCAAAAATAATTGTAAATTGTTTTCTTGCCTTAAAATCTAAGTCCTCAGGAAAACGCAGCGCAGCAGGTTCAAATTATCATCTCTCTCCTGCGCGGCGATCCTCAGATTGGGCTTTTTCCCTGATACCTGGGGATCCTGTTTTGAGTGATGTTGATTTCATTTTTTCAGGCTTGGGGTTATGTACGATGAGCCTAATGTCACTGTCAAGCTGAAAAAGCCTTGTTGGCATTAAATCAGGGGCTTGATGACGCTGAGTTATACTGTCAGAGATTCCGTAGTGGGCAGTCCTGACCAAATGGAATGACGCCTTTGGCGGCCCTTTTCCGGAAGGGTCTGTCGGGATAATGTAAAGGATGTTATGGTGGGGATTCCCTGTCCCCTCTGGTCTCAATGATTCTATGTCATTAGCGATTCAAATTGACAGACGTTTGCGTGAGGCGGAGAAGTATGCGTGGAGTGGTGTTGCCTTGTGAGCCAGCTGCTGAGCCCATGCAGTGTGATGGAGTGGTGTCTGGGGCACAGCGTCATGAGTTTCGAAAGCGCAATGGGTTATTTTTCTACTGTGGTGATGCCTCTCATGCTATTTCAGTCTGCCCTAAGCGGGGAAGACATTTTGCACGCTCAGTTGTCTTGGGTAGTGTTCAGACTAAGTTTTTTATTACTGTCACTCTGATAATGCTCTCTGTCCTCATTTTCTGCTCAGGCTTTCGTTGATTTGGAGCAGCTATTAACCTGATGGATTATGATTTTGCTAACGTTGTGGGTTTCCCTGATAACCCCTACAGAAGTCTATTCCTTTATGGGGATCGATCTACCCCTTTGGCTGAGATAAACCCCGTTTTCTATCAGGTGATAATGAGGGTTGAACCTGATCACCAGGAGTGCTGCAAATTTTTGGTTCTATAATAATCGCATGACATTATAGTGCTGGGTTTCCCTTGGTTACAGTCTCATAACCTGTTTTGGATTGGAAAATCTGTGTCTGTAACCAGTTGGGGCTGCCAATGTGTTAATACCAACACTCCTGTTTTTTCTGCTCCCCCAGGCTGAGGATGTTCCTGACTTTTGTTTGATTTTTCTGATGGTTTAGCGAAAGTAAATCTGCATCCTTACCTCCCATAGGAGCTATGACTGCGCTATGAATTAGTGGCAGGTGTAAATTCCCTAAAGGTCGCCTTTTTAACTTGTCTGTACCTCGAACATGACGCTATGCGGTCTTATATCAAGGAATCATTGGAGAAGGGTCATATCAACCATCCTCTTCACCCTTAGGTGCCGGTTTTTTTTTTTGTGGCCAAAAAAGATGGTTCATTAAGGCCGTGTATTGATTATCGTCTCTTGAACAATATTCTGTGAAATATCAATAACCGTTACCCTTGATTTTGACCTGTTTCCAGGGTGAAAAACGCTACTTGGTTTACCAAGCTTGACTCAGGGGGGGTATAACCTTATTCGCATTAAGCACGGGTTGAATGAGACGGTATTTAACACCCCTGAAGGGCATTTTGAGTACCTTGTGATGCCCTTTGGGCTCACTAATGCTCCTTCCGTCTTCCAGTCCTTCATGAATGACATTTTCAGGGATTTTGTGGACAAGTTTCCTGATTGTTTATTTGGATGATATCTTGATTTTTTCTAATGACTGGACTCTTCATGTGAAACATGTTCGAACTGTATTCCAGTTTTTGAGAGAGAATGCTCTGTATTGAAGGGTCAAAGTGTCTTTTTGGCGTACAGAAGATCTCATTTCTGGGTCATTTTGTCCCCATCTGTTATTGAAATGGACCCAGACAAGGTTCAGGCCATCTGTGATGGGTCCAACCTACTTCATTAAAGGCTCTTCAGAGATTTTTGGGTTTTGGCCAATTTTTAATCGTAAATTTTTTTGGGGTAATTTCTTGGTTATTGTTAAACCATTAATGATTTTGACCAGAAAGGGTTCTGATGTTGTGAATTGGGCCTCCTGAAGCAGTCTCTGCGTTTTCAGGAACTTAAGCAGAGATCACTTCTGCTCCTGTTCTAACGGCAGCCTGAATGTTTCTCTGCCATTTCAGGTGGAGGTTGATGCCTCTGAAATTGGGGGCAGGTGCCGTTTTGTCCCAAAAAGATCCAGAGGACCTCTAAAAGTAACCCTTGTTCCTTTTTCTCTCGAAAAATTTTCTCCTACTGAACGTAATTATGACGGGGTAATCGGGAGTTATTGGCCATGAAGTGGGCTTTTAAGGTGAGACATT